>VYZM01019328.1:42454-70672 GCA_013398915.1 Dromas ardeola
AGGCTGGGGGGGCAACCTTACTGTTCTCTGCAGCCTCCTGAGGAGGGGAAGGGGAGATGTTGGAGCATTATACAGTTGCGAAATACAAAATAAGTCTGAAAGCATTGCTGTGCAGGAAGAGCGTGGTAGCATTTTGCAGATTTTCATATCCATTTGGTGCTTCTTTTTCTTCTCCATGCTGCTCTCTCTATGTATATGTGTATTGCCAGGAATCCCTGTATTGTGTCAGACCCTTTGCTTGGGATGTGATTGAGAGAGTCCCCAAAAAAGAGTTTTCTCCAAAGAGAGTCTCTCTTTGTCTCTTGCTTTGGGACACCATCTCCCCTTCCCCTCCTCAGGAAGGTACAATTAAGTAATTATATGGAGTTGTCTACAAAGAGAGAGGGAGGTGCTGAGCTCTTCTCCCTGGGATCCAGTGACAGGATGTGTGGGAATGGTTCAAAGCTGCACCAGGGGAGGTTTAGACTGGACATTAGGAAGCGCTAATGTCCGAGAGCAGGGACCGGACCGAGACCGAGAGCAGGGTCAAACGCTGGAACAGGCTTCCTGGAGGTCGATGCCCCAAGCCTGTCCGTGTTTAAGAGTCATTTGGACAATGCCCTTAAAGACATGCTTTAGCTTTTGGTCAGCCCTGAATTGCTCAGGCAGTTGGACTAGATGATCGTTGTAGGTCCCTTCCAACTGAAATAGTCTATTCTATTCTAGCCTATTCTAAAACCGAACAAAACCAAGATAAGTCAACTGGGAGTGAATGGAGGGTGTTTTCTCAGTTGGGTGGGGTGTGGGATGCTGAGGCCTGCAGGCAACACGTGGACACACCTCAAGGATCAGCTGTATCCCAGGATTTTCAACCGGCTGGTACATTAGAAAAGACAAAGATCCATTCTCACGTAGCTTTACAAAGGGATCCAGCCATCTGCCAGGCCCGTCTCTGAGTCAGCTGCCTTAGCATGCTCAAAGCTAGCAGACTGCAGTTCTTAGTAGCCAGTTCGGGCTAAAAATAAAGTGAAGGAATGCTGAGCTGTATTCGTGGAGCTAAAAAAAAATGCTGATTGTCCATAAAATGCAAAAAAATATGCTCAGGAACTTAGGAAATTGCAAACCATGAGGAAGTAGAAAGGAGGTAGAATCCAGATGGTACCATGCAGAAATAAGTAGAAGCAGTAAACAGAATGCAAAACAGAGCTGCAGCTGAAAATGTGGCTTTCAGACGCTCTGGAGTAATTGCCTCCCTTTTCAAGCACAGATGATGACTTGGCCAGTAAATAGGGCAGTGGATTTGGGCTGTGGAAACTTAGAGGTAGCTGCTGGCCAAGCTGCACAGTTGTCTGAACTTGATCTGGATGTCATCCTATAGTGTGTGTTTCAAATTCCCAGCTATAAAATAAATCCTACTTTTGAGAAACTTACATGTTCAGGTGGGGAAGAACAGGTAGTAAGGTGGGAAAGGCTGTAGATTTATTGATAGTTCTGCTGGACTTCTTACTAAAGTCTGGCAAAAATCAGCTAGGGAATTAGTGCTTCGTCCCCATAAGGTTTTCCAAAATTCTTGCATGAAAAGCATTATACAGATGCAAAATACTAAATATGTCTGAAAGCAATACTGTGCAAGAAGAGTGTTACCACACTCTTCTTTTGAAGATTTTGAAGCATTTTGAAGATTTTCATATCCATTTGGTGCCTTTTTTTTTCTCTCCATGCTGCTCTCTTTATGTATATGTGTATTGTCAGGAACCCTGTGTTGTGTCAGACCCTTTGCTTGGGATGTGATTGAAAGCCTCTCTACTTTTTGCAGATGTCACCAGCAGTAATATTAGAAAACTGGACAGATGCAGAATCACAAGGAAAAAGAGGAAGAAACTGACCACCTGTTTTTAAAGTTGACAAGGTGGCAACTCAACAAGACCGGAGTGCACCAAACTGGCATCTTGCGCTAATACCAGAATGACCCACATTTGTTTAGGAAGAGGGGAAAAAAACAAGCAATTTCGTCTAATGTCAGTGCCAAAATGAAAAGCATCAACAACAACCGGCCCAAAACCTTCCAGCAGAATGACAAAAACCAGAAGAATGATATTAGGAGCAGAAACAGTGGATTAAGAGCTCACATCAATGGGCTTCTGTAGATGAATCTTTCTACTTTCAAATTGTGTGAAAGATACAGGACCGCTTTTTAAATCAGGGAAAGGAGTATTTTTAATCACACAACTAAAATAGCTCAACCTTGGCAATTATTTGGAAGACTTCTACAGAGAAGCCCCAAAGCTGTTTTTTTTTTTTTTTCTTTTAAGTTTTAAGGGTAAAGCTTCAGAATGATTGAATTCTACCTTTTGCAAAGAATCACTCTTCCCAGTTCTCCTGGAGAGAGCTACCTGGAATAGGCTTAAAGTTAAAAATATCAGCAATATGCTAAAAGAAGGAAGTGTAAAAATAATTGCATGTAAAACCAAAATAATTACAAGGATAGGATAACTATCCCAAGCCAAACATACATCCAGGAAACTGGTGGTCATCTGACCCTCTAAAGAATTCCAGACATGCTGATTTACAGGCATCCAGTCAAAATACAAAACATGTCTGAGGGTGCTGGTACCCTGGCAGAGGACAACAGCTTGTGACAGTGTCCTCAGCTTTCCACCCAGCTGCCGGGGGACTGGCCATGCTGCTCCTGAGCGAGCCACCATAGCCTTCTCGGTTTGCTGGTCGACCTTACGGTGCTGTGGCACATCTCCATCAGATCAGTGCACATCCTGCTTTGTTCTGGTGGATATTTCTTTATGAATATGTAGTCACTGCGATTACAGCCAAAGAGCATGATTTCTGGGACAACATCCTTTAATCCTAGTAGTTTGACAGCTGTTTTATGAGTTGCTCAGCCACCCAAGTTGGAAGGGCAAGCAGACTGAAGGCACCTTAGCTATTCCCGCTCAGGAACTCTGATTCTGTGCATTACTGGTACTATGCAACTGCCATAATTAACATACATTCTTGTTTTTGATGAGATTAAGGCCTTTTTAAAGGCCCTGTAGTGAGTGAAATGATTGTCATTAGAAGACAGAATGAAGTCCATGTCCACACATCCTTTTAACCAGCGGAAATCATGAAGTGAGGAAAAGGACAGAGCAGAGGAGGAGCAGAGCTGGGCTCAGGAGGTCAAAGAAAGGAAAATGAAAAGACCTTGCAGTTTTCCGTTAAAATCAGGCTGTAAAGGCTTTCCAGTATTGTCCATTTCAAAGCAGATGGGAAAATCTGGCATCTTGGGAAAAGGCTAAACCTTGTAGCTATGAACTGAACATCAGAAACAGTTCAAAAAACATCACTTTTGGATGTTTTCAATAGTAAACTCTGTACCAATACAATTGCTGAGACAAGGATTATACAGTGTCTTTAAAGTCAGTCCAATACTGTATGTACATGCATATTTAAGTAACTTCTGTTTTTAGCCTGTTGCGTAGCTCAGGATGCAACTATTCCTTATGAGTATGACTAAAAAAAAACTCCGATAATTTAGAAACATGATTTGCATAGCAATTTCTGAAGTGAAGTGTGTGGGGAAGGGTGGATTAAGTAGAAAAAGGGAGACGAGTGAATCACACAGGATGTTAAAGACTCAGGAAATGGAGACATTTAAGAACTCACTCTCGACTACATTAGGTCCTCTTTACGTAAGGTAGAGGGCTGAGCTCACACACTTGCCAATGACGATGGAGTTACTTGGCACGAATATGTGACAAGGAGAGAACAGATACTATTAATGTGGACCGTACTTCTCCATATCCCATCTGAGGAGATACATCATATATTTTCTCGTGTGGCAAAACTGGCTTAAGAAGCTCTTGTCCTTGCTGCCACCAGTCTTGTCTCATAGCTATGTGCTCCCGTATCTACCCTGCAGTTTACTGCTCCTTGAGTTGCCAGTGCCACTGCGATTCAGACTATACATCAAAAGGAAAAAAACAAATAAAGAGGCATTATAGCTTGCGATTAAATTTCATTATTTGGCAATCCAATGTACAGCACAAACTCCACAAGACTGATACAGATGAGGAAGTGTGTGTGTACGTGAAAAGAAAAAGCAGATGGGGGCAACATATGGGGCTGGTTGCTTGTTAAACCAGCTTTGTCACATAAGAAAACGGATCAAGGAGCTACCGCTGTATCACTAGGCTAGACGTTTGTAGAAAGATCGGTTTTTCCTTTTTTGTTTTGCCCGTCACAGATGCCGAATAACTTACTACTAGGAAAGAATTTGTTCTTCCGATGAAACTTCAGTAGCGAATCACATTATTTCGCCTGCAGTAAATAATGCAGGAAGGCACCCAAAATAGAAATGCTGAGTACCATAGTTGCAAATAGAGAAAGTAAAAGATCCAGCGGGATTAGTCACTCTAAGTCATTAAAGTAGGTGAGCCTGATAGACACAACTTCTTTTCCTCCAGTCCTTGCTGGGACATTCAGGAAAACTATGTGAGTCAAATGAACATGTGAAGTTGGTGCACCAAATTTACATTAAGATTTCGCCTTCATTTAAATAGAACAAAAGGGCTCTTTTCTTTCAAGTGTTCAGCACCCAACTGGTAAGTGATAAATGTTTTATTCCCAGAATCACAAGTTTGATTTTTGATGTCTGAACTGTGTAACTGCTGCACTGGGGAGCTGCATGATGAGGAAGTGATGCTTCATCTGTTCTGGCGAGAAGCAGTTCCCGGGTAACGTGTTGGAAGAACTGAGTATTTTCACAGGATGTTTTGCCCTGCAAAATGTTAGAGCGGCTGCTGAGGGAGGTCCATTTGTCAGAGGCAGATGCTCAAAAGCTTCCATATCATAATGCTGGAGAGCATTCTGTAGTGTCATGCTATTTCCTGAGCCTGCGGGGACGCTACTTAAAAGATCAATTACTAAGATAAGTCCTGGTGACATCTGCTGCTTGTTATGAAACAAAAATAAAATGTATGAAAGCATCAGGAAAAAAATTTGCTGCTGAACGATTGAGCAGCAGAAGCAAGAAAAGTGACATCAGATTATAAAATATTTTCAGTTGCTTCAAGATACTTGCTGTTGCCTGTGTCATCAAGCTTCTAGGTCATTATATACATGGTATCTACAAGTACACAAAATGTGTACCAGTTCAACATATAAAACTTCTTTTTTCCTCCAAGCATTTTGTCTTCACAGTAGATGGTAAAGTAATTACAGTCGTTACATTTCATCACGGTTAACAATGTTGATGGAAATGCAGATGTCCGTAGTTCAGCATCTTTGAAACAGATGACTAGTCATTCGCTTACTTCTGCCTTCCATTTTTAAACAGGAGTTCTGCTATTTAGACACCCACTGTCCTTTCAACTGTAACAAGAACCAATCCGTGTGCCGAGGTTATTTTATTAACTTCTGCTTTTCAGTATTTGCAACACTAAATTATTTAATCCAATCTTGCAAAAGCAGTTGAGCTTTATCTCCAGGACAGTCTTGCATTTGTTTAATTAGACTGACTTACAAACTGGTGTGGTGTTTGTATTGCAGGCTGAGCCCAAAGTCTCATTTTTTGGAATAACATTCATGCACACAGAGTCCTGGGGAAATCGTTCGGAGTGTACGGAGGCACGGCTGTCCATCCAGGCAAACCTGGTGGGAGCAATCCAGTCAAAAGCTTTTTCCCGGATAATTTTCTTGTTGTGACAGAACAGTCGTATTCATATAATGGACATATTCTGCTCACACGCTATTCTGGTGATAGAGGATATATAAATGTCAAGATGCTCTTTCAAAAAGGGGAACTTTTGAACTGTCAAGTGCTTAAAAGAGAGGCAATGCCTAGAGTGAGAGGTAATATCTTTTATTAGACCAGATGATGCAGTGATGAAGAAGGCTGGCTTTCATGAAGACAAGAAGCCCTTCATCTTGTTGAGGGTGGTGGCCCACTTCATGGAGCCTGAATTCCATCCAAGGCTGCAGTTCCATGAGATGAGAAACTGGGTCCTAGCGCACAAAGCACTGGATCAAAACCCCTGCAGTTACTTGACGCAAAGTGGTACAAACTTATAATTGCCAGCTGAAGTGTAATACATATATTGCAGAGACAATTTTTTCCAAATTGTCCCAATTGATATCATCTGCCAGCCCCCAGGGACCACAACACCACATCATCTCCTGTGCTCTAACATGACCGAAGTGATACTGTGTACTTGCACTTCATATGGATGAAATTTGTACTCTTAGGTGATGCTGTCGCACAAATCCAGTACCAATGAATGAGAAAACATGGTCTAAAAGAAAAGTGCTTGCTTGTTTTAAATTACCTACTATTTATAAAAGTCTGTCTAAACACAGATGAAATGTGTACGCACACAGACTGAAATCCTATGATTCTTCTCAGTGAAGTGCTGGTTTAAAAAAAAAATATCTGTCAGTAATATGCTGAAACTTTGTAGTTCTAATTCGAAATGGAAAAACAGCCTTGTGACCATCACTGAATTTAGTAATGATGGAGAAAGACATCTTTTGGCATGAAATAAAAAAAACACAACCACATTTAGTGAAATTCACGTCTGATATTGATACTTTCCTACATGGGAAAAATTATCAGAACATCCAAATCGGCCTATTACTACAAATATAGAGGGGAAAATGCAGTAGAATAGTATTATCAGCATTGTTATGGAGCTAACTTCCTCCCACATAGACACATTCATGTGATCTGGGCTACTGAATGTGCTCCTGTCTGCCTTGAATGACGATGAAATGCTGATGGAGCAGAAAAAGAAGAAAAATCCAAAATTATCAAGGAATTATGAATTCCAGAAGAGTTGTCTCAGGGAAGAACTGTATGAATACACCTGCATTTAAGGTTTTTCAGTCTTCCTTCCACTCCAGTCTGTATTTTTGCCAGTGGGAGAAGGGTAGAATTTGCTAGTTCCAGTCACAGGGAAAAACTGCTCCACCCACGTGGTTCCAATCACAGGGATTCACTAATAGCTGGTCATTGATCTATTAACGTCACATAATCACCTGATGATCAGTGTGCTACACAGCCGGGATCTATGATCAGTATCAGCAATACAACAGATAACCCAGGATGTTAACAAACACCTACAAATGCCTGAACAACCATCTGTGAATAATCCCCCAGACTTCAACCCCCTTCCACACGCAGAGAGCTGCAGGCACCCATAACTCACATACCCCATGCCGACAGGGTGATGTCTCACGTTGTCAGGCCAGGTTTCTCTTCCCTTACCATGAACTTGTATGCTTTGTTTAGACTTCTTTTGAAGCTGACTCCCTTTTTCTTTTATTTTCTTTTTCTTCTTCTTTTGTTTTTTCCCCCAGAAGTCTCTTGGTAATTTCCTGGTTACTATTTAATCCAGCTGATGGCCATCTCTTAAGCAAACTTCATTATTATTATTTTCCTCTTCAGCGTGACCCGCTTTGGGGGAAATGCCCTCGCAGGTGGTTTGGGGGACTCTGTTCACTCACACTTTTCCCACTCGCATCCTGTCACATCAGTGGCTGTTACCCACCCCATGGCACCGAGATGGGGGCCGTGCACATTGACCCCATCTCCCAGATGAGGAGCCACACGTTTCATCCAACACCTCCATCCCCGCATCAGCAGCCAAGCTGGCGCTCGTGCACATCTAGGATGTGATTCAGTTCCTCCTAAGAGGAAACAGCTAAAAGAGATCAGAAACCTACACAGTAGGCACCTAAATTAGGGTCCCAGCTCCAGCCTTTAAAGAATGAATACTTTTTGGTTAAAGCATTTTATTAAATGGGAAAGTGGAAATGAGACTGGCCTGGCTTGTCATGCATGGATAAAGCTAATTGCAGGAAGCGTGTGAGCTGCAGGCTTTATGCTGTCTCTCCCTTACCAAGACACATCACGAGAGCTTCTCTTCCTGAAGTCACTTATATGTTGACCTGGCTTCACCGAATTTAGTTACAGCTCTGATTTCCACCTAGTTTTCATTGTGTGGCCCAAGGACTTCTGTAACAGCTATGTGAGGGAATTTGAGGGTTGGCCTTAAAGTATCCTGCACATGGTTGAGTCTCTGCCAGAGGTTTGTAAGCCAGCACTTGTTCGCACGCTATTGTGGGTCCCTTCATTTCCTTGCAACACATCCAGCGTCAGACCCTAGCTTCACATTTGGTGGTGGTGCTGCCGAAGCTGCTTTACCGGCTCGATTCTCGCCTCCCTGCTCATCGCTACTTTTTCCCAATGCCTCCCTGAACCACCTTTGCAGCAGCTTGCACAGCTAGGTGGTGAACTAAGCGGTGGAACGGGGACAGCCTGGAATGATTCAGAAAAAAGAGGTTGTTTTCCAGCCAGATCAGTTTACCACGCGGCCGCACACACACACACCCCTAATCTGGCTCGGTAAAGGGATAACACAGGTGTGAGAATTTGCAAGGGGAATGGGAGCTCTATAAGGCACTGTTCCCATTCAAAACAATGTCTGCCTAACCATGTCCTCGGAGGCCACAAATTAACTTAAATGAATGAGGAAATCTTGCTAGGGAGATCTCTCAGGTGCTGCACACCTGTTATTGAAGCTCCAGCCGTGCGTGCAGGATGAACTGCATGGTATTTTTCAACTCCCAAACATTTGGAAGGGCCACTGGAGAGGTCTAGCCCCGCACGGCTCTTGAGCTTCTCAGTCCCGCTGCTTTCAGGAGGAGCTGAGATTTTGCAGTACTTTACGGACGGTGACTTTTTTCTCAGGGATCAGATGCTAAACTAAATCCTGGGACCGCACAGCCACTGGTTAACATGCTGCAAACCCAATTCATGTGCTCTGGAAAAAGGGGATGTAGTGGTATACAGCAAACGACCTTTGCAGCAGCCACACACTTGCGTAAGCAACCCAGTTCCTGAGCCTTTATTGTTTCAACTGCTTCTTCCAAGACATAGTTTATAACTGTTGCCTCAGTATTTACTCTTGTTTAACCCTATTAAATCCATTGGAGAGCTGAGCTGTAGCTCCAAATCGTTATATGCCCTGTAAAAGGTAGATCATTTTTTTTATCTATTGCTGACAATTTCTCTTAAATTCAGAGCTAAATGTCAGTGGATAAATTTTTAGCAGCAGCAGCCTTCTGCTTTCCTCCCTTAAATATGTATATCATCCTCCCTTAAATATCGATACCATTTTCTTGCTAATTTGAGGTCAGAGTGATTTTCCATATGTACTATTTTCTTTCAAAAATACCCTCTGCCAAAACAAAAACATTGCCATGAAATCATGGCAATTTTGCTAGCAAATTAGTCACCTTTTTTGTTGCAGGAAAAAGAATGACAAGGAATGACAAAATTTCCATTTAATAGTATTGAGATAGCATATTAGGTACCGCTGTACATAGTACCACATCAAATTATTTTCTCTTTTACTGCATAAATGAGAATATCAGCTGTTTCTAATGTCGTTGCATGAGGCTACATTACTTTTCCAAGATATTAAAACCATATGGTTTTCAGGCCAGGTCTGTAGCTGAAAAAATTCTGCTGAAATATTAGATGGGTACAGTTAAACTGAAAAAAAATTCCCACTGTGAACGCGGTTTATACCAGAGAAACCAAATCCTAGCACACACCACCTATTTGAGACCATAGAAATAACAGAATCATTTGCATACTGACCTGGAACAAACTAAATTTACGTATTTAAGAAATAAGGTTTTGGACTAGCCCACCCTAGTGTGTATTTTCACTCTGTGTGTTAAATAGTGTGAGTCTTGCTAGACATGACCGCAGTAGCTCCTACCACTCTCCATGGCTGCTTCAAGGTACCTTTCTGGGCAGCTTTTCAAAACCACCAGCAGAAACCTGTGCTAGCAGGACTTCAGCTGGCAAAATCCTTTAGTCCAGATAAAATCTAAACTGCCTGTAAGATGTAGGGCAGCCGGTTATGAGAAAGGCAGTTTCTTTCACAAGGCAGAAAAGAGAGTCCAGGTGCCTGCTGAGTTATTTGTCAATTAGACACCAATTTGTAAATCCACAGTGGGCGGTGGGTGGCAGAAGTTGGAAGAGTAAAATACCGGGTGTGCCCAGGTTGCCAGATGAGTTTGGGTTTGAAGTTGTTTTCAAGTACAGACTTGTCACTGAGCTTCACTGTGTGCACACAAGTAGAGTTTATCCTGGCTCCGGAGTCTGCTGGAAACAGAGTTTAAATAGATCCAAACTCTCATTAATAAGATCTATGCAAATGGCCAAAAGCCAAACCAAATCCGCTCTTCATTTCACAATGTCAACCAGCAGTCAGGCTTGTGTTGAGTTTCACCTTATGGGGGTTGGGGAACATATGCAAATAAGAATGGGTAAGGAGCAGCTGATAGCTCTTCAGGGGGAAACTTTATTCAAAATATGTCTCTTGCAGTCTGGTTCTCTGCTTAGTTACGCTAGCTTGATGCATGTATGGGTTCACTGAGAAAGCTGGGCCTGTAGGGGTTGTAGTACTGCAAAGTGACACCATTAAATAGGGAAGGAGGCTTTGTGAAGGAGAGCTTGAGGTTTATTATATGCAGGGCATTTAAAATTTTGAGCGTGAATTATGTGGGAGCTTGGGCTACTGGTAGGATTTTGTAGAATCACAGAATCACAGAATGGTGTGGGCCGGAAGGCACCTTTAAAGATCATCTTGTCCAACCACCCTGGTTTGGGCAGGGACAACTTTCACTATGTCAGGTTGCACAAAGCCCCATCCAACCTGACCTTGAACACTTCCGGGGGGGGGTGTCCACAACTTCTCTGGCCCACCTGTGCCAGTGTCTCACCACCCTCATCGTAAAAAATGTCTTTCTTACGTCCAATCTAAACCTACCCTCTTTTGCCCCTTGTCCTGTCACTACAGGCCCTGGGGAAAAGTATGTTTTTCTTATAAACTCCCTTCATGTATTGAAAGGCTGCAATAAGGTCTCCCCGGAGCCTTCTCTTCTCCAGACTGAACAACCATAGCTGTCTCAGCTTTGTAGAAAGATGATCATCTTCACAGAAAAATGATGCTCCAGACTTCTGATCATTTTTGTGGCCTCCTCTGGATCTGCTCCAACAGGCCCATGTCTTTATTGTTCTGGGGATCCCAGAGCTGGATGCAATACTCCAGGTAGAGTCCCGTGAGAGCAGAGTAGAGGGAGAGAATCACCTCTCTCAACCTGGTGGTCATGCTTCTTGTTATGCAGCCCAGGCTTTCTTGCTGAGTCATATCTGATTTTTCATCAACCAGCACCTCCAAGTCCATCTCCACAGGGGTGCTCTCCATCCATCCATCCATCCATCCATCCATCCATCCATCCATCCCCCAGCCTCTGCTGATACTGGGGATTGCCCTGATGCAGGTTCAAGACCTTGAATTTGGCCTTGTTGAACGAAGTTCGCACAGACCCACTCCTTGCCCAGACTCTTGTCTTCCATCCAGTTTAGTGAAATTTTCACATAATTCTTAAAAATTAGCTCATAATGAAGGTAAATTACTGCACGAGATAACGGAGGGGATTTATTTACTGGGGAGGAAGGGGACACCACCTCCCCACGCAGGGTGTGGTTATATGTGAGGCTTAACAGTGTATTCTCTGAAAGAGCTGTTAGCAGCTACTAAGAAGCTCCAAATTTTGGAAGAGGCAAGGGAGGGGCAAGTTCCCTGGACCGTTAGAACAACTGGCATTAGCTGGAGAGAAAACAAGCAACCTTTGGCATTTTAAATCTTTTATCAGTTCTTAAAAATATACTGCAACATGTATTGAATACGTTAACCACAAGTGGTTTTGTGTCAACAACTGAAACCTTTGAATCTACAGATTCACAGCTAATTGACACCTGGGTGAGACTATTTGAAAAAGTCGTATTTTCATTTGGCTGCCCATCCGAACAGCTGAAAAAGCAAAAGCAACCATCTTACCTTTTTTGTTAAAACCTTAAATATTAATAATTCAGGTTTACTTTCTTTTTTTCTTTTTTTTTTTTTTGTCCGTGGAGAAAATGCGACCTTTCAGTTGCAGGGAGCAAAGAGCTAGGCTCTCTGAAAGAGGCCGTGTTCTTGGGTATGGTTCTTACTGAGAAGTCTGCGGGTTTGGTGGCTGCAGTTCCTTCCTCCTTGTGAGAGGTCTCACACACTCACTGCGCTTAGCTTGGAGCGGAGGGCCTCCAGCACCAGGGTCTGGGTTGCTGTGACCTGCGTATGCTTGGTCTCCTTCTAAATGAAGATGTAATGTGGAACAAAAATTCATTGAAAACGCCAAAATACAACAAGTTGAGTCTGTAGCTTAGCTGTCAGGGCATTCACACAAGGGAGGGGATATTGGGAGCCAGCCCTTACTTCGAACCATATGCAGTGTAAAGTACTTTTGCCAAGAAATCCTCTGTCAGGGTTGCGGTGGCCTCTGCTGTATGTAATGACTGAACAGAGGAGAGACAACAGACATCCTCAGTAACCTGAGGGGGTATTAATCTGACAACGAAGGGTCCAACGTGATAGGACCCATTTGGGCATATCCCACTGCTCTGTCTTCTTTATAATGTTGGCCTGTTAGGACAGCTACCTCTCCTCATACATCTTTCCCTCTCTGTTTCATTCCAGTTTTTTTTTTTGTTTTTCTTCCTGATTATATCTGCAGTGCTTTTGAACTGTTCTCATCTGCAGGCATCCTACACGTTTTTCAAAGGAGGAGTAAATGTACGTGGTGGATAGAAGCCTGCTGTCCATACCTTTGCTTTTCTTAATTATCTTTCAAAGCTAAAATTGTCCACCGACCCCTCAAAGGAAATTAATGATCTACTTTGAATGCAGAGATTTTGATAGTCATAAATGAGCCTTGACCCAGCTGTGAAGCTGGGTTTTGTGATGACTTCAGTGACCATTGAAGTCCTTGAAGCTTGATGAAGGCCTGGCAGATGGCTGTGTTGCTTTGAAGAGACTGGCGTTGTGGTAGTGTCAGAAACATGGGAGGATTTTGGTGACCTCCCAGAAACATTGGGAGGTCACCAAACACCCCTGAAGTACAATTCAGAAGCACAGACCCCCCATATGATAGAAAAATTGTCAGTAGGTAGGAGCTACGAAAGTGAGTAGTGAGTTTTCAGTATGGAGGGGTTATTTCAGATGGAAAACATAGATATCCTTTCTTGCAATCTCACAGGCATCAAGCCAAGGTACGATTCTGCTCTCAATGAAATCAGTGGAATTTTTTTCTCTATTTGAATACCACAAGTAAATGCAGGGTTTGTTCTTTTGCTTCAGGCATACAGTGTTCGTTACATCCTCTTTTGCCTGTTTTTTTCCTATTCACTTTCTATTCTGTATTTAAGTTATTTATATTTGTTTTCTTTCTTCTCTTTGCTTGACATTTGGATTCCTTCTTATAAAAGATAATGACATATGGGAGCATACAAAAGAATCGCTCTGACTTTATGGGATCTGAGCCCTGGGTTACAAATCTTGCCGTACTGAATGAAGTGACTATTCTGCAGAGCGCTGCCGAGGCCAACCTGGTGGGGCGGTTTGGTAACCCGGCGCTTGGCCAAGGCTTCCTGCTATGTTGGTACTTCTGCAGTGGTGAACCAGCCAGAGCAGACCAATATTTCGGGAAATGAAGCTGACATACATTGAGATAAAAGACACCAATCTCGTGGCTGCCCAACCTGTGAATATGTCACCCCTCGCTCCTGGCTTGTCCTCCATGGAAATACCCAACTCTTGTGGGTCTATGAGAGCTACCTCAAGCCACCTTGAGACCTCTTGGCTTCTCTGATCTCCTCTGCACCCCCATCAGTTGTCACTGATGGCCGGAGAGAGAAAGGCTCATAGGCTCCATGGGAACAAAAGCCATCGTGCAACACTGAATGGTTTGCATTATCAGCTGAGACCCTGAATGAAGGCAATTACTGGGAATAATTAATCACAGAGGCATTGGCAGCAATGTGGGCTTCTTCTTGTTGTGGAGGTAAATGAGCACAGAGTCCCCCCATCAATTCTCAGCATTGCTTAGCAGCAGTGAGATATGTGTTAATAGCTGAGAAAGAATGTGCTAGATTTAAGGAGCTGATAATTAAGGTGGTTTAGGCATTTATAGCAGTGAAAGGGGGAATTAATCTTTGACTATTAAAGCGAACTAGATAACTATTTAAAATAGGATTTCCAATTACTGCTTTCCCAGAAAAAGGGTAATGAGTTCTCCAAATGCCTCTCTATTCTATTTTTGACAAGACCCACTTTGTACAGGTCAATTGACTTAGGTGATCTAACCAATCCGTGCAATAAAATGCACTGGGACTCTGAGAACAGAAGGTATGCCAGTGTTTCTAATTTTATTTAGGAAAAGTATTAATGTAATCAGAAAGCACATAAAGGGAGTGTTGTTCAGCGCTTTACCCATAGTTGCAGGTAAATTGGTTGTAGGTGCAGATGCCTGATGTCCATGGGATTAGCGTGAGATCATTACACCGTCCATGTAAAAAAGCATAAACCCAAATTGTACAGAAGTACTGTCAAAATATCACAGAGATTTTCCTTAGGGTGTTTGTGTGGTATCAAGGAGGGGATGGTGTTTATTTTTGGAGAGCCAGTGGGTAGCTCCCAGTGCAATCTGATTTCTTTCAGTGTTAACAAGAAAAACAGATTCTAGCTCCTGAAAAAACAGTTAATTCATGCTAAAAGTATGATCGCTGTATTTCATAGAATGCCTCTGCTTTTTGCTACAGTCTCCCAATTTAACAGACTGTCTGCAATAACTTCAGTCTGTTGTTGGAAGGCAGGGGACACAGTAGTAGCATAATATTAGTATGCCCAAAAGCTGGACATCTCTAAACTAAACTGATATCCTCCTCGGACTCAGCTGGGGGACAGCTGTCCTCTTTTGAAGCCAGCGATGCCAGCTTTGGGGAGAGAAGGAAAAGAGGGAGATCACCATGGTAGGCTCAGATGAGATGGGTTTAAGCCATCACAGAATGGTCACTTTTTATTTCACCCTGTGTCCACTTGCTTTGGTGGGTGCGTGTCTGGGACCAGACGGCTGTGCGGCTGTGGGATCTGGCCCCATGCCATGTGTGTGCACAGACTTCCCAAAAATGGAGTTTCAAGGTTGAGAAAGGGGAAACATCTATGGAGGAATCCTCATACAGACATCCTTTCTTATAGGTTATTAAACAACGGCAAATGCTTTCAATTCCAGCAGCACGAGCAGAGCCTGGAAATACTGCTCTCTGATAGTTCATGGTATTTTATTTGTTGTACTAGATTTCATACCTTACAATATAGGAGGACAACTTTCGTTTTGATCAGAAATATTGGTCTCTGCTTTTTTCAAAAATGGACGTTGGATATTAATTTTCTCCAGAGCAGCTACTGGAATTAAGATCCTGATGGTGCTTGTGTTGGCATTACATAGCCACCCGTGGCTGGCGAGCGCGTGGATGAACCTGTGCTAGATTGGGATGCTGGAGACTGCAGTCCTTGCGTTAGATTTACACCTCAGTTAGAGGCAGAAGGATCAGAGGCAGTGCAGGGGCCTGTGCCATTGAAAAAAAAAAAAACAGTTCATGTCGCTCTCAGGTGCTTACGGCATCACTGTTAAGAAACGAGCAGATTTGCACTGTGTTTTTCCGACACCTTGAAATGGGCACAACTGGAGGGCAACCACCTTCCCCACATTGGGTGGTGGCTGTAGGAGGCAACCTAAAGGCTTTAGCAAGTTCCCAAAGGCACACGCTGACACCGGGTACTCGCACCAACGACCATGGCGTAGTTCCTACGCCACAAAACGGTCGGCAAGGGACGGCTCAAGCCGGGTTTGGCTGGCGGCGGGAGAGCGCCCAGCAGAGGGAGGCAGAGCCCGTCGGGTCCCCCTGCCTGGCTCGGCAGGGCATGGGTTCACTTGAGTGAGTTCACTTCGCCGATGAAGAGCTTCATTCCCTCAAATCTCTCCTGATAAATGTCGGTCTCCATCAGCTCCAGCGTTTTGAGGCAGGTCCTTCCCCCTCAAATCCGGGAAAGGGAGGTGCGCAGGAATTGCCGGGATTGGTGATGCTCCGTCGCGTCCTGCAAACCAGCCTGTCCTTAAAATGTAGGGCTTGAACTCAGCCTCCTCCTGCCGTGGGCCGAAACCCTCAGGTCTCTTTAAAACCATTGCAGAGACCTTTTCTGGTCAGCGAGAAATAGGGATATGTTTGCCTAACCTCATTTTTGCCAGCCAGTATCATACTTAGACCACGTTGTCTCATGCCAGTTTAGCTTATTTCGTTTTACACAAAGATCTGCACGAGGCCACTCGTCTTCAGAAGTTTTGAATCCAAGTACTGTCATTTGCAAGGCAAGAAAAGGGAACCTCATCATACCTGGGCTTTTTAAAGGCCAGCCAATAGCCTTTTTCCACTTTAGAGAAGAGGAGGAGGTACAAAGATTGAGATTCAGTAATAATATGGTCTGATACTGCAAGGGTGAATATACAAAAGCCCATAAGTAAGCAGAGGAATAATGAGCCGTTGTGCTGATATTATTGGCAGGTAGGAAAGAAATGAGGTCAGCTGTTTCTCTTACCTCACCTGCCCTGGCGCAGCTTGCTGGCATCATTGCCAGTCCTCACTTAAAGCTGTCGTTCACATTTGCAACTGGGATGTTTGCTGAAAATGTTACTCCCTCCAAATTTAGACTGTGTAACTTACCAAAATGTGTAGGAGATTTTGTTTCAGTTACAGAAACGTTGGACTGCCTCGTGATGTCAGCCTTATCAATACTGAATTTCAGGGGGAAAAAAGAAGATCAGGCAGAATTCAGATGGACTAAAAGAGGAAATCCAGAGGCAGATAGCAGGTAAATACTTTTCTGTGCTGACCATGGTGTAATAAAAGATTTTGTCAAATAAGGAGAGTATTTCACTGTCTCGTGGGGAGCTATAAGGACAAACTCAATAAGCAACATTGAGATCTCCCAAATCTGGTGCCTGCATTAAGCTTAAAAATAATGCACCTGGTCTCAGCAGGGAGATCCAGATCTCCTTATTTAGACTTATAGTGTCCCTTTTACTGTTAATGGAGGATAATAGATGCCTCTGAAGCAGTATCTAGAAGGTCCATGTGCCGAAGAACCCAAAGGGAAAGAATAGCTGGTAGGAAACCTCACACCCCCCTTCCGCAATGTAAGAATCTAAGTTTCGGTGTACATTTGAGGAAGGTTTCCCCATTTAAAAAAAAAAAAAAAAAGTCAAGGTAAATAGAGAGAGATATGCAGGTGGTGGCTGAGGATGTTGTCCGACTAGTCAAAGAGCAAATATCCATTTTAACAAGTTCCCCTCCTGCTTAAATTGCAGTACCCAGGGATATCTGCTTATGTTCATGTTAATGCTGCTGTCCCACCCAACAAGGCAAAGCCACCAAGCTCAGGTCCTTCAGCTGAAAAAAGGCAGAGAAAGTTTGGCTCCAGGCCACTAATGATTTAAGGGCTGCTTACACACAACAGCTCAGCCCCTTGCATGGGTTGGATGGGGCTATGGTTAAAATAGCCCACCCTCCTTAAGGTAGGCACAAGTTCCGGTAGAAATACATTTTAAGCATCTGTCCCAGGGCAGTGACACTTAACTTCTTCAGGGTAAGACACACCTTGAGTCAAAAATAGTTAAAAGCAGTATAAAAACTATATGTGGAGCAGGCTGTGCTGTAGATCCAGCTTATAAGTTTGCCTTGGCTCAGACTCAGGTGCAAAGGCAACGGCTACAATGACATCTTCATGCAAATCAGGGGATGGTCATAATTTGGTTAATTTTTGTTGCCTTGTTCATTTGAACAGAGTTAGCTGAGTTCAACAAAGTATTTAACAAGCTCAGTTATGTTTTGACTGGTAAAAAGGGACTTTTTTACATATTCTGTTGGAAATAATTAAGCATTCTCAGATTCATAGAAAGTAAACAGGGAAAAAGACCTGGGTTTATCTCTGTGTCTATCTCACCTTCTATGAAAAATTGTACTCTGTGCTACATGTTGAATATTTAATCCAATCTTTGTCGAATATAAGAAAAACAGGCTATTTCTTATGCAAGATAGTGCACAATCCAGAACATGTCACTGCTCTTATTTAATGTGAATCTTTCATTCTTTAGTTTCAATTCGTTGCCTCAAGTTACACCTGTTTGCACCACTGAGAAACCCAAAACCATCCTCTGCTTCCAGGGGATGGTATATGTGTGCATATAGTACATTTATTTACATGGTCATGTGTCCTTCTAGTGATGAACCTTTGGATGGTTCAGCTGACATCAGTGGAAAGGCTGAGTTGTGTGAGAAATCTAAACTGAGGTACGTTTGGCGTGGTTTTCAGGGCTGAAGCTGAGCAGCAAGAAGTGTCTGATCATATGGGAGCTGGGGAGAGCAGGAGTGGTGGATCCATACAATGCACCGAGGTTTATGAGCGTGACTGAGCATGCTCTCCACAGTGCCAAGATGCCCAAGATCATTTCTCACAGAGCTCGCTTCGATGCAACATCGTTTATCAACTCAGCTTTACACTAAAGCAGCTCCACATATTCCAGATCCAAGAACAGCTACATTTGCAGGCACTGGTCTGCATCTAAACCAGTAAAACTGACTATACCTGAGATGTCGATGCATTCAATCAAGCATAGTTAGTCCTTGAACCAGATAAATCACCAGGGGTGCACAACAGCTGAGGACTTCTAATATTAAGACTAACAGCTAAATATGCACTTGTTCAATTCAAGCTTGTTTTCATACGCAAGGTTTCATCTCCACCAGTACCTTCTGCACCACACACTATTCAACCAGTGCATTCAGAGGGCCCCAGACCATTTCCTTCCAGATGTGGCCTAAATGAAGTGTTCTTTTCTTTCAGTTGTCAAGCAGGTCCTGCCTCTCCCTGCTCTTCCTGTCTGTCTCCCAATATCTGAGACCAATCTGTTTTCCAGACTTCTGAGCATGGTATTACATAGAGGAGTTCTGGGTGAGAGCTCCTTCTCCTTCTCCTTCTCCTTCTCCTTCTCCTTCTCCTTCTCCTTCTCCTTCTCCTTCTCCTTCTCCTTCACTTTCACCACTTCCTCGTCCTCCTCCTCCTCCTCCTCTTTCTTCTTGCCAGTTCCATAGGCTGCCTCAGATACAGCAAAAAGTCTTACTAGCACCTCTGGCCCTGACACTCAGGCAGTTGAGCCTAAGACTGGCATAGTCAAGCATGAGGTCCTCCTCCCTTATAGAGGTACCAAAATAGAAGCCACCAGTGCCAGATAGCCACGAGTCTTCTAGTAGGGTCTCCTTCAAAAACACTAGGAGTGTTTTTCAAAATATGGGCTTGATTTAGGTGCATAATTCTGCTGATTGATCTTGATTCCAGACAAATGGGAGTGTGGATAAGGTAACTTTGTCCTTGCAGTCTTTACACGTGGAAAGGTATTGCTTTGCTTCCCATAAAATAAGGTCAGCATAAATATTTAAAGATGACACAGTCCATGGTGCATTATCTCGCAAATTCAGCAGATGTACAATGATGTGTCCATGTTTCACTGGGCATAAATTCCTACTTGCTGCCTGACCAAGCAGTGTACAGCTCAGTATTCATGACCAAGGAGCCCTATACACGTTGGAATATCCAGGTCATACTACGGGGATCTGAGGGGAGAACAGGGCTATATTTCACTGAAACAGTTCCTCAGCCACAATTTTCCTTCCCAACACTGTGTCTCTGCCCCGCTCTGTGGAGCAATGCAACAGCTTGCGCGGCTAGGCTGCACAGTGGATTATTGAAATGATTTAAGATAAAGAATAATAAAAAAAATGGTTTATTTTTAAATCGAGATCATCGAACTGATCCTGTTTGCGGCACAGTTACCAAAGCAGCTGCCTTGGCATAACCGAGGGGAGCGTGAGCTGCAGCATGTGGGTGGGAGGGAAGGGGCTGAAATGGAGAGAGGAGCAACTTTTAAAACCAGTTTCCCACTGTCAGAGATGCCTTTCCAGACCGAGACCCTCAGCTTCTAAGGGGTCAACTGCTCTGCACTGACACCTCTAAACTCTCCCCCCACAACCTTGTTTATTGTGAATTTGAGAAGACTTGCTGAATAGCAAGACGTTGCTTTCCTTTCTGGAAGAGGAGCTTTTTGAAGGGGGTTCAAGAGAAAGGTGACCTGAGCTGCTGCATTCCTGTTATTCTCAGCTGTTGCAGTGCCCTTGACGGGGGCTGCAGGGGGGGGCGGGGATGCGGCAGCTCCCTGCAGCTGAACACAAGTCATCAGAGAGCTGAGATTGTGGCTTGTGCACCCGTGACAGTGAAGGCAGCCCAAGGGAGGAGAAAAAGGTCGTAAAGCCCTGTCTGTTCCTTGCCTCCTGTTCCACACTTGACACAATTGATTTTAAAAACCGGACAGGACCAGGAATCCTTGTGTTCACATTCCTTAACTTCAGGAAAAACAACTCTGCTGCAATTGCACCACATGTTATCCCTCAGCCTGGCCTTTTCAGAGCACTACAAGATGCTCTCACAGCGTAGAAGGGAAATGGCTGAACAGGGAATTACAAATAAAGAGAGGACCAAGCTATGTGCACCAAATCCTGCATGCTGACGCTAAACACATTTTTCCTTAAATGGATCTCATCTGACTTTGCTGCCTGCAGGCACAGCTCTGAGGGTGAAATTAAGATATTAGGCAAAGTCTAGGATGCAACAATAAACTTTTCTTTCATGTTAGTGAGAATCATGTGGTTAAGCCACTCTCCAAAGTCACCCTTGGTAATTAAGAAACATACTTAGCCCATAATGGAGAGTTAATGGATTAAAGTGATGCCATGCACAGTGGTTTGACTGTGCATGGCAGCTTTCATCCTAAAACACCCCAAAGTCCCTGGGCTCTGGCTTGTTGCTATTGCAATCAGTGCTGAAATTATGACTGGCTGTCCATCGGCCTTGCAGAGAGACCTCATGCTGCCCAGCATCGCTGAGGGGACCTCCCTTCGGGGATCCTCGCTCTCCTCCCCCAGCCCCACCAGAGCTCACTGCCTGAATGAAGTGTGGTACTTGCGCGCCAGTCCTTGTTCCACAGGCAGCTTACCTGTTTTGCATTCATTTGCATAAAAAGTCCTTGAAGTAGGGATTAAACCAGTTTTCTTCCCTCCTGGGTGAGTCCCTTAAAGGATTAACTACAGCTGCACTCATTATTTTATGCCCTCTGTTGCTGTCCCCTTCAAGCTTCCAGTCTTTGCTGCAAAGTAGGACAAAGCAGGGTCTTCCCACCAGGTGGGTGGGGAGATGTGGGTCTGAACCCTCTGGCTCTGCTCCTGTTGGAAGGCAATTGGGCTCCAAATTCAGTACTGGGCTTTCTTCTCTGAGGCCCAGGCTCCTATAGACAAGGCATTGAAGCACTGAAAATCAGAGCGCCCGAGCGCCATTGTGGTTCGCGCTCCAATTTCGTAGGGCCTTTGGCGTCCTCATCGTCTGTCTTCTCCGAATTAATCCCCAAAGCACACAGTGACACAGGAGTCCATTTCATCTGATAAAGAATCAAGTTGATTTCTACTTGAAACTGTAGTTCCAAAAAATCTGCATCATAATCGAGCGTTTCGACAAATAAAAAAAAAGAAGACAAAGCACAAAGCAACTGAATTTTTTTAGACTAAGAAATATGGATGTTCCAACCTTATCTGCAGCTGAGCAAGTCTGTAAGAAGATTTAATGTGCCAGTGTCTTCAAACAGATGAACAATACTGTTCTATATTTATTATTCTGTCTATATTTAACATTCATGTATAAATTAATTTTATAAAGCTCTGGGTTAACTGGAAGTTTGGAATTCTGCAATGTTCACAGAAGCCCTCAACCCCTTCTGAAAATGAGCGCAAATTAAACCTAACAGCTCATTTATCCTCAGAATTGCCTACCCATTTTAAATGAGACTTAATGCGGAGACAATGGAAGTATAAACTAGATGGTTACACAGGACGCTCCGTGATTTTTCTTGCATTTTGCAAGTTAGCTCCCAAGCCCATGTGCCTCCATCCACGTTTCTGAAGCAGAACAGAAGTGCTTGGAAGGCCCAGCCTAGGACCGTGGACCAAAGGCTTGCCCTGTTGAGGAGCATGTATCACTGGTGAGGAAAAAAATGCATAATTTATTCATGGTCAAGCACAGGCTATAGTTTCAAACGTGGTTTTCTACCTGATCTGAAAGACTTCTGTGCAGCAGTTTATTGTCACTAATTAAACTCTAAAGGCTTTGCTAGGTCAGCAAGCCCCTCCGGAGTGATACGACCCCAGTAATAGCCAGAACATATTAATAATGGAGTTTAGTAATGCAGAAATGGAATAGCCAAGTCTCATTCTGATTTACTAACCTTCCAGTAAAGTTTTTAATCAGATAATTTATACATTATCAATTGAATCCTTTGAAGCCTGACTAGACACAAATGCGTATAGGCATACAATATGTCCTCGTCTACCAGTTTAATGAATTGTCATTCCGAAATCCTGGTTTTAAAATGTCTCTTACTTGCCTCATAGAAGAAATAGGATTCTCACAAAGGATTTGCAAGCAGCTTGACAAATTTTCGGGTTATTTCTCCTTCACTTTGTCTTTCACAATGAATTCAAGAAATATCACACATCCAGGGAACAGGGTAATTCTAAACTTAACCAGATCGCGTTGGCTGTTTGCTGCTGCTGTCATTCATGAAAAAAATAGTACTTTGATGCATGGACAGTGCCACTGAATTCAATGGAGCTAGCGATTTTGAGCAACAAGATACTCCAGGGGAGTGTGGCAGACTTTACCCAGGGACTGTCTCCACTTCAGGACAGAGACAATGTTTAGCTCGACAGCACATAGAGTCTCCATCTCAACTGGCAACTCCGGGCACTGCTGTAATACATATTAATAACAATTTTGTTGAAAGGTCTTATTGTAGTCTTTGATTTGTTTTGGCCCAGCCACGTGAAAGGACATCCAAGTAAGAACAAAGAGTACACACCATGGCCAGGGACAGAGTCAGCTTGTTAGGAGCATCTGGGGCCAAGGGCTAAGGGCCCCAGTAAACCAGTCCGGCATCTGATCTGCATGGCGCATTTGAAAAACACTGTTAAAAACTGCAGAGAGAAGAGCCAGAGAAATTTTAAAGAACTGAAAAGAATACCTGAAATAAGGCAAACAGAAGACTTCCTTTTTTTAGTATCTCAAAAATAAAATTGAGAGATGAGAGCATTGCACTGCGTAAGTACCTTGATTGAGAGAAAATGCAGGACTCTTCAGGAAGCCTTAACAGAAACAAATGGCTGTAATTTAACTCATTTAAACCAACAAGTAAAGTTTAAAAATGAGGTGGGGATTTTTACATGAGGGTCTCTCACTATTGCAACAAGACACAAAGGAAAGAGATGGATGCCTCTTTGCTGGGGTCTTGAAGGAAGTCTGAAGTGTGAATTGCTTGTCTTTTATGATACACAAAACACTTTCCAGGATTCCAAACATAAAGTTTAAAATGGATTTAAACAAGGGGTCTTTTGTGTTTTAGCATGTTATGTGCACTAACGCACAGATCCGTGAGTTATTTTACAGTGGAAGCTCTTTCTTGTTTTGCCCACAAAGACCTTTCCAGAAATAAGGGTCTTCCTGACTGAAGATTCATTGAAATAGAAAATTTTCATGAAAATGGCAGACGATTTTATTTTTGATTTAAAAGCATGCCATGGTTTCAGCTGGGATAGGGTCGACTCTTTTAGTAGCAGCTGGTATAATACCGCGTTTTGAATTTGGGATGAAAATGGCATTGGTAAAACACTGGTGGTTTGGTTGATGCTGAGCAGTCAAGGCCTTTTCTGCTCCTCATACCATCACGCCAGCGAGTAGGCGACACCAACTGACCAAAGGGATATTCCGTAGCATACGACATCATGTTCGGTACATAAAGATGGGGGAAGAAGAAGGAAGGGGGGGATGTTCAGAGTTACAGCGTTTGTCTTCCCAAGTAACCATTAAGCGTGATGGACCTCTGCTTTCTTGGAGATGGATGAACATCTGCCTGCAATGGGAAGCAGTGAATGAATTTTTATTCTGCTTTGCTTGCATGTGCGGCTTTGGCTTTACCTGTTATTAAACTGTCTTTATATCATCCCATGAGTTTTCTCACTTTTACTCTTCTGCTTCTCTTCCCCATCCTGCCATGGGGAGAGTGAGCGAGCAGCTGCATGGTCTTAGTTGCTGGCTGGGGTTAAACCACGACAAAACAAAACAAAACCAAAGCCTTCGTTGAAATGTTCACAACCAGCTCCAATGAAATAATCCTATCTCAACATCTTGGATTTTCAGTCAAGAAGCACAATGAAGCAGATTTTGTCATAATTCACATTTAATGTGTTTTTTCCACTACCATAAACTATTATTTGTGAACTAAATGACATCTTGATGTATCACGTTGGGTCTCTGAGTTATGCTCAACAGCTTGACTTTTCTAACTTGCTTGATTAAAGCTTGAAGTTTCTGCAAATTCTCCAGTGCATGAATGTGGAACATCAGATGAAGGTCTCTGCTTTCCTTCACACACAATTTCAATCAGGAAGAATATGCAGTATTTTGATTACCTTTCTGAGACAGAAAAAATTCCTTCTCTTCAGTATGGAAGACAGTGTGGAAGGCGGATGTTATGGGGCAGAAAGGTGATGAATTTTGCTGGAAGAGGTCTCGAGCAATGCCTTCAAGAGGAATGTTGCTTTTTGGCAGCTGCAATGACAAGGCTGCACAAACTATACAGCTGGGAGACGACTCAAATTGCAGTAATCCATCAGCTTGTTGTTTCACAGACAGGCCATTTCCCACAGGACCTAACTGATCAGCCCCTCTCTAAAGCTTGTCTGCAGAGATAGAAAAGGATTCCCACCAGCCCCTGACCTCTACAGTCATGCAGGGGCCAAGCTCCAGCGATCACAGAGCAAGGAGTCCATAGGAAAACATCCAACTAAAAATACACTAGGAACCATGGGGAATAAGCAGCTGAACTGAAGTGCGGTGCTGTGAATAAAAAAACCTGATATATGTATGTAGTACGTATACTTAGGGCAACATTGTGTAGGTGCAGGGAGGTTGTTTTCCCTTGAACTGATCCTGCTGCGATCATGAACTGTGCTCGGTTTGGCCCAGCGGGTAGAAGGTAAGTTGACACTAAATTGTAAAAAAAGTTCCCATTTTGAGAATCAAGAAGTCCCTTGCTGATTTTAATAGGTGGTAAATGTCAGTCTAACTGAAGGCAGCTTTTGGGCTATCCTGACTTACTGTGATGACAAGGAGGGTTTGTATATTACATGTTTGTGCGTTGCACTTTGATCCAAGAGAGTATGGAGCAGGACAGCTCCAGATGCAAAGTCACAGGTCTGGGGATATGAAACAAACACTGGTGCAGGGAACACCATGTCATTCAGAAGAAATGGTCGCAGTGGTCTTAAATGTCATTACTGCCAGGTGTTGATAACCTGCGTTTTCCGTGGGCGTTACCGTAATGCCTCTTCCTGCACATCTGTGGTGTTTCTTTGGGGAAAGGTGGTGCTGCAGCACAACCCTGCCCTGTGCAGGCATCTTCCAAAACCAGGATCCTGCTCTCACCACTACGGTAGAGCCATCTGAGTCTGCATGGCTAAGAAAAGTCCAAGGCACACAATACCTAAGAAGCATAGCAACGGGTTACAAATTCTGAGGGCTGTTAAAAAAAAAAAAAAGAAAAAAAAAGAAAAGGAAAAGGAAAAGGAAAAGGAAAAGGAAAAGGAAAAGGAAAAGGAAAAGGAAAAGGAAAAGGAAAAGGAAAAAAAGGAAATTTTACATCATACCAGTTCTGCTTAAATCACTTCTAATAATTTTAGCAAGTGCAGAAAAATTATGAGCATGATGTCAGAAGCGTGTTATAATTACCTTCCCTGACTAAAGGGAGGCAACACACGTATAATATTGTAATATGTGGCTTGACAGATATAAATCTTAGATATAAATCATATCTGGTGGGCTGCTCAGCCTTTTTGATAGAGATGTTGATAGAGTTTATCTATAATCAGGAAGATCTCCCCAGGCAACGCCTCCACAGGTCTCTCCTTCATTCTGAAAACAATTAAAAGAAAAGAGTCCTCTCATTTTTCTAACTGAAAGAAGAGAGTGTGGGTTATTTTTTTTTTTCTGAGAATATTCAAAATATCTTTGCACTTCAATGAACTCAAAAACCTCTTTCGGGTTTCTTTCACCCAGGAGGACGATGCTGCAGGTTGGAGCCAGGTGAAGAATAAGAAGCACTTGGCTCCTCCATCAACATTTTGTTCCGGTTCCTGGCAATGCTCTTGAAAATGCCTCCCCTGAGCCAGAGCCTGGCGGGGCTCTGCACGAGATGCCTGCAAAGCTATACCTTATACCCCTATGAATGTACCTAAATTTCCTAGATACTTGGGATTGCGGAAGTCCAGACAAGCTGTTTCCAAAGTGATTCTTGCTTTTTGCTGGCTTTTCCTGTTTCCTTCTGGCTTAGTTTTCTGCTGCACTGGGGAGCTGAACTGTCTGGACTAGGTGTGAGGTGGGAGTGGGGATGGGAGTGTGCGACGCTTGTTGTCTCTGTGGGCATCGTGCGCGCGGTGTGTGTAGGCACGTGTTGGTGCCTGTAGGCACATGGGTGTGCAAGGTGAACGGGGAGGAGGAGCAGGACCAGCTCTTCTGGCACTGGTGAGCCCAGCTGTCTGGTGGAAAGTCTCCCAGGGAAAGGACATTCCCTTTCTTCTGAGGAAGGTGCCTCTACCGAAATGAGCAGAGCATCTTCCACCGCCTGGAGTAATGTACCCACTGTGGACTGCTGCAAGGGACTGCACTGAAGGCAGGACAACTTTGAAACCAAATCAGTATGCGTGTTTTATATGTCAGCCTAGTGTGTACCGGAGACCTGGGAGTCCTGCTGGACAACAGGTTGACCATGAGCCAGCAATGTGCCCTTGTGGCCACCTGGGGTGCATTAAGAAGAGTGCGGCCAGCAGGTCGAGGGAGGTCATCCTCCCCCTCTACTCTGCCTTGGGGAGGCCACATCTGGAGTACTGTGTCCAGTTCTGGGCTCCCCAGTTCAAGAGAGACAAGAAATTACTGGAAAGAGTCCAGCAGAGGGCTACAAAAATGATCAAGGGACTGGAGCAACTCTCTTATTAGGAAAGGCTGAGAGACCTGGGTCTGTTCAGCCTGAAGAAGAGAAGACTGACCGGGGATCTCATCGATGCTTATAAATATTTAAAGGGCGGGTGTCAAGAGGATGGGGCCAGACTCTTCTCAGTGGTGCCCAGTGATAGGACAAGGGGCAACGGGCACAAACTGGAACACAGGAAGTTCCATCTCAACATGAGGAAAAACTTCTTTACTTTGAGGGTGACTCAACACTGGAACGGGCTGCCCAGAGTGGCTGTGGAGTCTCCTTCTCTGGAGATATTCAAAACCCGCCTGGACGCGTTCCTGTCCAGCCTGCTCTAGGTGACCCTGCTTTGGCAGGGGGGTTGGACTAGATGAGCTCTGAAGGTCCCTTCCAACCCCTACCATTCTGTGATTCTGTGACCAGGCTAGCTTAACTAAGCAAGGACACCTCATAAGTGCTCTGCACATTTTCCCACTGTATTTTAGAATTGCAGCAGCTTATGGAGCTGTGATCACTTCAGTGCACAAAATCTGGTGTTTCTCCTGTTTATAGTAGTGTAATCACTGTCTGTGCAAATAGCTTTTTTTGAGGTTTCTCCAGCCCTCTCACTGGACTGAAATATAAAACTGAGTAACATGACTGATTGTAAAATCATTTTAGCTCGGGGTGTTTATAATTTATAAGAAGTACAACTTGTGTATGTTCTGTGCCCGAGCTATACGTATTGCTAATTATACTAGCATTAATACACAGTCACAAGCAAGTAAGATTGTGGATGTTCTATGTCCACATCCACAACCACAAAAAAGGCTGTGAAAGGTGTCAGCATCATCCTGATTAATGTAAGATTCTAATAGAATCTGGATTTCCAGTGGACTTTAATTTCTCATTGTTTCTCAGGTATTTTATTGGTAGCTTGCGATACTAAAGCAGTCATGCCAGCATTACAATGATTTACATCTCCTTTGATTTTCATAGCACGCTGGTTATGTATAGATCATGTCATAGAAGCAAAACTGAGAAAAAATGCAAGGAAATCCACATCCTGACGTAACAGAGTTACAGCAAGGAATATCACGATTATAAATGGAATGAGATGGGGGGGGGGGGGGG
>VYZM01019328.1:71481-110388 GCA_013398915.1 Dromas ardeola
GGGAGGGGCGGGAAATCCGTGTGGTTGGCAGATAACCAAGTCACGTTGCAGCTCTGGAAAAGCTTTCCTCTAGTTTGTCTGTCCCAGGCAGGTGCCTAGTTTGCTCGCAGAATGGACCCAGTCCTCCTGCCCCTTTCAGTTGTATCACCCCTGGATGCGAAGGGTCTCACTTCGCCACCCTGGGGGTGAGGCAGACACCTTCTCCAGAGGCAGCACACATCTGGTCACAGCCCACACATCTGGCCACAGCCCACACATCTGGCCAATGGCACTTCTTTGTGGCTATGTTTGTAGCCAGCAGAGCACACCCTGGCACCTCTGGGGGACGCCGAGCAGCTGTGGACATTCCAGGCGAGCACCTATCCAGCAAGATACCATACCAGATTTCATTCCTCTGCTGCCTGCAAGAGGAGGAAGCTCACTGCACCCACCGAGCCTTGACAGAGCTTAACATTCAGTTATATATTTTGTAAATATATAAATATATATTTCTCATTGTCTTTGCTGTTGGAGCCATACTACAGGGTGGGATCTCCCTTGATGAAAGCTAGTCATACAAAGATAACCACCGAAGTTCCTTCTATCATGTTATCCTGAGGCGGTACAGGATGAAACATGTGAAATGGAAACCATGGCTGAAGCTGCCTGCTAGAGACGTTGCCTGTTAAGACAAAATGCTCCTCTTTTTTTCATCTGTAACCCAGGAAAGAAATGGCTTGCGAGGGGGAAGGCTTTGGATGCGAGCTGTAGAAGCAGCACGTGCTTCTCTGGTGAGCACAGTGCACAAGGAAGGGCTTTCAACCATGGTGTCAAGATACTTTTTCTGGCATGGCCTGAGGTGAGGTCTCAGCAGAGGTTCTGGAAATACTCATCCAGTTTCAGCAGGCAGGGGATTGAGCACACTGCGCCGAGGGCTCTGTGGTGCCAAGGTGGTTGGTGGAAGAATAAAGCTGATCCAGATGATCCAGATGATCCCAGCATGGGGAAACAAATGTTTCCCTCTGAGTTTATGGCAAGGCTTGGGTAAGGATTTTACAGGAGAACTGTGATGGAAAAACCCTTCCAAATAACTGAAGTGGGGATGCCTGCAGTTCCTACAGTTTACAGATGGAAAAACCTGGCCTGGATAAGTAACCTCCTGGGAAAAATGAACTGAAGAACCGAGCATACTCGCTCCTTCAGCAGGACTTCTGAATGAACTTTCTGACTTGTCCTTGCTGGAGGTCACCTCACTTCCCCCAAACTCTCCTGTTGTAGCTCTGTGCATTTTAACTCAAACATATGTTCACATTTAAGCAGTGCATATAAAACCAGAGTTCTATGTTTCTTTCTAAACTTCATATAGAAATGATTTTAAGCACCGTACACATGTGAAAAGGTCAGTTTGAAATGCGTTTCAAGGAAAGCTTTAGCTTACTTAAAAGAACAACTAGGATTACCCTCGATATCCTGCCTTTTATTGCCTAAAATTAATTTATCCTGTGCAGTTATTAGAGGATAAATACTGGGCAGCATAAGGCACGGTACATGGTGTTGATCCGATACGCACAGGGTATAGAGCAGGTAGTGGTTATAACCAGCCACAGACAGAAAGACGACTGAGGGAAGGAGAGCAGATCACAAGAGGACTTATTAATGGGCGAAATCCTTGAAATCTTTTTGTTGCTAACAGTGCGGTAGCTGCCACTGCTCCTACGGCAGCATTAGCTGCAGTTAACCACGCAGATCAATCTGTCATGACTGCAACTTCAATAATATTTGTTCCACGGTTGGCCAGGGGCTAATATGATACATTTTGCTAGGATGAAAGTTTTCTGTGTTGTCCACAGATTTGAGCTTCCTTTTCAACTTACAAAACAGTGGAGTTGTAGTTGAATACAGCGCATTTTTCTCTATGCTTTCAACTAAAAATTTAAAATATCTTTCTGTATTAGATCAGTATTGCAGAGATATGAAAAGGGAGTAACTCATCATGTTTTTTATTATTTTCAAGGTGGTGATAGAAGGAAGGAATATCTGAAAATGCAAAAAGTTTACTAAATTCAAATGATTTGAACTTTGACAGTGTCATCAATAGCTTCTCATAATGCAGATGTTAACTTTGGAAGATGCCTCTCTAGTTACACATTAGTAGAAAAGAAAATGGCATTTTCTTCTAACTGATCAAACCTCTCATATAATATACAGCAGAGTAATTTGATTTTAAAAGCAGTTTAACAACATTTACAAAGGCCTTTTCTTAGTTCCAAGAGTTTTAGAACTGCAGGAGAGATTTCATTTTTTGCTAACTTTAGACACATGGGAATATCAAGGTATCTCTCCAGATGATGGTTATCCCCATACGGTTGCATTAAAATAATTTTAAGAATATTTTTCTATCTCTTTAAACAAATAAAGAAATTATTTCTTTATCTCTTTGAATGTCAGGTAACAATTTCCCAGTTGCAATTCTAAATTCTTGAAGGATCACTTAGATGTGTTTGACAGAGGGGTATTATCAAAAGTTTAACATTTCTTTCACAATCTGCCACAAGATTTTTGTTAATGATAACCTTAAATTTAAATGACCTTATGATGCGTGTGCTGAAGTTAATTATATCATGCATTCATTGAGAGGTAAGTCACAAGACAGAATTGGTAGTTCCTCAGTCATAAGTATAGCTTTTATATAAAACACTTCTTAGTGAAGGAAAAAAAAAAGTGTTTTGTCACATACCCAAATACTTGACTTCACATTATAATTTCAGTCCTCGGTCTAACTAAGATGCTTCCTCTGGAAAAAACACTGACTTTTAGAACACCATAAGTTCTTCTGAGTGGCTTCAATCTGACGTAAAGCTGGATGTGGCGTATTTGCATAAGGCTTATTGTATACTGAGAGTCTCATCACAGCTGCTTGAATGTGTTTCAGGAGTCTTGTATTAAGAAACAGGCTAAATCCGGCTCCTCTCACGATCTTAAACCTCTCAGAACTCATGATGCCACTCCTACTTCAGACGCAGAGCCACGCTGAATATTTTTCACAAGTGAACCTGTTAAAAACTGTATTAATATAAGGCTTCAAACTAAAGTAATTTCAGTTTTTCTGGGAAGAATTCCATTAGCTGATTTCAAGACAGAGAGGATAAGTTGAAATATCTCAAAATGGGTTCTTGTCAATAACGATGAAGTAAATGATGCCCTGAAGCTTATGGTAATTTAGTTGGATATTGGTATTTGAAATGAACATGAGAGACACATCCATGATTAAAGGGAAAATTTCATCTCCCTAAAGTATCCCATATCAGGCACAGTTTGCTCACAAGGGGTGACCATCTGTGCTGTGAAAGACCTGCACTCATCCACACTCCTGGTGAGCCCAGTCCCAAATGGGACCCCAGATGTCCTGTCCCACCATGGGCCTGTTTCTCTCTCCTGCCTCCCACCAAGCCCACCCAACCCCAAAACCTCCTGCAAAGCCCTAATCCCTGCTCTCTGCTCAGGGCAGTTTCTCATCAGAAAGGGTTAAAGGAGGAGAAGGGTTGCAGCCAGGGTTGGGTGAACCTCTCTGGCAGGATGCGGGTGGCCCAAAGCCACCGGACGCTGATGTGGGACCTCAAAGTGGCTGGCAGGAGCGCCGGCTCGCTTCCTATGCCGTGCTGCTCGCTGAGCTGCAGCCATTCAACCACTTGCCACTGCTAGAGCAGATCCTAAAATAAAAAGAGAAGCGAGGATTTTTCCGTGTGCTTATGCGAGTGTAGGGTGGCACTTGGTATGCAGCCGGGTTCTCCGCTGCGTGCAGTCAGCTTCCGCCTTGTGTGAGCGCATTTTTCTCATGGGGAGGGGAAAAAGATATCAGTAAAGTGCTATTTCTAAACAAAGCTTGGCAGGGGATTCAGGATAAGGTACAGTGCTGCACTTAATCTTTTTTCCAAAAGAATGGATTTGAAGTTAGTGACCCCTGAAGCACATTTATTGGCTCCGTAGGAACAACCAAAACATCCTTCTTTTTTTCTTTATTTGGGGGCAAGAAGGGAGGTTTGCAGCACTGAGTACTTCTATTTTACCACTTGAAAGACAGTTCTGTGATTCATAGGAGAATATTTACACGATTTTCCCGACTTAAGAAATATACTTTGGGCTGCAGGGGCAGGAAGCAGCTACTGCGAGTATTTTAGCAGAGGCTGTGGGTTGTTGGCATTGCCGCAAGCACAGGTCCGTCTACAGGAGAGGGCTGTGCTGTTTTCAGTATGACTTTGTCTTGATGGTGACATGTGACCTGTCCGACCAAGCCAAAGCGTGATAAGACTCGCAACGTGATTTAGCAGTGCAGGAAGAGGGAAAACAATGATTGTTTTTGAGAGTATCAGGAAAAGAAATCCTGCTCCGCTCAACTTTTTTTTTTTTTTAAATTGTTTTCCAGAGTAACTCAAGCTTTAAAAAAAAAAAAGAGCTTGTTCTCAGTGTGAATTTTTCCTGTGGGTAATTATCTGGAGATACATAAAACTGGGTCAGTGGTTCCCCCCCGTTCCGAGCCATGTTTGCAGTTACTGGATTTCTGCCAAACTTTTCAACATCCCCCATTGCCTTCAAGTGGAAGAACTGTGGCAAATGAGACCTATATAGCCCCGTCACTCCCAGCAGCAGTCACACTGCAAACACAACTGTCTCGGCGACTACTCAGATAGTTTTTACTGATCGACAGTTGCCAAGACATGGCTGAGAACTTGGCCTCCAGTCTTCACGTCTGCCAGGGTGATTTAAAAATGTATATAGTCAAAGCTATGAATGCTGAATGATGGGTACTTACAGAACTCAGCGAACGACCAGAACAAAACGTTGATGTCTCTTTATGCTGACAGATCTTGTCACTCAATGACCTTGGAGTGCACTGATGAAATATTTTGAGGCTTCTACAGCAATACACTCCACTGCGGTTCAGGGGCATTTTGCTAGTATTTCTCTGAACACAAAGAATAGTTTTTCTACCCAATAGCGGTCATACTTGTTGCCAGCTGAGGTTGTGAAATTCCTGTTAAAACTCTTTGGGCTCACTACACACCATTACAGGAAAGATGGCCAACATTCACAAGAAAAAACACTTGCCAAAGGACAAAGTCAGCCCAGCAACAGTGTTGTTGCAAAAACAAGCCATAAGTGTGTGTGTGTGTCTATGTGTATGTATGTATCTGTCTAATAAAGAGATATCTTTAACTTTTAACACTGTTGGAGGATAACAGCAGATGGATCATGGCCTATACAGTTGAACTTTGTAAGCATTTCCCCTGACAAAACCAGTATCATTTGGATCAGTTCTTCCGTCAGTGATTCGTCATTCTACCGTGTGCCTTCTGTTCTGGCTCATTCAATAAGGGCACCCCAAAAGATGGTGCACCCGTATTGTATCTTTCCGTAACATGAAACAGCCTTGGAAATACAAAGAAAATTTTGCATTTTACAGCCTCCCCCATGGCCTTTTCCAACTCTGTCAGACCACACGGACTCCCTTGCAGAGGACCAGTCCCTTATCTTGTGTGTGCCATTGGCTTTACATACAGGGGAAAGCCAGATTCCCGTTGCTCCCCAATGCAACACACTGCATTTGTGCTGGTATTGGGTTCCTAGCTCTTCAGGCAGACACAGAGCTCCCTATAAACCTTTGACGTCATGATCCGAACCATAATGCTGGCAGCAAAAGCCAGGATGTGGGAAGCAGGCCCAAGGGACACAGGCACCCTGCTCTTCTGTTTAACCTGTAGGTCACTTCCTATTAACAGTAGGGCTACCTCCTACAGGCAAAGCCATAAATCATGCTGCCCAGCAGCCGCCGAGTTGAGAAAGCCACCTCTGAATTTAGAAATTCCGTCTCGAGCTGTGCCACCTATTGTTCCATGCCCTATTCGTTATGCTTGAATCTGTGGAATTCGTGTTTTTTTAGCCCAGCACATAAAAATAATGTCCTGGATGATCAAAGCTCTACTTTGATCTACAAACCTCTTCCTTTGGCTTGAGGCACCAGCCTCAAACACCTCAAGGACATCTGCTAATGAGCCTGAAATGAGTCCGCCCTTCGCTGTGCTGAGCAGAGCTTGATGGACAAGAACAAGCAACCCTCAAGCCAGTTTGTGCAGTAGCACACCGGACAGTTTTTCATTTGCCTTAACCACAGTGAGGGCTCTCAGGTGTCACAAGACATCTTGTCTCCAACCTGGCCTATCTGAAAGAGAACCGTTTGTCCCAGGGTTTCATCAGCTGTCTTCAGTTCAGTCCTAACTGAAAACTCCAGTTACAGCGATAGGGAACATCTCTGTCCAGCAAATCTTGGAAAACCATCTTAATTAGGGCCAGACTTAGCTCAGACTATTCTCTTTCCCAAGAGAGATCTTGGTAGTACGCAGGCACTGGTTTCTGCTAATCTTCAGCTTGGTCTGATGGAGAAAGCTTGGACTTCAGCAAACCTTTATCATGGACCACGGTGTACCCCTGCACGTACGGATGCTATGGGAATATTCTGTTTTAGCTACTCCTACTGCTGTCCTGGTAGCCTGTCACATGGTGATGGGAAAGACATGGTCTTTCTAGGAAGCATCCTGACATTGCTTGCTAGGGATAACTAGGATTTGTAGATATCTTAATCTGAGCTCTCCTTTACATGTGGGTCCCTGCTGCTAAGCCTGATGCACGCTGTCAGTGTGCACGGACTAGGTGTGTGGAAGCACACCAGGTTTTTCTGGCTTGGCCAGATCAACTTGGGTTTAAGTTTGCCAAAAACTACTGGGCTTTGCGGCAACCTGTCACCAGTCTAGAATCACCCTGTGATGGCCTGAAGAGTACATGGTCCTCAGGAAAAACTGAACTGGTGGCTTGTCAGAGTCAAGGGTTGCTCTACAGAAATGACTGGGTGAAGGAAAGAACCCAAACTATGTGCAATTCTCATGTCATTTAATGCTGTAAGTAATAAACAGACTCCTGTTGTAGCTGTGTAGGTTGAGAGCAGAGGGATGGAGAGTTGTATGACTGGTAAATTCTCAAACTTGCAACATTAATTAGGTTGAGAACCTGAATTAGGAAATAAAAGTGAAGCTCGGGAGAAAACAAGAAGTAGAATTCTGTGTCTATAATTTGTTTTTTGGTGCACAGGATAAAAAAAAGTGCCATCTGGGATCTTAGAGACTCTGAAATATCCTGAACGTTCATAGGGAACAAACGCGTGGTTTTATGGAAGAGTGCCCATGCACAGGCATGTGGCCGTCAGTGTGGCAGCAAATTAGTAGGGCACAGAAGTCACATAAAGAGGTGAGTAACAGGCAGATTCCATGATTCTCGGCATTCCCAAACAGATCACGGTCAAGACAGTAAATGGAAAAGAAAAGATCGAGGCCAAAGGCAAAAGTCAAAGTCAAAATCAAACACCAGAGAGACAGGTATTGCAGTGCACAGCAGAGAAACTACCAGAGATTCAGTTAGTGCTCAGTCACCAAATCTCATGGGTTTCCAGTTCTTCGATCCCTGTGTCTAAGGTTTGCTCAGTACCAGGGAGTAGTGTTTTAGACACAAGCATGTGTAGCATTTAGGCACAAATATCTGTAGCATATTAACAGGCTCTCTCACTAAGGTTTACATCACTTTCTGACTTTGCCCCCAAATGTTAGGGGTGCCACAGATGGAAGAGTTTTACTGGGAAGGAAAACTTGGAGTTAAGCCCAGGCTAAACACATGACTTGGATATGCACAGTATTCCTGCTAGGTTTACAAGCAATTTACTTGACTCTTTCATGGATTAAATAGGGTGGTTTTTGACCAATCTGTGTGGTAATCCATTAATTTAATCCTATTCATTTTGGTATGTGCTTATCTGTGTGTGTGCATTTACACTCCGCTGAGTAGAATCACAGAATCATAGAATCATAGAATTGCCTGGGTTGGAAGGGACCTCTCAGATCATTGAGTCCGACCATTAACCTAACTCTGACAAAACCCATCACTAAACCATATCTCTAAGCACTACGTCTACCCGTCTTTTAAATACCTCCAGGGATGGTGACTCAACCACTCCCCTGCAGTACCACCAGCCTGTTCCAATGCTTAGTAACCCTTTTAGTGTAAAAATTTTTCCTAATACCCAGTCTAAACCTCCCCTGGCGCAACTTGAGGCCATTTCCTCTTGTCCTATCACCTGTTATGTGGGAGAAGAGACCGACCCCCACCTCTCTACAACCTCCTTTCAGGTAGTTGTAGAGAGCAATAAGGTCTCCCCTCAGCCTTGAGTAGTGGCTTCAACTCCTGCTGGGCCCTGGTTGCTTGAGTTACATCAATCCATATACAGATTCCAAGTCCAAAACTAGCTGCTGGAATCCAACATTCTAATGTTTGAGCAGTTAGGTGGTACTAGGAAACTGATAAAAGGCTCAATGGATATAGGCAGGTTTCCCCTAATGACACATTTAATGCTTAGATGGGAAATTATAAAAATGGAGATACCTGAATCTGACGACTAAAACAACACAGGACCAGTTTATACACAGGCACACCTATGTAGACACACATATACATACATCTCCTATGTTGTTGGGGGCTTATATATAGCTACATATGTATATGTCTGTAGGTGTGTATGTGTCTGTATGGGGGACCGTCTACGTATTTGTTCTGCTGATGCTGTTGGGTAGGGGCTGGTGAGGGAGCGCGGGTTCTGCAGCATCCCACCCCATGGGACAGGGAGGGGTTGGCCGCGTGCCCCGCTGAGGAAGCTGGACCGCTGCGGCGTGGCTCCAGCCTGCAGCTGGCCAGCTGCGAGCGCAAGCGGGTCGAGCCCCGTCTCTTTGATTCGGCCTCCAAGGCATGCCCCGAGCTGCGGCAGCTGAAGGGACCAGTGATCTCTGTTTCTAACAAGCTCATGGGGCAAAACCCAGATGTCCCCATCGGAGTTAGACCTCCCAGGCGTCCTTTCCAGCTGGTGGAGAGCAATGGGCACGCCGACAGCACAGTTTCTGACCTATCTTAGGGTGAGATGACTCACTCGCTAAAAGCATGTGTTTCTCACCACTGAATAAATGGGAAGTGAGTGTGACTAGCTTAAGGGGTGACTACTTACATTTACTTTGGATTTGTCTAGAAGAGTGACTACCTCAAGCAGTGACTACTTACATTTGCTTTGGATTTGTCTATAATCAGATGATGGAGAAGTCTGTGGTGTTCCCTAAACAACCACTGGCTTTCTGGTGAGATGAGCCTTGAGAGAACAGCTGGAGCAGTGCATTATCATTTGGGGGTGCACACAGATAAAGCCAGCCTGACCGTTTCATCTCTGCATCCACAGAACTACATCATTTTAACCAGACATGAAGCATTTTATGTTCAATTTTATTCTTCACTCATATACATAATCCACTGGTAGACAGCCTTTTCTAATCCTCTTGTTAGCGAGGGCTTTGTGGGGTTTATGTTCTCTAAGATGATATATCCTAGCAACACCAGAATTAAACTAACTGCAGCGAAACAGGGAAGCTGCAGGAATGTTCAAGATATCGGAAATTTGCTGTCATCTGATAAATGACAGCTGCTCTCAGAGAAGTTTCAAACAGTTCAGTGGCCCAAAGCTGCATCTTACCAGCGACATGATCAAATGAGGTATGGCCCATTTCTTACGGTCACGTTTTCAGATCCCTAAAATCCCCTTTGATATTATGACGATTGGTAGGGACACTGTAACATGGTTACACAGGTAGCTCTCAAAGTCAGAGGGAGGGCATGTTAGCAGCTAACAGGGAGAGATGGCATCGCGTCTGTTTCTCTGAAGGTAAAGAGATGCTCCACTCTCCCATGCTGATTGCTGGGTATCCCTTGGCATGTGAGCTCACAGAGGAAGTTTTCATTTTAGTAACAGCACTTCTCTCCATTTTCTGTTTTTCTTGATCTGTTTTTTGTAGAAGCATTATTGAAGCATTTCTGAAAAGGGAAAACCAAACAGAGTCCAGCTACAAAAGCCACATCCGATATGATGCAGCAGCTGGGGCAGCACTTTGATCTATAACATCCATGGATTAGATTCTGCATATGTTCCTGTGTGATACTGAAAGACATCAGTGAAGAATAAACTCCCTAAAAATTTCCCTATTTTTAAACAAACAACCAACCAAGAACAAGAACAACAACAAAACCCAGCAGAGAAAGGTTCTTTCCACTGATGTTGAAGACTCCCTGTTGGGCACAGCTCAGATGGACGGCCGCCTTTCCCATGCCTGTTAGCACCAGACCCTGTTTTACCTTTACGTCCTGAGCTTCTGGGAGGAAAGACTTCCACCCTACCACAAATGATTTAAATCTCCTTTTCAGCTCCAGCCCAAGCTCATTCATCTTGCTTATTTTGCAAACAGACCGTGTAACTCGGTCACCTCCTTTCCTGTCCGCCCAGCTTTCAAGAAGGGCAGGCCGACTGTCACACTTCCCAGTGTAACATTCCGTCCCCTTCACTGCTAACCCCCAGGCATCCCTCTGAAAATGCGCGTCACAGTCCCGGTTCCTCCTTTCTTTTGGGTGTCACCAGCCCGCCCTCATCCCCAGGGCAGTGTAGGAGGGAGCTTGCCCTCCCTTAGTGAAATTTCAGAATACTAGGGATCTGTGCGTACATTAATGCAGTCAGTTTTCTTGATAGCGTACTGCCATATTTGCAACATTAAAAGACCGCACTGTACAGCGCATATGCGGCACATACAATAGCATCCTGGTCAACAGTATATAAAAATGACGGATGTTATCACCCTGTTAATTACTTGTTCTTTATCAGAAAATTCTTATTAGATTTAGCTTGCTAATTTGTCGCTACCATCAGAATGTTGGCATTTTGCCACTATTGGAATGATCTGATCCTGAGAAAATCAGAGCTTTTATTTAAGGAGACCATTTTAAAAGGCTTGAACCGTTATGCAAGAAGACTTGAAAATGTGAATTAAATAGGCCCTAAAGGCTCAGAAATCAGAAGGCAAATTGAAAGAAACTAACATTTATTACAAAAACAAAAACCAAACAAAGAAAAAACCTTTCATGGTTTTCAAGCGGGTTTCCTACCACTCAGGGATCTGACACATGTGGTTTAAAATCCTGAGCCTGACAATGCTGCTAAACTCAAAACACTCCTCAGAAGTAGAAATCTTCTGACGTACTCCTTCATCGAGCCCCTGCTTGCTCCACGCTGGGTAACGTATTTTTTCCAGAAGTGCCCCAAATCCCTGTGGCAGCATCATGCTCTTCTCAGTTCCTCTCCTTTTGCTCCCTTCTCTTTCCCGGCAGTGTGAGATGCTGAGCGCTCACGCTGCTCCCAACTCCTTCCCATTTGCTGTGAACTTGCATTTTTGTTTCCACTGTTGTTTGCTTGGACTTCTCCCTAGGACGTAGCTGCAAAGAAACAGCCAGCTGCAGAATGGTGTTAAGGCAGCCCGAAAGGGGAAGGGATGCCACCGTCCCAGAGACCCTAGGGAGCTGCTGTGGCATTGCAGGCAATCCCCAGTGCCTTTACCAGCTTCTCCCTCCCTGCCACAGCTGCTGCCTCCTCCTTCTCCTCTTCTTCATCTCTTTGCACTGTTACCTGCCCTGCTGGGCCTCAGGGACAAGGTGGGCAGCCCCCTCCTGGCTCCATCAGGCTGCCGGAGGGGTCGGTGTGTTGGGGAGAAGGGCTAGGGCATTGAGGGCCCCCCGGGAAGCAGTGCTGGGGCAGCTGTCCTTCTCGTGTTGCCATTTCTGCATCCACGCTGGTTATATCATCCGTCACATCTCCTGCACAGCCACGGCTGCCTTCCCACTGCCCACCCTCCAGCAGGCAGTGACACCTCTCCCCTCCCTGGCTCCCGAGCTTTTGTGTCCTATTCTTGTTCAATGACAGTAGTAAAAGCAAATCCTTAGATAGACAGAGGGGACAGATGTAGGCAACTAATGCAACACACCTGCAAATATTTGTCTTCACTTTCCGAGGGAGTGGCTTTGGCCATATCAAGGTCCCTTTCTGTAACCAGTCAAACTGCACTGGCAAAAAAAAAAAGTTGAGAGAAGTGGTAAGAGGTGCTGGCCCTGCGTGACAAGCTCTCTCACCCTCAGTGATGCCAGAATTATAATTTGATAGATGCTGTGAAACTAATTGCTATGGCACTGCACTGTCTTCTTAAAGCCTTTGTTGCAAGTTTTACGGCAGTGTTCCTGTCAGCATATGCTTATCACCAAAACGCCGCTTTCCTCTGATTTTCTGCTTTTCAAGGAGGGCAAGAATGTCCCACTGTGAGTGGGAGCAGGCATGAAAAACCCCAGATTACTTCCTGAAATGAGGTCTGAGGACAAAACCAGATCTGACTACTCTTGACGGTGGAGCTGGCTTCTTAGCACAAGATTTCCACAACTAAGCATACAAAGCGTGCTTTGGAAGGCCAAGGTGAAGGCAGTCTTAAGGCGATACTGTTTAAAAGCACATCCCCACTGCTCCAGACAAAGTCCAGTTCAAATAAATTGCACTAACGCAGCAGTCAGCAGTGAAGGAGGTTGAAAATGCACTTTCATCTTCTATTTGAATGGAAGTCCACTGCTATTTCCATTTCAGTGCCTGAAAAACATCTGAGTTACTCCCTGGTGTATTCAGTGCAGGACACTAGAGATCTAAAAAAAGACATTTGATAAATGTTTCCATGCTCATTGCCCATAACGGCCAAAAAGCATCTGATCATCTCTACAAACCTCTACCTGATATGAACAGTTATCCTCAGCTCCTGTGCCCTCAGCTCAGCCCCCAACTCTGGCTCTGCTTGGGCGTGCCAGCTCCGAGCAGCCCTGCCTGTTTCATCCAGACATGGAAGACCTTGTATATTTGGGTAAGACTTTAGCTCTGTATTGTGCTATTTTTTCTTTCCAGTGTCTTTTCCTGAAAGGCAGGTTGTCGTTTAGCTGCTGATCGCCACACCAGGAGGAGCTTCACTTCAGCGGGGGGAAGTTTTCTGCCTGGTTAGTGAGCAGAGCACTTTGAAATCTCTGGAAGTTAAAGGCACCAACCAACTTCAGTGCTATTTTCTGACTAAAATGCATGAAAGGAACTAAAATATCATCTCTCTCTGCACTGCAGATCTATTTAATATTCCTCCCTTATCTGCAAGCAGAACCTCTACTGACATTAATTGGAGCTTTATATGCAAAAATACAGTAAATACCAGAGTCCTCAATGCAAGCAGAAGAGGGAAACAAAGGAATATCAAACACAAGAGGAAAAGCTTGTGTTTTCAAGGCACCCAAGATCAGGGGTCACCACTGAAAACCTTGGATGCGATCTTTCTATTCATCGTTTTCTTCCTGTGACAGGGTTTGCAGAACCCTATGGATAAGTTCATTTAAATTCATTTGAATGTCTGGTTCATCTAGATATAATAGAGCATCATATAATGGCTTGTGAATACACACAGAAGCTTATCCTAATAGAAGATCCCAACAGATGAGAGTTTTGAATGCACGCCTGACGCTCAGAAGAGCATCCCATGTGATTTTGCTCGCGCTGACTCATGGTCTAGCCAAGTGCGCACATATATGGGGAAAGATGTCAGGTCATGATCATGTGCATCACGCACCCCTGCGCACAACCGGGATGACTGTTGTGTGTAAAAATAGCAGGAAAACATGAATGCGCTTGGGAGCAAGTGAATCCGGAGCTGTGTGCGAGGGGGGCGGGGAAGTGGCCATGCCGGCGTGCCGTGTAGGGACTGCTTTGAGGACCCCTGAGCTGCAATGGAGGAAGGGCCTTTGAGGCACCGATGGGTTCCTGGAGGCAGCTCTGCCATCGCCGGCTGCCGAACACATCTGACATGCTGAAGCAAACTCTTCTGGGCAAAATGCAGACAGGCTCTGTGTCAGCCTTAGCAAAAGATGGTAAGAGGCGTTCTGGTAGGTGCATTAGCGGGGAGCACCAAAAACCCTCCCTTAAATGGCAATCCTGGCCTCCTCTCTCACCCTCAGCTGGAAGGAGCAAGGCTTACAGGAATAACTTCCTCAGGAGTTATTCCTGAGCCCTCGGCAGTGTGCGTGCTGGGCAGGGGGAGGAGGAATTATGTTTATTCTTGCAGCAGATCGCCACGGGGTCATTTTCTCTCTCTGTGCATCACCATCTCTCAGACTTCACCCTTGAAATCCAGCAGCCCTTCCCGGTGGGCTGTGTGGTGAGCCCCAGTGAGGGTGGACATCTGCTGTCCCTATTGCCCCATCTCTCCCACACGGTGGTTTCTGCCAGCCATGTGTGCACGTGAAGATGGGCTCCAGCTGGGCCAACAGGCTGAACCACGGGCAGGTCTGAAGGCTACACCATGGCCAACCACCACCCCATGGTTCAGATGCAGCCTGGGTATACCCAAGCTGTTTTTGAGATGTCATGTCCTTCCCTGAGGTGGGGGAGTCATGGTAATGCAGCTACAGCCATTTGCAATGCATGTTTCTCTCTGGTTGATTAAGTAGACCATTTTACCTTCATCTCTTTTGGTGGAGGACCTACACCACGACTACTGTGGGATGACACCTGCAGAGCTGATCCTTTCTGACAAACGAGCAGTGCTGCAGTCACTTGGCTTGCCTCCGAGAAAATTGCCTGGAAGCCTTCCTGTATCTCCTAATCCTGTCCTCCATCCCAGCAGCCAGCACACCCCTAATCTGATCAGGGAAGCAGGTTCTGCAACTATGGGGCAGTGAGGACATGCTTGGAGTGCTTGTGCTCTTGTCCAGGAAACCCCATGATTGCTAACGAGTCCATACTTCTTTATTTGGAAAAAAGAAAAAAGAGGGAGAGAAAGCCGACTTTTTTTTTTTCTTCTTCCCCCTCTGTTAGTTCCATACGGTTGCTCCCACACCCCAGGGGTAAAACAAGTACCTTTTTTTTCTGGGATAAGGTAGGCAGGAATGTTCTTTAGAGGGACACACAGAATCAGGATTTCCCTAGCCAGCCCAGTCTGGTTCAGCCTGGGGTTGGTAAAGGTTTGCTTTGAAATGTGTTGGAAAACTGTGGAAAAATCCCTCTTTCTACAGGGAAAACTCCCATTGGCTTCAGACAGAATTTTGCTTAAATGTAGCCACCAGGATATGGTCTAAAGAAGATGAAAGCTGTATGCAAACGCATTGCATAGCAGCCGTGAGACCCAGACTGGCTTTCTCCTAACCTGTGACAGACGCAGCAGCTGCCCAGCAGGACGCAAAGACCCACGGTTCGCCAACCCACGTGACAGATCGTGCTAAAACGCCTGCTGCGATTATTGTGCTTCTGATGGGAATGTAACAAAACTGGAAGAGCCAGATCAAAATCTGCCAGCCCCAGAGATCTGTGAGCCTCTGGGAGCGCGCAGCACAGGGAGGAGCAGCTCAGGAGGGAGTGTACAGATGATGGAGGATAAGGGCAGGGGGAGCGGGGAAGTGCCTGGATTTCAGTGCCTACTCTGAGGGCAAACCTGGCCTCTGTGGTGCTCAATATGTCAGCTCCGAGCTGCATGAGCTCAGGATGGCTGCGTGGAGGTGTTCATTGTGGTGAAGTATTGATGGAGTGTTCTAGCCCCTGGCATAGAATCATAGAATCATAGAAGGGTTTAGGTTGGCAGGGACCTTAAAGATCATCTAGTCCCAACCCCCCTGCCATGGGCAGGGACACCTCCCACTAGACCAGGTTGCTCACAGCCCCATCCAGCATGGCCTTGAACACTTCCAGGGATGGGGCATCCACAACTTCCCTGGGCAACCTGTTTCAGTGCCTCACTACCCTCATAGTGAAAAATTTCTTCCTGATATCTAATCTAAATCTACCCTCTTCTAGTTTGAAGCCATTACCCCTCATCCTATCACTACATGCCCTTGTAAGAATTCCCTCTCCAGCTTTCCTGTAGGCCCCCTTTAAGTACTGGAAGGCCGCTATAAGGTCTCCCTGGAGCCTTCTCTTCTCCAGGCTGAACAACCCCAACTCCCTCAGGCTGTCTTCACAGGAGAGGTGCTCCAGCCCTCAGATCATCTTCATGGCCCCCCTCTGGATTCACTCCACTGAAGTCAGGACCCTGCCAGTACAGGATGGGGCACAGCCAAAGGGCTGGCTCTGAAAGGTCCCTGGGAAAGGCCACATCCCCCACTTCTTGCCATGGGACATCTGTGGTGTTCGAGTACATATAAGCCCCACACCATTGCCTTGGTGAAGACCACAGCTCTCCCCATCGATTCACAGTCATTTCTGTATAAGTCAGCTTTTCTACCTGATCCAAGACCACATGGTGCCAGTGCTCAATGAAGGGGAAAATAAAATGTTTAAATAGCTCTGAGGATCACTTAGTGTCAATACATTTTTGGCCCCGTTGGAGGAAAGACCCTTCCCACAGCTTTCCACCACTCTGCTCTCCTCCTGGTCTGGCTGTGGTGGGGGGTGAGTGCTGCCCTCCAAGCACTGCTGTGAGGAGAGAAAGCAGGGACCCATCAGAAGCCCAAAGCAATCTTCCTCCCTGTCCTGTCATAGGCGACCCTTGCTACTCCCTTTCCCCTTCATCACCTCATTTGGGAAGAAGGAGAGGAACTGAAAACACCTCTTAGATGCTTTCTTCAGCTTGGAAGGGGGAGCAGCTGGCTGTGACGCTGTGGTTGCCCTCTTCTCCCTTCGCCAGCCCTGGGGTGGGCAGTGCAGAGCCCCAGGAGCCATAGGGATGAGCTGGGTGGTGTGGGCTCAACAGAACCTAGAGTTCATGTGGGGACAAAAACATTGCACAGAGTTGCTGGCTGTGTGGGAGTCACCGCCGGGGCTGGGGGGGACGAGGTGGGTGCACAGTGCAGGGCAGTGGGAGGGTGGAATGGGAAGGGTTCGGAGAGCAGAGCAGATACTGGGGCAAGTGTATTAGGTGACTGGGAAAACAGGCTCCTTTCAGTCGTTGTGTCAATTCCTTACTGGGCTCTTAGAATTAATTACCAGGTGGAAGAGTGAGATGTGCCAAGCCCTTCATACACGTGCGCGCCAGCATTTTTTCAGGCCACTTTAGGAACAGCCTGTCAGTACCTTGGTCTTCAGAGAGCACCAAACCCCTCTCATCTCTCATTTCTCATTTACCAGTGACCCTCAATAGATGTGGTGGGCGGAACAGGCAAAGGCAAGAGCTTTTCTTGCAATTTCGTCCGATACACTGCTGAAGATAGGCAATATAAAGGTAAGGTGGGGAGGGACAACCTAGGAAGGGAGTGACAAAAGACACCCTCACAAGATGAAAAACAGGTTGTCAGCAACTGCTCAAAGCACAACTGGCTCTCACTAGATGTCGGCAGCTGCAGAAAGGACAAAATCCAGCAAGATAAAAACCTGCAAAGCGTGAAGGGATGTAGGATGACAAGAATGGTGGGGTGTGACAGGTGGCACTGGAAGCTATCAATAAATACTTGGACATTTCTAATGGGCAGCAGGTATAAGGAGGTTGTTTCAGGATGTATTTCATGTTCTTACCCTGATCAATATTGGGCCCTATATGCAAGCAGGGGAACCTTGAAGCTCTGGCTACCCTGCTAGGCAGAGCTAAAGGGATGGTGAAAGCTAGAGAGAGAGAGATAATTGGGACGAAGCAGATGGCAGTATATAAAACGAGATCATCTGTGTCTTAGAAGCCTTATTTTCTCCTTTGCTTATAGAGGTGCCACTTCAGATATAGACATCTCTCCATGAAGATGTCAAATCAGGTGACACTGATTTGTCCCCAGTCTCGCACACTCCCAGGCACAGAGGTAGATGTGGCCCTGGTCTTGCAACAAAGACCCATCAAAATCTTCTGCCTCGCTTTTGACATAGACAGAGACTTCTGGCTGTTGCTGTGGCCCTGCCATGTCCCTGCCATCGCTGGACCGATGGTTTGGTTGCTTGTGCATTCACTCCCAATCCCCTTTCAGGCGAAGTGAGTCAGGCTTTAATAGGAAAGGCCCACTTATGATATTTTTTAAGCTAAATTATGTTAGGGAACAATCTCATGGGCAGTTCATCCATCGGGAGAATGTGCCATGCAGGGAAAGTGGGGAGCAAATGCGATGAAGAGGGTGGTCACTTGGGGTCCGGTTCAACAAGGGACCTGATATTCTTGGTCAGGTTTTAAAGAAAGCAGCATCTCCATTATGTTTAGAGTGGAAGGCCACCCCACAAGCTCATGCAGCACCAGTGCATGGAGGGCTTCCAGCCCCAGCTGCTCATGAGGCTCGGGGGAAGTCCCTGCTCCAGGATGGTGGGTGTTCTCCAGCACGTGTTCAGCATGAGCAACTTCCACTGCTGCTGCTCACGCACAGGTGCAACACTCCAGTCAGCCGAGGAAGTTATGAAATCGCGGACAGCCTCTATAGGCTGGGATCCTCCCAGGATGAGTGGGGACTGACCAGTTGTTTCCAGCGTTGCTGCTCTGGGTTTGGGTGATAAAGGCCAGTTTTAAGACATCTGTGTGTCCTCTGGATGGTGGTGTCCTCCTCACTTGGTGGACAGATAATGATGTGATATGAGGGAGCCTGACTTTTGCATTCTGCTCCTATTCTCCAGCAATTTCTGTGTGTTTGCTAAGCAGATGAGAATATGTTTCTGCAGTAGCTTGCAAAATTTAGGGGTTTTCAACAAGCAAATCTTAATTTGTACTGAGCTAAGATTAGGTAAGATAAGATCTGTGCTGTTTTGCCATGTAACGAATGTAAATAAAGACACAAATTCTTGAGCTTTAGCCCATATGCAGCTAACAGTAGGAAAAAAAAAGGAGCTTTTGATGGGTGAACTTCAGGAATATTTTAGCCAGTATCTAAGTAAAACAGCCAAAAGCATCAGGATTTAAAAGAAGGGGCTGGACAATAATTAGTTTTACCATTTATGATCTGGCGGTTTTTTGTATCATTTTTCACTGTATCTCACAGACTGGAGTATGTTTTCAGTGGCCTCTAAACTTGCGCGCTTCAATGGTGGAGCTTTTGAGGGTGAAGAAATAAAAATGAGCAATGCAGGCTGTCAGAAAGGTGGCTTTCAGTAGATGAGCTGGGACATGACCTTTTGTAACCAATAGACCCCTCTGCTAAAATGATTAGAGATCCAGTGTAATTTACATCTATAGCAATGTAAATTCATGGAGATCAGTGGAGTTCAGTTAGTGGAAGCGAAGGGAGAACTGAGCCCTTTAAATACCCTATATCTAGATAGTCCTTTTATCTGACAGAGGCATAATAATATCATGGCACATTCTCAATTTTTATGTTTTTGTTGAGCAGATGATAATACGTTCCCATAGCAGCCTGCAAAATTTAGGTATGAACCCTTGATTCAGCTTCAGCTGTGACTGAAGTTGTTTCGACATGGGTATATAATGATTTAATAAGCAGATCAGTACATCTCAGCTTGTTGAATTAACTTGTGGTCGGCTTTAGAGAGGCAGAGCAAAGGGCAAGGAAAAGGCAAAATTATCTGTCATACCATATCATTCTTCACTGAATCACTGCTTTGCACCAATATCTAGATATGAGTTTTTAGTCCTGGTTTCAGTCCTGGTTGAAAAAAAGACTTAATGAAAAAAAGAATAAATCGGGTTCAAAGGCAGCTTGAGAAAAGTTCAAGCTTTTTTTTGGATCAAGCTACAGCTCAGGTTTCTCAGTTCTGAGAGTTTATTGCTATGCAATATATAAATTATCTAGATATAACATTATAATACAGAAATTTATATTGATGTATGCCAAACACACAGTGCAAAAGTATACCCTCTTTTTGGCAGTTCCAACGCATTACAAGGAGCCCTCTTCGTTTTCCCAGCTAACACATTGCCTACGAGGGACAACTTGCTGCTGGAAGTGGTCTCAGTGCTTGGAGCTGGAAACATCCTGGAGCCTGGCAAGAAAACTTCTGGTGGGACATCCCCGAGACTGAAGTGTAGCCCTGCCCCCATCCATCACCGCTCACCCCCTCCAGCCCCACTCAGCGCTGCGGGAGCTCTTGTGGGGTCGCTTCTGCCGCAGGCACGAAGCCCTGGGGAAAAGCTAGAGCCGCCGGCTGGCAGTAGCTCCCACGTGTAATTGTAAACCTCCTAGAGTTCAGAAATGTTTCAGTAAAACAAAGCAATTGGTTCTCTTTTGTTACTTTCTGCACGTTTGGGTTTTTTTTTAAATAGGAAGGGCGAACAGGGCTCAGCGAGCCTTTCACAGCCTGCCTGGGCATCCTTATTGCAGGGGAGGTGATGCTTCCTCCTGCCTCCTAACAAACGTTTACAGGGCAGCATCCAGCCAGAGGCAGTTCTTAGCCAAAATTCAGCCAGTTGAAGCTATTCTAAGCAGAGTCATTTTTATTTGACCATAAAACCTGAAAACTGCTTGGAAAACTGAAGCCAAACAGGAAACTAAGGATTCGATACATTTGAGGCGATCGTCGGGAATGCAAATAGGTTACCAAGGGTTAAAATGAACCAGAAATTATTTCCTTATGGCACAAGTGTACGCAGCAAACCAAGAAAATTCAGAGTAAAGAATCAACTTACCAGAAAACAGCCTAAACAAAACATGGTACCGTGTGGAATCTTACAGCAAAGGCACCTAATCAATCTAACCTCTGTCCTTGTAGTGGGACTTGGCACTCCCTGTGCTTATGAATTATAAATGCAGCAGTGTTTTCTACAGATCGATGCCTTTGGGCCAAGAAACATTAAACTAGTTGTTAAGGAAAACAGACTGTTCCTCTTTTTGTGTCCTGTATATACAATGCTCAGCTAAGGCAGTTTTAACTACTCATTTGGAGATTTTAATGTGTTATAAAAATCCAGATTAAAAGAAATCCCAAACTCTGCTGATAAAATGAATCTGCTAGGGGTGCTACAAGGTATTCCAGCCAGCAATGTTGGTCTCTCACATGGCATCGGCATGTGTGGAGCTGCTGAGCCGGCAGCAGCTTTCTCACCCAGCCTGCTAGCTCTTTGTTCTTCCCTAAACCATTTTTTCTATCATCTTCTCCTCCAGTCCAAACACCCAGTCTGACTCTCTAGCCTCAAAAATGAAAGGAAAAAAAAAAAAAAGGTTACTATAAACTTCAATCCATTTCCTTGTGTGGCTCACTGCATGGCTGCACAGATAACTCCGGGGGGAAGGCAAGATAAATAGGACTGAGTGAGCTGTCACTGACACTGGAAGGAGCTGCTTTTCAAGTCACTCTGTCACTGTAATGGCTCTGTTCAGCACCACAGCTAAAAGCAACCATTACAGGCTTTTAAGGCTGGGAAGTAACTGGAATTCCCCTGTCCCTTGGTGATGCTTCCTGTGCCTTGAATTAAATACAGAAGCAGACCACATCGCGTGGCTGCAGCCTTGCTGTATGTCTACCTGAGGGTTGAACTTTGCTGCTGTTCCTCCTCATGAGCTATCAAATGAACCTTGAGAGATAGTAGATGAGGAATACCTGGGGGAATGGTTTGGGAAAACATCATTTAAACTCCAGCCACCCCAAGTATTGCTAGAGCCCTACAATAGTTGCCGCAAAACTGAATGTGGACAGGACCCTTCCTCACAAGAACATCTTAGAATCACAGAATGGTTTAGGTTGGAAGGGACCTTAAAGATCACCTAGTCCCAACCCCCCTGCCATGGGCAGGGACACCTCCCACTAGACCAGGCTGCTCACAGCCCCATCCAGCCTGGCCTTGAACACTTCCAGGGATGGGGCATCCACAGCTTCTCTTGGCAACCTGTTCCAGTGTCTCACCAGCCTCATAGTGAAAAATTTCTTCCTGATATCTAATCTAAATCTACCCTCTTCTAGTTTGAAGCCATTACCCCTCATCCTATCACTACACGCCCTTGTAAGAAGTCCCTCTCCAGCTTTCCTGTAGGCCCCCTTAGGTACCGAAAGGCCACTATAAGGTCTCCCTGGAGCCTTCTCTTCTCCAGGCTGAACAACCCCAACTCCCTCAGGCTGTCTTCACAGGAGAGGTGCTCCAGCCCTCTGATCATCTTCGTGGCCTTTCCATGGACCAGCTCCAACAGGTCCATGTCCTTCTTATGTTGGGGGCTCCAGAGCTGAACGCAGTATTTCTCAGTCCCGTAGCTCCTGCTTTGAGAGCTGCCCTGAGCACCCTAATCCCCAGAGGACAGGCGGTGCACCACGGCTCGGGCTCAGCTCCACAGAGGGCAAAGCATCCTGCTTTCCCTGCAGCTGACTTGCATTACAACAGTCAAAAGGCAATAAAACACCAACCTGTCGCCGCACATGGGAGACGTGTGAGGTTGGCATACGGTACTGGTGTAAGGAAGATGAAGAGTTGGAGAGCTGCATGCAACTCCAAGCTGTAGGGAGGCAGAAGGACTTGAAGCTGCTTTTCTCCTTTCTGGCAGTGCTTGATTTATCTGGTGTGTGGCACATTTTCCACAGATGCATTGTATTGTAGTGGAATCTCACCAAAATTTCTACTTCATGACTAAGCCCTTTAGTTCTCTTCAAATTTATAATTTCCTTCCTTAAAGCTCTTTACTGCTTGCATCTGATCCTAGTGGGGAGGTATTTTATGTGCCTTGCATGTTTGCTACACTTAAGGTTTCAAAGATCCCTGAACTACTGAAACTACTTCTTCCGGAATGCCTTTAGCTTAAGTTTCAAGCTAATCTTTTTGTGCAATATGGAGATCATCACAAAAAGCAAGTTTATGGCTGTCTTGGACCTTGAAAAATGTGCTGAGCAACAATAAAAATAACCCTTTTATGGCCTTTCCTCATCCTACAGGCTGCTGTACAAAAAATAAAGGAATTACATTCTTTGTTAGTGAGGGTTATTGAACCACTGTTATCTTTTGTACAGACAGGAATATGGAAATGGTGTTCTAGGTTTCAGAGCTGGAAGCAGTGCTGTTGATTCTGGCCAACAATAGCATCAACATTATTTTCTCTGTCTATTTCTTGCTTGCGTCTAGCCCACAATTCCACCGGAGGCAAACAAAAATTGGGTGGTTTTCTGTCGCGAAGAGGCTTAGCTAAAAAGTAAATTACTGAACAGAAATTTGGTTCTGTTTTACCTCAAACCAGGACATTTTCTCAAAGCACCTGACAGCTAGTACTTTAAGGAAATTTAAGGAAATTAAGAAAATCAGTAGCAACATGTGAAGAGCCTAATCAGTCGCACTTCATAACTTTGCAATAACAGCACTAATTAAAAATACATAGATCCAGGCATCCAAAGGATGATAGAAGATGATTGCTTTTAAATTGCTGTTAAATTGCCAAATTTCTGCCATCATTTTCAAATTCCAATGCATTCAGCTATAACCAAGCACGCGCATAATCCAGCTTTTGCAAGATGCTGAACGTTGGAACATCTATTTCTATTACATCTTTTAAACTGCCTCATTGGAAACAAACGAGTTCTGAGTCATTTTCATTGAGGAATTAAATGCTATGTTGTTGTCTCTGTTAAAAATTAACAAGAGATTATCAGTATCCAGGCTCACATTTCTATTGTTCTGAGTCTATCTGTATTCATAATCTACATTACTGATAAAAGGCCCAGACAGTGGAATTAAATATTATGGAAATACAAATGTTAAACATTGTTTCCATGTGTTTTGGCAGTAATGAATCAGAGCTAAACTGCTATCTCTTGACGTCTCCCTGCTCGTATGCTATAAACTGTGCCCTGCAGTTCTGTCGTGTTAAAAGTCCTTCTCTCCGACCTCTCTCTTCTGCAGAAGGCGTTCAGCTCACAGATGTCCACACTGCTGGGATGGGTGGGACGTCACCTGCCTTGGGACCTCTGGAGGTGGAAATGTGATGAGAAAGGAGTTGTTACTGCAGGGAGGGATGTTGTGGACTATCATGTCCTTGTGCCACTGGTATGGCCAAATAGTAGAAGGCCAGGTTGGATGGGGCTTTAAGTAACCTGGTCTAGTGGGAGGTGTCCCTGCCTATGGCAGGGGGTTGGAACTAGATGATCTTTACTGTCCCTTCCAACCTAAATCTTTCTATGATTCTATGGAAGAGCAGCACCTGATAACAGGGGTTGTCTTGCGGTCCTGGGAAGCAGCATCTCTGCAAGGGGGCTGATCTGTATAGATACGTTCGGCACAACAGGGTATTGCTACAGACTTGATCGCAATTATTATTATTTTTTTTTTCTAACTAGAAACCTGCCCTTTGTTAATAGCTGCAGATTGAATGGTTTCCTAAAGTTTTACCTAAAAATAATTACTCTGAGACTACATAAAGCACAAATCTCTTTAAACTATCATTTCACTGTCTTTGCTATTATACTTAAATATCTCCCATTTGTGCTTATGGATTCTCATTTTAAGGGTCAAAGTGCACAGTGCGTCTTAGTGCAACAGATTAGAACCTGAGCATAATTGCGGTATGATTTTAGCTTTCATCATCTTGCTATGACCCACTTTTGGAGCATATGCCTGCACTGCATTCAGAGCCATAAGTGCAATGCAGATGCACTGAATTGACCTTGAACAGAAGTGCTGAAGTGCTAAGAATAGCTTAGGTGCCTGCAATCACCGGGCTACGGCAGCAGCCAGCCCAAGCAAAATGACTTTGATCCTTGAGTGGGATTTGCGGATCCTACTGAGTGGCCACAATAGACTTGGGCAGGGAACAGCTTTCTCCTTCCATGAAGGAGAGAATTTACTTTCTAGCACATCTACATCAATATAAGATGCTCATCAACACAGGGCATCTTCTCACTGGTGATGTGGGAGATAGGGCTCAATCTCTTGCTTCTGACTCAAGCAAAGTAGAGCCCCGGCTGTTGTCCCAAGATGAGTTATTCAACCACTTTGGTCCAGCTATTCTGAAGCAGCCAGAACTGTAAATTTTCTTCTTGCCACGCTCCTTTTTTTCTTTCCTAAGGAAAAGATTTTGGTTTTAACAGATTGGCAGCCTTTCACAAGAGGTTTCTTCCCAAACATTCCTGAAGCTGAGCACTCTCAAACGCTGTCAGTCTACATGGAAATGCAGTATCAGAACGCCACCACCTGCTTTAAGGGAAGCTGGTCACTACAACGTTAGGGTGGGACATCCCAGGGCTGGGTTCTGCCGCTTATTCTGCGTCTTTGTGGAAGTAATTTCAGGACAGAGGGAACAAAATACAGAAATTATTGTCTAATTCATGCTTAAGGCCTCCTACTACAGTGTCTTGGTCTTGCTCTTCCAGATTCCTGTCTATAAAATGAGACTTCCCATCTCACTGGGTTGCTATCAAGAACTCAAATATTATGGTGTGGGGTAAAAAGGGAAAAAGGTAGCTGAATTCCTAAGGTAGATAATTATAGTAAGTAAAATCAGGACAAGACTAACGTGGTAAGTATTTTTGAGATTGTGGCTGCCTGAGAAGATGCTTCAGCTCTAGCCCTGGATCTGTATTTCATTTAGGAAGTGATTTTACAAGGGAGGCACAATAACATCCACAGAATTTGATACTGTTGAATAGCCAGCCTAGATCTATATTAATGGGTGGTTCAGACCATGGGAGGAAGCAGAGAACCCTGGATAGGGTTGGATAGGGTGTTAGAAAACAACAACAAACAACCCAAACAGGGGAAGTAACCTTTCCTCCAATCCCCAGTAAAACATAATGGAAATACTACTGTGCACACTGGCAAATATCCCCCTAACCTTTATGATTCCTTGCTTAGGAGACCAAGGTGCTTTGGATATGCAACATCAAAGCTGAATCAGGAGGCTCACCGTTTGCTGCTGATATCCGGTGAGCAGAGAGACCCTTGCTGCAAGGTTGCTGTTTAGCACTAGATTCTTGATTTCCAGGTCTTATCAGAACATAAAACTGGTCTTACTAGGTTAGACCTCAGACCATATAGGTCACTGTCCCATCCCCACCAATGTCTGGCAGTAGATGCCTGGTAGAGAACATAAGAACAGGGCAAACATAAATGATATTTCTTGTCAATTATCTTCTGGCTATTTCCAACTCAGAGACTTCCTAAGAGAGAAGGTTTTATGTATTGCATGCATAATAACCTTTAAAATAAATATATATATATTTCCTAACTGTTGGTGGATTTCTCTTCCATGAGTTTATCCAGCCGTTTTCAGACAAAAATACAACAGAGAGCTTAATCAATAGCCCACTTTCAGATTTTCATACTGAAAGTCTGCTAAAAGTACCTTTGCCCTTCTGTAAGAATAACAGCTTCTAAGAGGAGAAAAGGTTTAAAAGAAGTAAAAGTGTTTCCAAAGAGACAGACAGAAGAATCGGTGACATTGTGTGAGTTTTCTGTTACTGCTGTTGTTTAGGATTTGGGAAAGAGGGGATCTGCAACTGAAAAAAAAATAATAAAAAGCCACTTGTGCTCAGCTTGCACAAAATGGGGCCAGGGCTGCACTTGGCCATGACTGGTGCAATTCTCAGTTGGCTGCAGGAGCCCAGCTCTGATGCATTTGAGCATGTAAAAGAACTGTATTGGTCTACATCTGCTGCAACTTAATGCTCTTATTATTTAGTGATTACTGGAACACAGAAAGTGAACTTCCCATCCCTTATTTTCTTCTCACTGCTGGATTTCTGTCCATCTGTGTAATTACTTTAATATATCTTAGGGTACAAAGCTTTGTCCCAAGTTGATAATTTCTGCAAGTTTCTCTTCTTTCCTATTCCCTGTTTACTCTTTTTATTCATAACCTTATAGTAGTCTCATTGTTATTAATTTTCTTATATGCATTAAAAATAGATTCTCAGTTACTTTAGTGGGGAGTGATATATAAACTCAAATAAAAGGTATTGAGGTTTTACTTCCCTTAGCTTTCTGGTGCATTTTAACTTTTCTTTAAATATATATTTTAATGAGTAAGTCCCATTTCATAATGCCCTGTCTGTTATTATAAAGCTGCCTCCAAAAACTCCTCAGCTTGTATTCATCTCAGCAGTTGGTTTGCACTTTATCACAACATATTTATCATTCACTTTATCACAACATTACTTAACACAACTTTATCGCAACATATTTATCACTCACTTTATTGCACTCGTCGATTCCCCAGAGCTTTCAGTGAAATGTCCATGTAAATGCAGTAGAAAATAGAAGTAAAACAAATCCTTTGCATACTTAATAAAAATTTTATAGGAAATCTAAAAATAAGAAGGTTTGTACTAATAGTGGCACTCTCTATTGTTGCTTGTCCAATGCTTTCCATGATGAGCTCCTGTTCTCTGTTGCTTGTAACTTTGCCAAATGGTAACAATTGGGAATAAAAATTTCTCTGCTGGGCATCTGCTCATTTAGCTGAAATTTAAGCGCATAAATAAAACAGTTCAGTCACTTCCAAGAATGTGGCTAGGAAATATGTATTGTTTTGGTGATGTTAATTTCTGTCTTTCATTTGGAAACTCTAGTTGGCCCCCGCACTTTATAGGAGGGACACGAAACTAGCCGCAGAAAACTTCTGTATATTTTGTATCTCCAGAAAAATGAACCCAAATATGGCCAAGTTATAGACCTTTTAGGGAAAAAAGATGCAGTTAGCACATGCTTTGTAGATCTCTGCTGCAGCTGCGAGCTAAATACCTTGGAGAGTCTGTCTGAGCTGGGCACCATTCCTTCTGGACTGTGTAACTGCAACTCCGGGCTACCATGGCCTTGGGTCCTGTTTTTCCTGGCCTCTCAATGTCCCTCTTTTTCTGGCTGGTGGTAGTGAGGAGCGATAAGTTGTTTGGTTTGACTATAGGAAAGGTCAGAGCTAGAGCTTGGAGATGTCAGCAATTTGGGGCAAGGATAGAGGAAGGAGAGAATGGGGAAATAAGGGGACATTTGGGCTGTGTGAGACAATGTAGGAGGCTGGGACTGGACAAGGAGACAGGAATGGGAAGAGATGAGGCTGGGAGGGCTGGGAGCAGAGAGGTCATATTTGAGAAGGGCTGGGGAGGAAAACGTGCAGCCACTCACATGTGATCCCCTGCAAATCCCAGGGGAAGTCCATGAGAGGGGCCATAGACTTTGTACAATCTGCAGAGAGTTTTGACTCTCGCCTGTCCTCTCTAGAACAGGGCCACTGAGAAGACAACCACCTGCCAAACACTCTGCAACGTCCTACAGACCTTTGCCACTTGGTGAGCCAGTCAGCTCCAGCCCCGGTGCTGACCCTTCCTGGTGAAGACAAAATCAGGGGGCAGGGAATCAGTATTTTCAGGGTTTTTTAAAAAGGAAAAATGGAGGAACAATTTCTGTGTTCTCCTACCTTCTCCATTAAGCATTATTTTAGAAGAAGGTGGGGTTTTTTTGTTGCAAAATCAGATATTCAAAAGGTAGGAACTTCTGGAGTTAATACAATCTCTGTGACTTTGATTTAGCTGTTGGCTCAGGCTTTATGTTACAGTCTCTGTTCATAAAAAAAGAATTAATGGCTACACTGGAAAGCTTCAGTTGCCTCAGGGCCAACGATCATGATCTGATTACATTCAATATGGGCAAGCACTGCATGCTGGCCACCAATAGCGTATGTGTATTGGTTATCCTGAAAATTAAATTCCCGAAGCAGGGGTAAATTATGAGAAAAGTGTATGGGAGGTAAAATATAGGTAGAAAAATGAAAATAAATATGGCAATTTATTTCAGAGGAGTTTATTTAGACGGAAAATGTGAAATTTCCCCCTTTGTCAAAGCAGGGACTAAACATCAGTCATGATTCAGTGGCAGAAGGAAATCAGCTGTTGAAAAGACATAATTTCTATAGGGAACAAAAAAGAACAAGTCATATAAGTAAAAAATTATTAAGCGTCGAAAACAGGTAAGTAAAGATTTCAGAAAAAAAATATCTGCAAATGACAGCCAAGGATAATATGAAAGCATTCAATTATTAGGAACAATTACAATGTTTTAGGCCCATCACTAGAAACAGCAGGCAAAACTAATATCAGTGATGCAAACAGGCAGAAATATTAAAGAAATATTTTTTTAATTCAAGGTAGAGCAGGATTTGTGCTTGCATCCTAGCAGAGTCATACACAACTTTCAACACATCAGCAATTGAAGATGTTCTAAAAACACCTTGGAATTCAAAATAAATTCCAGAAGACTGGGAAAATATGGAGTCCGTGCCAGAATTCAGAGGGTGTGACATGCCACTAATTATAGGCTTGTTAGTCTGACATCAGTTGTAGGCAAAACGACAGAAAAATGACATGGGGCTTCAAAGGAACTGACATCTACAAATATAATTATTACCCATCAATACAGATTAATGAAAATGAGTTATTGTAAAGCAAGCCTGATTCCACGCTTGAGGGATTTATATAGTTGGCTGATACAAGTCCTGGAATATATTTAGATTTATTAAGACTTTTGACTTAATACTGGATGGTGTTCTGTTAAAAACATGAGCGCTAGCCAATTTTCAGAGTTTTTATTGCAGATATGTTGCAAATGTGAGGTGCACCTGGTAATTAGCCTTTAAATATATGCTTGTCTTGAAGCCAATCTTCTTCACTTACCTGGTTAAATATCCATGGCCTGACCAAAGTCAGTATGTATGTGAAGCACCAGGTAATTTAGAGATGCTGCGAATGAAACATGCAGTGCTGGTGTGCATAAGTGCTTAGCATATGTAAATAAGTACCTCCAGCACAGTTTGGGAAAGGCGTTTTATAAGTTTGCTGTGTATTTTTTCCTCTCCCTGCATCCCAGTTTTAACAAACTGCAGTGACTGAAATCAGGCACACTGATGGGCAGTGCTTGCTGAGAGAGATATGGAGCCATGTGGCTTGTCACAGAGGAGATGCTGCTGCAGTAGGACTTGCTGGTCTGAAGGACAGCTAAGTGGCCATAGATGAAAGATGTGAGGAGTTCGCTACTGGTTTGTGTGAGATTGAGCTGTGTTGTTGATACACAAAGAAAGGTGATTTATGACTTCAGAACAGAACTTCTGAAACATGTTTATGAAACATGCCTTGTTGATGTGGACTGTAATTACAGAGAGGGGAATCTCGTCAGAGCAGAAGGTATTTGCATTACGGTTGCAATCGCCCTAACAATTTCCCGGCTTAATATGTTGGAAAAAACAATTGCTTCTTTGCAAGCACAGAGAATGCAGAATGTTTTGGGGAAAAAAATCAGTAAAGTGCTGGTCACAATCTCTAATTTCTATTTCAATTTTTTTTTTTCTGTGAAAATAATCCCTATCCCTTGCCTATCTGTCATGCAAGGGCTTGAATGTTTTCCCTGACCAGCACTTTCCTCCTTACTTTTGATTTTCTTCGGAGTACTTAGAACATGCGTTTCACTTTGTTTGCTAGCTGTTTTCATCCTTTCTAAACAGCTCTCTAGGCTCCCATGAAACAGATAAAGAATATATAGCCTTGCCACCTATATGCCCAAATTTATTCAGGGAAAGGTAGCCAGATCCCTGAAAGGTTTTTCTCAGGGACTTCTGCTGTTTCCCTTTCATTTATTAGAACCACTGAGGACTAGTAATCTGCATTACCGCTTGGGTGTTTCAGTAATAGCAATTTTTTCAGTGCTATAGGCAACACATGGCAAAAACATCCCTATTCTAACTGCTACATGTAATGCAGGCTGTACAGGCTGCTCTGTGTTTTACACATTAACAGAGATGCACAGATCACAGATGAGGGGGATGGGTGGAAAATTGCTTTTCCTTCCCCTTCTGTCCACAGACACTTCACTTAGCTCTGCCATTTCAGTGTTCAGCTCCTATTGTTAAAAATAGAGTGTGAGGCATTAATTCCAAGAAAACACTTGAAGGCACAAGGTGAGGGAGATGGCTCAATCAAAACTGGGGGAGAACAGAAAAGGACATTCAGGTAGGTGTCCTTAAATGGCTTGCACATTGAGAATATAAGGACATGTGCCCTTATGGATGGATTCCGCATAAAGGTGAGTACACTCCACTCCCATCAGCTTCTGCAGCAAGGGAGGACCTCCCGGTATCTCCCAGGAGCCAAACTCTTGTGAGAAATCGGTCAGAGCACCACCCGTCCCTGGGCACCTTCCTGGCCTCCACTGCATGCAGGACATGAAACTCTGCTGCTTACTAGATCACCCTTATTTTGCCATGCCCAAGAGCAGGCTGTAATTCCACCTGCCAGTGAGAAGGAAAGCTATCCTGCTGGGTGTGCATTGCCCAGTCTGACAGCGTTTATCTGGAGGAAGAGGAGGAGATAAAGAGAAGGCTGCTGCCTGCCCAGCACTGCAAGAACCTGGACTTACCCCATGTCAACGATTTTTGAGCTGTCTTCTGCAGTCAGCTTTACTAGGAACACTGCATACTATTTCTTCCCAAGAGGAATCTATTATTTCCATTGTGCTCCTTGATGTTACGCCTCTTACTTCACCCTGTGCACTCAGTTGCCAAACATGCAAGCCAGTGTGTATGAAATATGATTTGATATTTATAATGCAAGAGATTCTGGTCAGTAGCTGTCTTCTTGCACAGTGTAGTGCAATGAGGTCATTGTTTGATGGGGATCTCCAGCATATTTTGCTTTAATAAAAGTAAGAGGAACTTGCCCTAAACAACAATCAGTTACTTTGGTTCTTACAAGTATCTTCTTTGGCAAAGGCTGAGCTGGTCTCATATGAGGGTATGGTTTGGAAAGGGACAGGGACAAAGAACGAGCTGCATGATGGGGTTTGGAGGGAGGCTGCAGAGAAGAGTGCTACCGCTCTAGGAGGGTTCAGCTGAGCACTGGTCCTGCTGGTGGCTCCCACCCAGCTCCTGTCGTGTCTGGTTAGTGGTACCTAGCACATGAGGTTTGGGGTGGTGGAAGGTTCACAGCCCCATATTGCTATTGCAGGACCCAGACCTCCATGAAAGGAAGAAGGACCCTGCTGTGTGAAGATCCTGCTCACCTTCCACATGCTGCAAGCCTGCAAAGCTACATCTGGAAGAGCAGTTCTCATCTCCTCTTCTCAGGTGCCCCCCTCAGCATCCCGTTCTGGTCTCCAGTGATCCAGTTCACAAGCTGGGAACTAACGTTAAGTGACTGTATTCACAGGATGGAGGCTTTGTTATGTGCTGGAAGAAGAAAAGACTGCTCTAAACCAAGTGGTGTATTCTGTAGCTAACTGGGAGTAAAATGCCTCTAAAATACTGCTTATAAGCTTAATTGGTACAGAGTTATTATAGTTATTGTAGATGTGTTAATGGCTTATGATGAAACACGCTGAGTCTTTGTTTTTCTCTCAAATAAACCAGCAAGTGTTATGTTTCTTGGTAGTTATGTCAAAATTATTGTTGTTGGAATGTTTAATGTGAAAAGCTGAATGCCTTGATCTTTATGGAAGAGGTGAGGACGCTTAGATTGTAAACTTTGATCTTGACTCTCTGCTGCTCTTTTTCAAGAGCTGTCCCATAGTACTTGCAGCACAGCAGACAAAGGGCAAATGTGGATTTAAGTTTTTTTTGAGCACACCAGAACCTGCAAGACACTAGCAGCAGCTCTAGCATCACGTATGAACTAGAAAAGAATCAAAGGCTGCTCTTAGACATGCATTTTCTTTATAAGTCATACTGCCCATATTTCTTGAAATACGGAGCATACTGGACATCCCCTTCCTAGTCCAGCACTTCCCTTGGCTGTGTACCAAGGCAACATTCCCCCATGGGCCAAAACTTGTCTATCGGTAATACACACAGCTTCACTTCCATGAAAAGTGTTTGAAAGTAGGTGATTAAAACTGAGGGTCCGTGTGACTTGCTCTTCAACAAAACGTTGTATATTGGCATCCTTGCTGATGTTTGGGGGCTGTTAGGACATCCAAGGAGAAGGTTATTCTTTTCTAGTAAAAGTCTTATTGTGCTGGTGCTGACAATTGCAACTAACCATTGCTTCAGTGGACCTGGAAGCCTGTTGGAAGGCAAGGATACCCCTTATGGGTGAAATACCTTCTTGGTGAAGAGGTGCTGGTGGTTGCAGGGATCCGCATTCGTGTGCGTTATCAAAGCATTATATCTGGCTGTTATTGTGTTCTTGGATACAATTCCCTATTCAGGAATCACATGCCTGCTTATTTTTCCCAGGGGCCGGTATCTGAACGCCCTCTTTGCAATTTTACCTTCACACTTATTGCTGCCAGTCAACTGGTATCAGCAACATGGTTGGACTGAGTGGGGAAAAGGCAGCGCTGGTCAACTAAAATTAGTTAGTTGACTCAAGTCAGGTGAGTGGTTTGCAACCACCAGGTTGGTGCTGGTTCACAGCTCTTCCTGGGTTCCCAGGTGTCTCAAGAACTTGTTTATACCAGAGGTGTGGTTTGGGTGGTTTGCAGGGAAAATATTTGTGTTTGCATTCAGGCAAAGCTGTTCTTTCATTTTCACTGCTTCTTTTGGCTTTTAGGCCTTCACTTTCTCCATATATATCACAATAGCTTACCAGGCAGTAGTTCTCTTTGGATCCAGTGTTTTTGCTGTTCTTAACAGGGATATGAAGCATTTTACCTGCTGTCTTTCCCATAATCATGAGCATGGGTCTTACAAAATCCTTGCCTTGTGTGCTCCACCTAGAAACCAGAGTTCAACTGCTTGGCTGATGTCTTCTATCTTCTTGAGTTTTCTGGATTTTGCAATAGACCGAGGACTCTCTATTTCTGTTTCAATTCCATGCATCTGTCCTAATAGTCTGCTGTGGGTAGGAAATCAGGTTTGCACAGTTGTTTTTTTTTTTGCAACAGACATATAAACTGTAGTATTTCAACAGCATACACTGGAGGCATTGTGGGACTGACAACAGTGTCTCTCTCTAAATGCTATCTCATTGCTAGTGACAATAACCAATTGTCTCCTCTATTTTTATTAGAAGACAGGTTATTTCTTACTCTGATGGCTTCTTCCCCTAACAGATGTTGTTTCAAATTTTCATAAAGGCAAACTCCTGCAAGACATTCCTTTCCCAGCTTAGGTATGTCTTTGTTCTACTGACTGCAGTGCAAACACCTATCGGCTCTTTCTGTTTCAAGAGGAAGGCTCCCACCTCAGTCACAACCCCCTGAATCTCTGCTGAAGTTGTATTTCAGCAATAGATTCAAGGCAAGTGTGGACGTAGTTACTGCTCTATCACATTGCATGTTTCAAGGTCATCTCAGAAACTTGGAAGAAACTCTGCCAGTTTACAACTACTAATAGCCTTTGAACTAAATTAATATTTCAGGTATGGGCATGTTACTATGTTACCTTTAAATGTTTAGTCAGGTCAAGTGTTTCAGGGATACTAAGCTTCGTTTTGGTTTTAGTTTACCCTTAGGTCTATTTTCATGACCTCTTAGCTGAGAGCTGAGTTTTGGTCATGATCTCTCACAGCTTTTGTCCTGTTGCATCCATGTCCATACAGCAGCATCGCTACCAGGACAGTGAACCTTGCCAACACATCTAGTGTACGTGGTGCCATTTGGGGTCGATTTAGTGGCAGTTGACCCCCACCAACTATTACTCAGTGCGTGTTTTGAGCCTGCCCACCTACTGAGGACACAGCGAGGGCAATGCTTTCCTGAGCTCCCGATGCTTGCCATGATCAGTCACCAGGACCAAGAAGTTCTTCTTTGTAGCAATTAAATAATTCTGCCCCCTTATGTAGTGAACTTCTTCAGATCTACACAAGGATGAACCTTGTGTGTCTTATGAGCAGTGACCACGCTGCTTACCTACCTTCCAATTAATTGCGCTCTTCTTTTTCCCTTTCTTCCCTCCCCCCTCCTCCTTGAGTATTCTGTGAGACAGGTGCTATATAGATGGATTTTTCTGAGATACTTCCTGATATAGCTTCCCCGCCCTTCAAACTCTCGTCACCAGCTTTGCTGCAAGGAAGCTGCAGCGCATGGTCTGCTCTGCGTAGGCTACTCATTCTGCTGGCGTGTCTGCTATGAACCGCTTGTCTTAGGCATGCTGTGAGCAGGTTCAGGAGTCCGTGCTTTAATCGAAAAGAGCATCTTTTAATCTGTGCCGCCTGATGCTTCAGTCTGCATGCTCTTCCTCTTGATATTCATCTAATAATTTTCCTTGTCCTGGTGCCGATATGGTCATGCTACCGAGGATGTATAATGTGGCCTTTCTGAGTTGTGACTGCTGTTTTGTGTAGCACCAAATGTAGGCAGCCTGGCAAGCTGAGTGATGCCGACTTTCTGTTTGGCATTTGACTTAGTGTTTGTGTGTGAGTTCTGTCTTCGCACCAGACGGCTTGTCCAGCTGGGATATTCACATGAAGGAAACCTTGGCGTACCCTGACTGTGTATGGACTACTCCATGCTATTGCCTCTTCAGCATTGTCTTAGAGCACATGGAGCATGAGGTAAATGTCTGTATGTTGAAGCAAAGTGAGGCTCTCCTGCTCCACGCTGTGAAAGTCCCATATCTAGTACAGGACAGGCACTCCACACTGAGGTCATGCACTACTTCGTGAGGCACCAGCTCCCTGCACATAGGCTCTTGCCCAACTCTGATCTTCATAAGCCACGTGGGCCTTGTTATTTGCTTCTTTTCTGCCAATTTAGAGTCATAGAAATTCACTCTGAGGCTCTAAGTCTCATGGTCTCCCTCAGCTATGGTACTTGCCGTACATCTCTGATAGGATTTTTCTTGTCACAGACATTCTGTGTGACCCAATTTGCAGAACGGTCACCTCTGCAATCTTTTCCTTCTGCTACACTCGTAAGTCTTTCTTCTGAATTCCTTCTCTCCTCTGCTACACTCCTGTCTGCTCACTGAAGAGCATCCACTGTTTTCTTTTCCTTATAGAATTAATTTTTAAGCTGCTCTAGGTCTCACTGAAGAATCAGATAAATGCAAATACCGTCACATAGGAACTGGGGAGATGACATAGCTGGGGGCAAGGAATGGAAGGGCTGCTTGCAATGACAGCTTGCCACTAGCTCAGCTTAGCTGCTGTGCCAGGCTGTGCCCACTTTGTGATCCAACCGAAGTCAATATATGGAGCGTGACCTTTTATATACATCTGCATGGATAGGAAACAGGTGCTGCTGTGATTGATCTTTTCTTTTTCTATAGCATTTCCAGTTTCTAATCCTTTGTATCTATAGGAACGGAGTTAGATCTGGCACAGCACTCAGGCAGAGAAGAGAGAAAGTCAAGGCAATACAGCTTCAATGCTATGTATTTTTTTTTCTTCACAATCTCGGTAACGTTAGCAGCCTTCAAAGTGCTACTTCCAGGAGTTTCTATGCAGTATCTGATAAGCATGGGTCACGCCCGCATTGCATCTCAGCCACTCAGATCACAAAGCAGTTTAAAACACGTCTCATCACTGAAAGGAATGTGAATAATCTCCCTGATTATTGGTGTTCGGCCTTGCATTGCTACAAGGGGGAACCTACATCTTTAACTCCTGCTAGACCATGTACCAGCACAGCCCCAGCCTCTCTATATCCTACCTGTCCCAATGTTGGGTGTTGTAAGGGGGAACACTGTGCTGACTTGTCTGCCGCTGCTAGCCACAGGCCCTTTGTGCGAGCCCAACGGGGCAGCTGAGGTGGGCAGCACACTGTGCCTGCCAGCGCGCAGGGGAGCCTGATGGCTCCTTGGCACCTTGGGTGCCTCCTGCAAAGGAGGATGAATTGTTCTTCAAGTGAGTCTGAGAAAGGTATTGCTGCTAGCCTCCCTTATGCAAGATGCTGTGAATCAAATACCAGGATTAGCAGTACGGTGTGAAGACAACGAAGAGCAAAAAACCCTAACTTTTTGTTTTTATCAAAATCAGCACTAGAAGTAATTTTGTCTTACCAGAAGGTGGGGAGGAATGAACATGTCGTCGCACTGGTGAGAAAACTTACCAAAACTCACCAAAAGAGAAGCCTGCTACCTGACTGTAAAGAGCTGATGCTGGGAGATGAATTCTGAAGATATGCTGCCTGAATGTTTAGTTCTATATTACTAGTTTCAAAATGAAGTTCCATGATGTTAAGTAATTTCATACACAGGAAATCTCCTGTGCAAAGTCATTTACTGAGTTATAAAACCTACAATATTTCAGACTCCTGTAAGTCTAAAAGAATATAGTACCTACTTCATTAAACTTGCATTTTAAAAAATTTCGATTATAGAGGAAGCCTAGCAGTTGCCCTTATTCATAGTTTACTCAACTTGAACTACTGTTGATCAACACTTTTCTTTAAATTGCTGAGATGTAGCTATTCATCTGTTTCTTTATGCTTTCCAGCAGCCATGCAAAGATTGCACGCAAGCTGGAATTAAGCCTTTTAACAAATTCAAAACGTGCTGTGACTAGGGGAATTTTGTGGGAAATTCTATCTTAATAACCCACCAACAAGCTTTGTCAAAAGTAATGTGATATCTGGGCACAACTGTTGTTGTGGTAACTGTTGATTTCCTCTTGGCTAGGGACTGTTCCAAGGCATGGTGTCAAGAATTGCTCTCTGGTGCACGCAAAATTTCCTTGAACTGGTAGGACACTGAATTTGTCATGCCAAAACCCAAGATACTTGCATGAAACATGAAGAACTGGCAATTATAGGTGTTAGAGGAGTTTGGACTGGAGTTTAAGCTCAGGGTCTATATTTTGGGTGCAGTATAAATGTACTTAAAGAAAAATAATCACCTTCCTACTCATCTAACTTTACAGCGCTTTCCTTAATGCAAGGCACCCTCTTTAAAAACGCTGCTGTGCTGCCTGCAACACTTCTGCAGTCATGCAATGCCTATAAAACCTAAATGAAAAACTCTGATATTGAGAGCATATCTTAATTATAAACAAGTTTCTAATGGATATTATGATACTGTTATGTGAAAAGATCTACCTCTTAACACCTTTTCTCCCTTTTAACCAGAGTTGTTTCTTGTTGTGACCGCTAAACTCTCTATGATCTCTCCTGTTTTTCAGAAACTGAGAGTTATTTCCTTGTGGCAATTCTGTTTTCCTTGTCCCTGTAGTGCTCAGTGGTTGAACTTCCTGGAGCCGGGAAGGCTTTGGTTTAATGTCAGCCATTGATCATAACACAGGGTAACTGAGTGAAATGTAACGGCCTGTAAAATACAGGTCATTGGTGATGACGTACAAGTCCTTTTTTTAGCTTTGAACTCTGTAAACCCTGAGGAAACACAAGGCCTCGCTCCTCTCCCACTCCTGGGCTCAGCTTTGCAAAGCTGCAGAAAGGGAGGGTAGGGCAGAAATAAACCCAAACCAATGCCCTCGCGCCCTCGGAAAGGTTATTCCATTGAAAACTGAACTGATCATGGCTCCTGTCCTTGGTTTGTCACTCCAAATCACACCTTCGAAGGTCTCTCTTCGGCAGGCTGTCCCCAGGGGCCCATGCACACGTGTGAACCAGCACCTGCGGGAGAAGCAAGTCACAGAAAAGCCTTCTGCAGGGCAGATGCTCCCCAGGGCCTTGTTCAGTGGCAACAGCCACTGCAGCTTCTAATTTTCAAATGAGGTCTGCCGCCGGGGCACAGGCATGCTTGCCTGCACCCGTGCATGGTGGTTTCACGCCACCTGACCACAAATTGCCATGCATCCAGCCCCCGAGCCTGCTGGCGCAGTTAGTGAGGTGAACAACTGCGGTGCACGCCGGGAGAAGGGGCCAAAGCAGGTGGTGGGCAGACCTCAAAGGCCAGCTTTAAAAAGGGAAGGCGGTGGGGAATGTTGTGAAAAAAAACAATTACAGAATCACAGAAGGGTTTGGGTTGGAAGGGACCTCAAAGATCATCTAGTTCCACCCCCCCTGCCATGGGCAGGGACACCTCCCACTAGACCAGGCTGCTCAAAGCCCCATCCAACCTGGCCTTGAACGCTTCCAGGGATGGGGCATCCACAGCTTCCCTGGGCAACCTGTTCCAGTGCCTCACCATCCTCTCAACAGAGAATTTCTTCCCAATATCTAATCTAAATCTACCCTCTTTCAGCTAAAACCATTGCCCCTCATCCTATCACTACACTCCCTGATAAAGAATCATAGAATCATAGGGTTGGAAGGGACCTCTGGAGATCATCTAGTCCAA
>VYZM01019328.1:112157-152324 GCA_013398915.1 Dromas ardeola
CAGGCATCCTAGTGCCCCTCAAGCTCCCTGTGAGGAGGACACCCACTCCCCACCCTGTTCGCTCCGTGGCGTGAGGCGTTCGCCCTCCCCTGGTCCCGTCCCCACAGGGCAACCGAGCCCGCTCCCAGCTCTCCGTGGACCCTATGCTTTCTTTATTCCTTCCCCCCCCGGCCTTGGTGTATGAGGTAGGTGTTTGCTCCCATATGGCTGGATCGTTGCACACTCCCCTCCATTCCATCCTCCCCCCTCTGCATTTGGTGAGACAAGAGCTGGCTCTCTTATCTGGGGGAATGTGTGTGTGTGGGGGAATTCTTGCTCGCACCTGTCTTCTTCTCCCTCTGGGGAATGTGCATCTCTGTGCCACCCTTCCCTGACCGCTGAGGTTTGAGGTGGTAGCCAGCCCACCTTTGAATCGGTTGTGGGAGGAATGCAGACGCGTGCCTGGGTGGAGACCTGCTCCTTGTGTCCCACTGCTTGTAGGTGGATGCACCTGGCACGGAGGGGACGCAAGTCTGTATGTAACCACATTAAGACACTCATGTGCCTCTGAACGTGTCACCTGTTTGCATGCTAGAGGTGGAGACATGTCCATAGGAACACCTTTACTCTGCAGCTACCCCAAAAGCATGCTACCTTTCACAGATGCCACTTGTTCAACGTGGGTGGACATCCACCCTTGTATCCTTACAGTCACATAGCCATAGTTCCAGCTCTAGATGCAATGCTATCTTCCAAGGCAAATGTGGAGAGAAATCCTTGTCTTCACAGACACTGTACATATTCTACAGTGGGGGACACCATCATTACATAAATCTGCAGAGGGGACAGGCCTAACAACCCTGCAGGCAGGAGTGATGAGGGGAGGTGCATCCAGTCTGTGTTTATCTTGCCCTCACATCCTCCTTCCAACAAGAAAAAAGGCACACTTGTTTCTTACCTAAGGGGGCAGACCCCCACAAAGGGTCATATCTGTTTTCCTGCCCCTATTTGTGCTGGAGCTTGGAACCTAATCCATTTTTTACACAGTGTCACTGTAGAACAGTAGAAACCTGCACTAGAAGAATATATTAGTGTATTCCTAAGATCTTTAGCTTACCGCCTCCGCGTGCCCTTTTATGTCCCCGGTTGCCTGCTGAAGATAGCTGTGTTGTAACAGCAAAGGAGCAGGCAAGTATTCACTTGTTTCTGTCCCACAAAACAGCAGGTGCTATACCTGCGTGCAAACATGTGATAACACGAACCTAAATTCTCAACTACTCCTGCACATGAGGGTATTTATGCCTTCCTGTATGTGGAAACATATGTGCTGGCTGTATACTTGTATCTATCCCAGCTATAAGGAACAGAGTAATGTCTCAGATGTGTGGTAACTGTTGTTTAGCTCTCTCACTTGTTTGCTGTTGCTGAATGGATTTCACAGTGGTCCATATGAACACCTATATCAATATAAGAGAAATATGAAGGAAACTTGATGAATGAAACTACCATGAATTGGTAGCATGAATTGCCATGCTAACCATTAACTAACTCAGTAACAGATGTGATAGTGAAAGGGATAAGATGTGATAGTGGAACTGCATGCAGTTAGAAGAATGACTTTCAGCTTGTCTCCCCAAGCAAGATATTTTATCTTCTTTCTTTTTCAAAGTTGTAGTCTGAAGATATGTGTGATATAAGTAGTTTGGAAATATGGAAAGTTAGCTTGTTTGGTTTGACCTAATATTGATCCAAACTGTTGGAAAACAAAATATGTACTGGAAAAAAATTCTTTGATTGGCAGTGATTACATGTTAGTATTTGTATATTGTGTAAGAATGTTCTGTGCAAGCATGACCTCTGTGTTGTATGTATAGGTAAGTACATGCTTATTACATGCTTACTTGTTCGGAGGAGAGCTCAGGAAAAAGGTAGCCTTTGCCTTCAAGCATTAATGTGTTTTTGTTGGAGTTTACATAGAAGACATGCAATATGAAATTAAATGTAGAATGGGATTTTCATTCTTTGGTTTGGTATAAACAACAGTGTAGAGCGGCCCATGTCTTAATCTTGTGACAACAGCAGCCCTTTTTTCATTGTCCATTTTTAGGAGAACCATGGGTTAACCTATAGTTACTTTATATTTTTGTTTGTAACAGCATGTTGTAACTGTTTAATGGGAATTGTTGGCCATGTGAGTTAAGTTGTATGTTGATAAATTTCTGAAAAATCTGTGTTCCTTTTCACTTGTTATATTACATAAGTAGAATATATAAACAGAAGAGACACTTGGCTCAAGCCCAGATTTCTGAAGCTCTTGGGGCAAACTCTTGGTGGAATTTTCTCTCTCGTTTCCTCTCCATAAATGTGCATAGCATAAAAACAGTTCTTTCTTGTGCTACTTGGAATATGTCCTCACAATGAATGACTTTGACTTTTGGATTTGATGTGGTGACATGTCTCTGAAGCCCTGAAACTTTGGTGTTTGGGGTAGGGGTAGCCTTTCACTGTTAAAGCTGTTTTGCTGAAGAGGGCCAGTCTTACTGAAATACGAGGACAGTCGTTGATTTAGAGAAGACTAGTCTGGGGGATTGAATTTAGAGATCTGAGGAGCAGGGGATTTCCAGAAAACTGAAACGATGGCCGCATCTTGATAGTGTTTTAACATTAGATACTGACAGTATTTTTGGATTGAGAAAATAATGGTATATGGATACTCTCAAACAAAATATTACCAAGCTTGTTTTGTAGAAAAGTTCAGAGTGCTTTAGGTAGGTCTGAGGAAGACGGAAGTGTTAAACTTTAAATTCTCTGTTCATGAATTTATTTTTTTCCTGAAGTTGGATTTTATATAGCAATTGATACACTTACGAAAGGGATGTAGCTTCATTGCCTGTAATAGCTGGGACTAAATTGCTTGGTTTTTCTAGTTCTTACGGCAGTTACATTCCATAGTAACTGTAGAGACCTAACTATACTTGTCACTTTTTATTTGTGCAGATTCTTGGTATGCTTTTTCTTCTGTGACTTTTATTTGCATTGAATACATCTTGCTTATAGAGACATGACAGGACATTTCTTCCTCAGTCTTTGAGAGTTTTGCTCAAGAGCCGAGTGACCCGGTCAGATGAACTTTCAGGCAGTATCTTTGTACACAGAAGGGAGTTTGCATGGTGTGCAGTACTGTTAGAAGAAAATAAAACCTCTATGTAAAGTATCTTGAGTTTAGTCAGATGTTTTAAACCACATCAGTGTGGATGCATTGCAAAAACTATTTCAAAAATAATAAATGCTATTCTTATCACTTTTATTACAGGCTGGGTTATGCAGAAGACAGTGGCACAGTAATCACATAGTTCTTAAGTAATAGTATGCAATTATATTCCTCAAAACCACTGGGAATGCTGGAAGCATGTTGTTTTATAAAAGAGGAAGAAAAAGCCCCAAAGCTGTTACTTAAATGTGTAACCATGGCTGCCTGTATCACTTCAACCTCTTTCTATAGGCTTTGGCTATGTTTCTGAAGATAGATCCTCTGAACTTTTTCTGGTGAATACCTGTTCCATGCATTTCTGTTGTGTGGTTTAGGCACATAAGGAAGGATTACTTGCTACTTTTTGTGATGATGTGGGAGAGAAGCAAATATTTTTTTTAAATCAAGTGTTAGATTGTTTGAAAATAAATACAAATTAAAGTATTTGAATGCTTGTTTGGACAGTATGAAATTCTGGAAAGAATGTGTATTTATTTTTTGTGCTTTACAATGGTCACTAGACAAAATAACTCCTACCTGCTGGGTTTTTTTTAAGATGTTTATAAATGGACTGTACTCTTCTGACAATGCTGTGCTGATGACATATTAGCCAGCCTGGCAGCATGTTTGGAATAGTTTTTTGGACTGTATAACTATGGATTTGTTTTCAAGATGGCCCAAAAAAAATCACAGTAGCACCTGAGCAGCTATCTGAGAACCTGTAGAGTTTTAATTCTAGTTTTTGGGGTGTTTTATCTTGAATTTTGACATCTAAGTGCTTCCTGTGGGATCATGTAAAAGGGGAAAAAAAAACCCAAACAAATTTACAAGTTGTCTTCCATCACAGTTAAGTCCAGGAATGTGTTTGTTTGTACCCAACAGCTGTAAGTTCTTTCTGCTTGTCTTTCTGAAAGATTTATTTCTTGTTTTGGAGACTGATACTGATTCAGATGAAATAGGTTCCTTTCACTCCTCTTTGCTAATAAAAAAATATAGAATTCTTATTTCCTGTTTTTTTTTTTTTTTAAATGAACAACTGTGTTCCTTAGATTGCCATAATTCATTCTCAACAGATATTCGTCAACTCCTTTATTAACATAATTCTTCCTTCACTTCTGGGAATTCTTCTAATTATAGCAGTAGATGTGCAGTTGGTTCCACTTACTATAAATGCAAGTTGTACTGGGAAGGATGTCACAGATACAGATTAGTTTGTTTGTGGTACCGCACACTTTCATAAACCAAAAATGACTGCCAAATGGACTCTTCTTTAGAATTTGGTTGTTATTTGGTCACTAGGGAAGAAAGGAGATTTGATGTGTCTCTCTCCTTTTAAGAATTCTCTCTGATAATTACTGCTTTGAATAGGTTATAATTCATAATCTTGAATTCATAGTTTGATCACATTGTGGTTTTTTTTTTTGGATGAGGCTTCTTGAGGACCTTTCATTTTGCTCACTTTATCCAAACTCATATCAATAAAAACATCTTTAATTACAAATCTGAAAAAAACACCCCCTCTGTTTCTTCTTTATGTTCAGTAGTCAGTCCCTTCCTGTGTTTATTTGAAGATTTCTAACCTTATTTATTCTGTCTCTTACACAAATAACATCCTAAGTGTGCTAGGAGAGGAAGAGAGGAGGAAGTATGTTTGTTTATTCTCACAAATGAATTGAATATTGCCCTGCAGCCAAAACTTATGGGATATAACTGTTTTTTGAGATTACTATATAATGTGTCCTTATATCAAGGCTAAAAAATGAAGATAAATCCATTTTGTATTTATTATTATGTATCCAGGAGTGTAAATGCAATTTCAGATGGTAACTTCATAATGTGGTGTTTCTAGACATCTCTGTATTAACACATTCTAGTTTCTTTTTTTCTTGATAATCAATGCTTTGTGAAAGAGCTTTATTAAACTAAATGATTTTTTTCAAAGCATAGACGTGCTTAGCAACTTATAACTGCAGAATACCCTTTAGAGCCCTTTGGTCCTTTTTTTTTTTTCCTTCTTCTTCCCCAAGTCTGATTATGTCCTTGCTTGTGGATCATATAAACATTAGGGCTATTGACTCCCGTTGAAAAGAGTCTATTAGTTCTTTTGCTATATAGAGTTGTGTCGGTTGTGCTTTTGGAAGTTACCTCTTTTTTCTGGAGATTTATACCCCCATAGCTGAAATGCAGTCAGTGACTTTGCAGGTGATGTTGGGCTCTTCTCAGCACGAAATAAAGGGAATTAGCTCAGAGTCCCTTTTGTTGCATGAAACAAATTAGGAGTACTCAATTGCCTGGTTACTGTTTCAGAATGTGGCTTGAGCAGATTAATGGCTTTCTAGCATTTACTCTGCATGTTAGTGTTTGTCCATCTCCTACCCCAGCGTGCAGGTTTTTTTGTGTGTTTCTTTTTTGGCCAGCTTGCTTTGTAGAGAAGCTTCAAAACTAGTGCAAGCGCGAAGAGACAGAAGAGGTGACAGCCTAGAAATCATATGATATGAGGGAGAGTGAAACTTCTCAATTTCAGCAGGAGTAAGCTCAGCTGCTTATCGAACTTTTACCCTTACAGTTAACTTCCAATTTAGGGTGTCTGTTTAGAAAACAGCTCTACCTAGAATTGCCAAAGCCATGTTTGGCCATGTTGTACATGTAAATGGATGAAAACTGATTGCTTTTGTAGAAATGTTGTCACTTTGTATGCCCTTGGCCCATCTGCCTTGGAAAAGACTGATTCAGAACTCTAAAAGTGCTACTATGGTAGTAGAGGTATTACAGGCTCCTTTTCAAATGCTTCTAAGCCAAATATCCGTACGTGGTTTGTGAGCCTCCTTGGCTTCCTTTCCCGGGTCTGCTGCTTTTGTGTCCTTGGCACAAAAGACATTTTGGTTTAGACATCTGTAAAGCAGGAGAGACAATGTGAATCTTAATACAGTTACTATTGGAGAGATTTGAGAACTCTAAATACTTTTGTGAGGGGAAGAGATCAGAGGAGAATTGGCTATGACAAAGTAGAATGAGTATTTGCCCAGTAGAGCTGTGACTTGGAAGAGGATGGGAGCAAATGCCAACGTAATATAGGTTTGAACAAGTAAATGGATAGAAGAGGATACTGTTTAAAGGCGGAAGTGTCATACAAAGTGAGTGAAAGTTTATGAAGTACTGAGTGAAAAATATAGGAAACAGTGGAAGTGAAAGAAGGGAAAGGGCTCTAAGCAAGTGAGCGGTGAGCTATATATTCTTGGTTGAGTGTAATGGCTTGGGATAGTTTTCTGATACCTGTACAACTGAGGAAGAATGGATTTCTTGAGCATTTACATCAATAATGATGATTAGAATTTTATGAACAGAGAATTAGATAAACATAGAGAAAATTATTTCACTCATATATGACATTTACAGGCTTTACCCTACAAAAATAGTTTAAAATTCATGCTTTAAACAATTAACTATTAAATTTAAGTTTGGGAAGCTTAGCATCCATTTGCCTGCAGAAGGAAAAGCCAGTGACATTTTTGCTGCTTACAGAGTTGCAAAAGCAACCAGATGGAGGGACTGATGTTTTGCAGATCAGAATGACCATTCTAGGAAGGATGAGCAACTTTCCCAAGCCAGAGACTGTTCATTCTGCCTGCTGCCTGTTCTTGCTGAGTCTGTTAGTAAGCATCTACTAGATTTGTGAATGTTCCCAAGCTGGTTAGATCCCTAATTCACAATTAAAATCAATATGATTTAAATAATTTAAATGGCACTTCTGAAACCAGAGAGGTATCCTTAACGTGTTATGTTGAGACCAGAATTATGAAAATAGCATACCCATTTAGTGTTCTCCCATGTGTCAAACTGAAAGAGCCAGAAACGTTATCACTGTATTCAGTGTGCAGATCACTGTCAAAGGTGGAAATGGGTGTTACGTCTCCTGACTGCTCTCTGCTGAGCATATTTTGCAAGGTATAATACACAGATCAGAGTAGTTCTTTGGAAGGCTACTGAGGAGTTAAGCTTCTGGAGGAATAATTACTTTCTGCTAAATTTGTGGGTAGATGTGTCCTTGTGGGAGGAGTTCAGTTATAAAATTCTAACGCTTCTCCCGAGCCTCTTTCCCCTAAGGGTGTCTTGCTGGCCAGCTTGCCTTTTTATCCCTTTCTTTCCTTGTATGGTGCAGAACACCATAATATCTGTAAACCTCCTAACTATTTAAAAATAGAAATAACAATAACAGTCTTTCATCCTTCTATCCCAGTCCGTAGGAGAAATATTTTTAAAGGAAAAAAAAAAAGTAAAAACTGGAGAGTGAGGCGATGATCTTGACAGAGCCAAATGAGGGTTAGTTTTGCATTTAATTTGGAGCCTGAGGTTTGCACTCACTTTTGAAGCTGCATGAAATATTTTATGTTCAGCTGAGCTTGTGGGAATTCTGAGTCCTTTAGTTAAAAGCTAGTTGATAATTTCATGATGCCAATGTGAGGTAGCTGTTCTAGGTATGGTTAGAGAAGTTACGGGAAGTAGCCGGAGGTTTTGAATATCAGAAGAGAGTTCTTGAGTTGATCTTCATGAGAAGCAGAACTTGAGCAAAATAGCTGAGTGCCATGTTAACAGTGACTGGTGCTACTAAATGAATAAGGTTTCTATGTTGGTTTTCTGTAGCTGTGTGAATTCCTTGGTGTGAATTGTGGTAATTGCAATACTGAGTCTGCAGGATGCGAACCTGCACACGTGGTTTTCTTTTTCTTGGTTTCAAAATACTTGTCGTAGAATGGAGGGAATTACTTGTACTGAACAAATAGAAAAATATCTTAGAAGATACTCGTCTGTTACCTTTTCTGTTTCTCAATAGATTAATTTATTGAAATACCCCAACTGCTTCCATATATAAATTGCAAACGTTGTAAAAACTATAAATGTTTTGTGTCTCCCCATGATTGTGTCTGTACCTTTCTTGATAACCCTTCCTTTTTGAAGTGGATGTTGCCAATATCAAGGTAGATGTGAAATACCTGCTTTAACAGAACTTTATTTCCTTCCAAAACTGCAGTGATATAAAATGCAAGATCGGTAACAGATTTAATTTCTATTTTTTTGATTTAACTATATAGGCTAGTTAGGTGTTTTCTACTAATGAAGCCCTATAAATACTTATTTCAGGTAGAAGGAGACACTGCTGGGACAGCTGGCATTAATATGTGGGTGGAGGATATAAGGTAAATAATTCAGCAAAAAAATCCTTGGAATTATATTTAAACGTGGCATGTGCCTTGATTTCTTTATACTGTAGATTATAATATGAAGTAGTATGTTTCAAAAGTAGCAAAGTAACTACTAATGACAATTTCACTTTGATTTATCAAATATATACAGACACGTCAGGCTTTTTTATCATCTAAAGCCTGCATCTTTGGTTATGTTATTTGCAGTGGCATCACTCCTATGTAGCACTACGTTAGACAGGCAAAAAGTAAAAATGAAAAAAATCAGGTGAGAAAAAACCCTCCATATTTAAATATGAAGAGAAAAGCATGAATGACAAGTTGGATCTGTTGGTTGGTGAACAGAAGGAAACAGGTTCATAAAATGTGTGCGCACAGATAAATTGGTGATCTCTGAAATGGATTGAGAAGTTTTGGAAAATGGGAAAGAAACGGGCTGGGAAAAGAAGATTGGATCAGAGATTAATCCAAGGAAAGAAGTGGAGTAGAATACACCGTTGGATAAAGCTTACAGCAAGTAAAGCAAGATACTAAAAATATAAATACAACAGTTCATGTGTAGTAAGAACCTTGTGCCAGAACTTAAAGATAGTGAAATAAATTGCTGTTGTGGTAAGTGAAGTTATTATTAAAATGACTTTAACTGTTTATAAATTTAGTGACAGGAGAAATAGGGGGTAAAACTATTGAATACTTGACAGGTTGTATCATTGTCATTATTACATTATTTTGAGAATATTGAGGCCTAGCTGAATTTATTCAATTCAGTCTTTTTAAGGCACGACAAGTGTAGTAACAGCAAAGTTGTCTGTTTATGTGACAGGGAAAGAGGAAGGACATAGCGTCATTCATATGTTATATAATTAAAAAAATACAGACAGTGATGATGATTTCTGGGATGGGATTTCTGGTCAAAGATGAAAAGAGCCTTCTCAGCAGTCGGTGGGGTGGGGGGAAGATGCCCTGATTATTAAACAGCAGCTGTGATCGGTTAAGGGGAGAAGCTTAAACCCAGGTTTCCCATGTTTGTTGTATGCTGTGTTGCTAGGGTTTATTTTTAAATTTTATTTTGAGTTCATCCCAGTTCAACAAAACTGTCTTTTTGCCTTCCACTGTGTACAATGCTGTTTCCCTACTCGGTAAGTTTTGCTTGCGATCCCTGTTCCAAGATTTGAATTTCAGACTGGCTGAATGCCTACTCTTTGCCTGTGTTTCACTTACCAGCCAGTTCACATTGTTTTGTGTTAGTGACTTGTTTTTTCTCTCACTCACGCATGTCTTGTCACTTGCAAGTTTTACCAGAGGTGGCATTTTCCCCTGCTTAGTAGTGTTTTTGAAGAAAAATGTATGACCAAGAATTTGTTTGTTGGGTCCATCTAAAATGTTTTATGTTCCCATACTTTGTCTTATTTTAAGACCAATCAGAACCAGTACCTAGATGGATACAACATCAACATACTTTGTCATTGTGTGTAGTTCTTGATTATTTTTTATAGTTTCTCATGAGTAATGGTGTAGTTTTTTAGTCAAAATGTGCAGAAACTAATAGAGTGCTTTACCAAATTATAGCTGTATTATAATGGATGTTTCCATTCATCATCTGAACTTTCAAAACTGTCATGCTAGTTTGAAAATGTGTAGTTTAATCCCTTATTTTTCTGAGGTCTTCTGGGGGGATGAAAGAGGCTGCTGAGTCTGAAATTACTTGTTTTTCTTTAAAAAATTGGCACATTTCTTCCCCATCTTTGGAACTGCCTTCTTTTTCCCATGTGCTTATTCAAATTCAACACAAAAAGTAAAAGTGATATATGGCAAGGTCTTCAAAGAAAATCTTTGATGCAAGTGGTATGGATCTTACGATTTGAATGAAAAGATAAGCTAATATAAAACATCAAATAACTTCAGTTTGCTCAAATTTTTGTAAGGTAATTTAGAGGCAAGACAGCCACTCTCTCGGTATATTCGTTTGTATCATGGTATTGCAGCTGTTACTGCTATGTTAAAATGTGCTGTGTGTAACTTCGACATTCAGCCAACCAGTCATGAACTTCTAAGGGTGGAGAAAGTAGTCTTTGGAATTTCTTGTATTTTGATTAATGTAAAAGCCTTTTATGCAATTAGATTGAGTGTTAATATATAATGACTTGGAGCTGATTTCTAGTTTTAGTTGATTCTAGCATAGACCTTGTTCTATATTTCTGTTAAAAATTACTTTGCAAACCTTGCTCTTCTCAGTGAGTTACTTCATTGTTCTATAAGGAAGCAAGTTATTCCTGGTTTCACAGATTGGAAAAACTGAGGAACAGAAATTTGAATGGCTTAATCCGGATTTCAGAACAGATCAAGGACAAAACTGTGACAGGAATCCAGCTTTGGTTCTCTTTTATTTTACATCTCAATCAAGACAGTGCAAGATATGTAGAAGAATGGAGGTTGAGGCATTTGAATTGAAGCTTTATTCTGGCAGATATTGGGATAGTAGTAAAGAAATAAACCTTGACGCTTTCACTATGGTCTGAAGTCCTGGGAGCGATTTTAAATGTATTAACAAAATGCAGAAATGAAGAGCTCGCTTTATAGTAGCATCTGGTACAGAAGCACGGTGGTATGATTCAGAAATATTCAGTCTCTAAAAGAGTATCAGTATAGATTTGCAATCAGTTAAGAATCAAGTAATATGAAACAGTATTAACTTTACCAAAAAATCAGTATTTTGGCAAGAAGTCCTGTACTCCCTCTGTCAGTTTTCATATCTTTGTACATTTGGCTTCATAGAGAACTGAAAAAGTTATTTTTGGCCTAGTGCCCAAGGCTAAAAATGGCTTCTGGAATCTTGACCAGTTCTGTGCGGTAGTAACATAACTGCAGTAATTGGTAGTCTCACTGAAGCATTTTAGTTATGCACTTAAATGTTAAGCTGTGGGAGATGTGGCCATGTGAGCCTTCCAACATCCAGTTTATCAGAAAAAATTAAGCTATTTTGCTATGAAGCAATAGTAGCCTGAAAAAAAAAAGAAGTACTTGTTGAAGGGGAGTAAGAATGAGTATAAGGTTTAGCCTCTACAGGGAAAGGCTCTAAAATGAAGAAATAAGTCATGGTTTTGCTATGGGAATAGTGAAGCACAAGCGTTGCAGTTGAGACTGTATGTGTGGAGAATAGAATGAGTCTGTGAAGTTCCCTTATGCTTCTATCCAGTGTATAGGATTTACCTTTAAAAGTGGGGAAAAAAACCCCAACCAACCAACCTAACACCACCCCCCGTGAAACAGGTACACCAGTTACTATATGTGAATGTGTGCTCATAATAAATACGGGCTTCTGATTGATTTCTGAATGGTTTGGATGATGACATAACCAGGAGTTTGGAATAGTCAGGAGAATGATGAGAGGCTCACTATTTAAATCTGAAAAATCTTACACTAGTAAAATCTCTTAAAAGGACAAGACTTGTGAAGTGGCTTGGTATTGCTTCCCTCTACATCCATCCCAAATCTGTTAGCTTCTTCCCCAAAATTTTATTGGAACCAGTGGGAATAATACAAGTAAAGCTTTTCTGATTAGAATTTGTATAAAAATACAATTATGTTGGGTTTTTTTGTGAGTGAAATCAGCATGGACAAATTCTGCATGAGAATCAGTGTTGCTCTAGATGTAGCTCATAAACATCCATAAAACACTCATTCTGGAATCTCCTGAGAAATCAGTATTGTTTTTTGTGTTCTAAATTTGCAGTCTAAGGCTTCGTTAACACAGTAGTCTGGAAATACAGCCAAAATAAATTGAGTTCTGATCAACTTCGTGATCACAGAAATTTGAGATGGACAGACTATGAGTGACTCTTCAACAACTATTAATTCTGTATCAGTGCTAAAATTCGAGACCTATCTACCTCGAAAATTACTGTTTCTAAAATAAAAATGCTTTTGTTCTAAACCATTTATGAAAAAGAATCATTCTAGATCAGCTTCTGTAGGATACCTGCTCAATCTGCAGAAAGGCTGAATTTTGCTTACCTGGCCTAATCAGAAACCTTGCCAGTTGTCCTAAATACATCTGTCCCTCTAAAACAAAATCTCTTGTTTCATGTTTTGATGGCTGAACATTCGAAGCTGTTTACATTTCTTGCTTACAACCTCTAGCCAAATAGTTTTATAGAATGTTTGCTATGTTTAAAAATTATTCTTGATATGGTACTTATTAAGGATAAATCACCTTCTCAGTTAACAGTATTTGAAGGAATTAAACTATGTCTAAAAATTTTCCTTCTTTGTCTCTAACAAAACCATCTTTTTTTTCAATGTTCTTGTCATAGAAAAATAAAAGTATTTGCAGTTAGAAGGTATTCTTCTGCTTGTAATTGATTAAGCTTGTGAAAACCCCAGGTATCTTTTGTGCTCAGTCTTAGTGCATTTACATTATGTCATTGTCTGTGTATTAAATATATTAAATGCATTATATAAAATGTTTCACCTGGTCTACTTTGTGCATGTTACAGTTCTACTTTTTTGTATGTTTCTAAATCCTTCCTTGATGCATGAAGTAGGTATAGCCTGAGGACAGGCCAATCAAGATGTGTGAAAGAAGTCGGGACATAGGGAGAAATATATTACTTTATTGGTAATTATTATGATTAAGTTATTAAATTAAGGTTATTTGAGCATAACGGCTATATGTCTTTCCTGTGGAATAGTATAATTAAATCCATGGGAAGCAGTGTTACAAAAAAATTTTTAGAGAGCAATAAGCTGTTAAGGCTTTTTGCTTTATTAACGAAGCTGCTTTCTTTTAGAGGAATTTCTCTAATACTTCAAGAATATTTAGTCACTTCTGTTGTTCTTTACCAGATGTATCTCACCTTATTTCAAGCTGTTGTTTTCATTCTGGGGCTAGTGAACTATGCTTGTTGGAGCATGGAATAATTTATATGTCTTAATACTAAAAGAGACTTTTATGTTGATAAAGTTTTACCCTCTGCCTAATACTGGCCGTAAATTTCACTGAGTCTTTGTATCTAGGTAAGAAATGTATGGCTTGTATGTACTGTCTCGATTTTAAAGTATGCCAGTGATAATAGAATGATGAATTATATATTTCCTTTGGAAATAAATAAAAAAAATTACACACACTATTTTGTATTTTAGATTCACCTTCTGGTCATTTGTTCTTTTTTCTTTAACTACTAGATCAGCTAATCCACTATATCAAACATTCACTCTTCTGCAGTTGTTTATAAATTAATTTTTACCTTTGTCTTTAATAAATTAAGAGCTTTGATTAAAGGGGGGTAATTCCTGTTACTCTAATTAAAGGTGCTACGGCAGTTGTCCATGTAGCTTCCTGCTGATAGGTACTGCCCATCTAATGAGGGTGACAGAGCTAAATGGTGATGAAGGTGGATTTAAACTATCAGGATTGGCTCTGAATTGTGGTGTTGAGGAGCTGGCACATGATTCCCCCTGCTGCCCCTGTTCTAGGGAAGGTAACTGCCATCATTGAGGCTGCTAATATCGTACATTGCTGAAGTGAATGTTACAGGGGCTTGTGAGTCAGTCTGAACAGATAAATCTTTGATCTTCTGCTGTGAAATATGATTTCAGATCCCAAATCTTGTAAATTTGTGAAACCTCATAGGTTTTTGGGTGCTTTAACCTTTTTATTGCCTTTCACTTAGTTATTAACTCAGCAACTGGAGACAGCAATTTGTGAGGTGCTTTGCAAATATTATCAATGGGGTAATGCGTGTTCATCTTGCTTATAAATAGTTGCTGTTAATGCACCCAACTTTGATGATAGTAATTTGTACCTTAGAGTTGGTGGGGAGCTCATGGTTGTTGTCACTCCAAGCTTACGCTGTCACTTTCCAAGACGATGATTGCATTCTTTGATGTTGTGTCATTAAGTTCTCATATGACAGGGTTAAATAACCTAACCTACCAAGTTCTCATATGACAGGGTTAAATATAAGCTTGATTGTGTCCAATCTACCAAGTGCTCCAGGCCCTCCTGTGTCTATAACTTGGCCTTGCTGTTACTTATAGCACCTTTAACATCAGTCACTTGCAGATTTTATCAGCAATGGCTTTGAATTATAGGGAGGGAAGTCTAGAAAATATTGAATGATATTGGGTTGTAAAGAAATTAATCTCAAAACTTTCTGATATGATATGCTTAATGACTTTCTTGAGGATGTTGTTTAGTTTCTCTGAGTAGATGTCAGATTAACGCTCCACAACCAGATCAAAATGACTGTTGTTCTGGTATGAACAAATCAAAAAGGCTCTTCTAGTAGACAGTACGTTCATATGAGATTATAGAATACGATTTATTTCAGTAGTGTAGAAGTTTTAGCTCCTAATGCTGTTTTTTAAAGATATTCAAGTATTTTTTTCCTTGCAATAATTTTACATTTGTGTCTCCTTTGGTGTTTTGCTATGTGAATTAAGAACATAAAAATGAAGGTTATTTCTAATGTTGAAGAAGGTTTTAAGTCAAATACAGGAAAAGTTTCTTTTCAATTAAGAATCCCTCCTTGAGTATCCATTCTAGAACGGATTGCTTGACAATTCTGTTTATAGAAACAGGATGTTTTGGTTTTATGAAATGTGGATTTCTTGGGAACTCATTTTGAGAAAGTGTTTGTCTGCCTCCACCCTTGGTGGAATGCAGATGACATCAGATTTTTTTATGTACTGGTGCTACAGCCAGTACATAAAGACCAACTTTAGAAGTGTCAGTGACATAAAAGGAATTGCGTGCTAAACAGCCTTATTATTTAAGGTGAATTGGTGGTATTGATGTCCAGGTAACCATATCTAAGACAATAAAAATAGAGTTGGGGGATTAGTTCAGGAAGGCTTGGGAACAAATAAAAACGATCCAAGTATCTATGTCAGAAAAGCCTATCGATGAAAGCTGGCTTGGCTTATTAGAGCACAAACTTTGGGTTAAATGCAGATGCCAGTATTTAGTAGAAGGTGGTGGCTGCATCTAAACATTTTTTAGGTATTTTAACAAAATAAGTACTTTTTTAATGGATGAAAAGAAAGGTTGAGTGAACTGGAGAAAAGGAAAATGTAGGTGAAAAGGGAGAAAGGACTCGTTTACTCTTTCCACACTTTAATGTGTTTGTTGCAAATTTTAGCTCTGGTAGTACCTCAGCAACTGTACTCCAAAGATTCACACAAGACCATAATGTATTGGGTGTTTCACAGAGAAACCATGCTAACATGTGGCCCCTGCCTAGAACTCAAGTATTCTCTTTCCTCCTTTTCCCCCTTTTCTTTTCCTACATATTTTGTCTTTCCTTCCTTCTCCAGATTTATGCTGGACTCTGCTCGCATTTTGTTTTGAAAGAACTTTGTATGTTTGTACTGCAAGATGTGTGCCTCTCTGTTTTTCCAACAGTCTTATGTTGGCCTTTTACCCTCATAAGGACTGTCTTTTTGGTAGTCTTATCTAAGCTTCTGTTTCAGGCAGTGATGACTTGGAAAAGGGACAGAGAAGGTGAGCTAATGTCAGCTTTTTTATTTTTTTCCAACTTGTGAAAGAGATGTCAATAACTGTCCACAAATTAGGCAAAGTTTTAATGGCAAGTTTCAGAACATACTGAAATTAAAAAATGAGTGAAAGATGCTCATGGTCATTTTATATTAAGTTTTTATACGAGAATATGCTTAACTGACTTATTTTGGACTTCTTAAATCTTTTGATTAAAAGCTACTTTAACCTGTCTTGGAATTAACAAAGAAATACTGCTCAGTACAGTAGGTAGTTTGGATTTTTACCTATACCATTTCCAGTATTCTAAATGATTGAAGTGTGGGTTCCACTTTAGATCCCTTTGTGATCCTTCTAAAACATACCCCTTCAGTTGCCTTTCTTGGATGGCAAAGCTGGGTTGTTCACTTCTTTTGGATTTCTTATCTGTGTTTTTCTTTCACTTGTAATAATTTTGGTTCAGCTGGCATTTGATTTTTAGAGGTAACTTTTCCCTTTTGAAACTTTTGGTTAAGATCTAATTACAACTTCACAAAACCAGCTTCTTTAAACAGGATATTTGTAAATCAAAAGACAAGTATCAGTTAAAACATGCAGTTAATTAAATAAAAGCCTGCAAGCTTATTCTAACTTTGTATCTAAATTTCATGGCTTCATAGGATAACTTGGTTTGGAAGAGACCCCTGGAGATCATCTGACCCAACCACCTGTACAAAGCAGGGTCAAGTACGAATCCTTTTACCTGTTCTTGCCAGTTGAAGCATATTTCATTTAGCTGAGGCATTCCCAAGTATCTTGAATTCCCAAGATATCGTTTTGCAAGCGGAGTGTCGTCATCTGGAGGCCTCCTTTTCAGCATCTTTTTTCCTCTTTAAATCATAGCTTTTCTATTTTGTATTTTTCAAAGCCCTCTTTCTGTAGCTTCAAGATGAGATTTTGAACAGGGTAGCTGAACTTTGCCAGACCACTGTTTGTGTGGGACAGGTGTGAGGTATTCTTCCTGTTGTGAATTCCCAACATTTTCCTGGTGGAAGAATACCTGAGGTGATTAAATTCTGTTTACGACCTTGCTTTCCATCTGTGCAAAATTTACTACTTGGATACCTTTTGTCTGCTGACGTACTTACCCATAAACCTACTTGCAGAGTTTTGCTCCAGTTGTGTATTGACATTAATTCTGACATACTTTGTATCTGTTACCATATGCAGACTTTCATTGTTAGTCTGTCTAGGGAATACTGAAGGAAGGATGTAGGTTAAAGCATTTTGGAAGTGCTTTTACAACACTTTAAAAGAGAATATGCTGTTCTTGGTTATTTTAAACCCTGTTCTGGGTACGTTGGTGGTTCTTCATTTGAAAGATGTTCACGAGGAACTTGTAGCACTCAAGACTGAAATGCTTAGTAAGAATACTAAGAAACACAGTTTTGTTTGAGTTGAGATTAGTTTTTGTTGGTTTTTTTTTTTTTCCTTTTAAGTTCTGATGGCAGCTGTGGAATGCCTGTGTTTAAATTTACTAAACTGTTTAAGTGGTGTGGCTGTAAATTTTACTTACTTGTTCTGGATTAACCCTGATAGGCAGCTAAGCCCAAAACAGCTGCTCACTCATTCCGCCCCAGTGGAACAGAGAAGAGAATCAGAAGGGCAAAAGTGTGAAAACTCGTGAGTTGAGTTAGAGACGGTTTAAGTAAAGCAAAAGCTGTGCGCACAAGCAAAGCAAAATAAGTTGTCTTTTTTTTCCTGCCAATTTGATGTGTGCAAATGCAGGTAGTGTGAAAGGTAGGCATAACTGCAGTTGTTGGCAAAATCCCTTCTGACTGATGTATGTAGGATTTTCCCAGTTTCTAAAACAAATGATACTTTATGAGACTTCACTCTTGGTGACTTCTAGAGCAAAAATATGTATCATAATGCATGCAGAAGTTTGCTTTGGTACAAAAATGTAATACGGATACACTGCCTAAAACTTCCTTTTAACAAGGGGTGTACTGTAGTTGTAGCAGTGGAAGGTAGCTTATTGTAATCTTTTATCTGCATAAACCTCAGCACAGGTTTATTCAACCTATTTTCATGGTGAACTCGCCTGTCACTGGTGTTGTATTTAGCCTGCTGTCACCATCTGAGTTTGGTTAGTTCCAAATGAGTTTCAGCATGTCTGTGTCACTGTGAGAGCAGTAGTATAGATGTCTGTATACAATGTGACTTCGCAATTATAGCTGTTGAAAGATAGTTATTCTTGCTCATTAGCTTGGTCTTACATGTTGTGCCTTGATTTTAATTCTTCCAGACTATCTCAGGGAAACTGTAGTGCCATACCAGCAGTAATGTAAATAATAAAATATTGGAAGAATTTGTTCTTCTATTCCAGTATCTGAATGTTAGAAAATTGTCTTCTGATATTTATATTAACTGCAATATATTTTTGTTGTATCCAGTATCGCTACTGTATAACTTCATTATATATGGTTTTAATATGTGAAAGTTCTTCCCCCAGTTAGAAGACAAATGGAGGACAGATACTTATTTTCTTTAGGTTTCTTCTCTTTAGTTTCTTTAACAAATACCAGAAACTGTAGCTGTTAAAAGCAAGACAGCTTAAACCCGTTTTCTGAATTTAATCAGATTAAAATCTGCAGGAGAACTCATCTGTGGCAAGACGATACCAGACTACTTTTATGATTCAGTCATATGTTAGTGTAAAATGGTTCAGGTAATGAAATATATTGAGGGCTGTTCTATTTGGTATCGCTATTGTTATGTGGGATTTTGTTTCTTTTTTTTTTGTACAATATTATTAACTTGAAGACCAGTAACATATTTAATCAAGTAACATCTTAGAATGTAATTCTCACAAAACTGTCTTTCATAAATTGAATTTTCCATCCTGAAATGTGTTTACCAATTTTTTTTCTACCTCATAAAATGTTAATGCAACATTTAACAGTATCTCTAATTTTTTTTTTACTTATTCCCATAATATTTACCCATCAAAGGCTATAGACTTTCTGAGTGAGAGATTTGAACTAGTGAGAACCTTCATGTTATAACTGTAGAATTTGATGAGGAACAGAACAGGCAACAGGTGTGTTGGGATGTGACAGATTTCTAAATAATGTTTCAATAATACAGGCCCTGCTTGTGCTTTCTGTTAGCCTTTATGGCTAAAGGATTAGAAACAATGAATTATTAGGCCACTGGCAAGATAGCAGCAGAGGTATGGTTTTACTGTCTTAGCTGCATTGAATGGTTTTGAACATGGGTATTATCAAATGTCCTTTAACTCTCCCTTGTATTGTCCTCATAAATATAGTAAGTTGTAAGTTTTAAAGAAAAAGGAAGTACAGTGAGAACAGTAATTTATCTTATATCCTACTATACTGCATTTATACAGTTTATTAGCATGTAAGTATTTTCCTTGGGGTTTTGCTCTGTGTTCCTTAATTTTCATTTAAAAAGTTTGTCAGTCAGAATACCTGGCAGTAAATTACCTGGAGGAAGTCAGTGTTTAAATAATATCATTCGGCTGCATCATCTGAAATGTTTTAAGGGGCTTTCCACTGGATTTCCACTGTAGTAATAGGTAGTTTTTTAGATAGCTGTTTTTTTTTTAATGTAAAAAAGAAGCTTTGGCTCTTGGTCTGTCATAAAACTACTGTGTAAACACTGACCTACAGATACAGCCTTAGTTAGCCATCTTTACTGCAGTTTACTAATTTGAAGCAAAATTTGTAGCATGAATCTGTTGTTTTGCACAGTGTTTTAGTAGTTAACTTAGAATGGCACAATGAATACATTGGTACTGTATGTGAAAGGAGAGTTAGGTGGCAAGGCTAAATCTAAAGATACCTGTTGGAAATGTGCTTCTCCTCTTTTGCTTTAATGTCCATTTTACAGTAATGACACTAGTTAATTCACAGAAGAGTTGAGTCTTAAAGCCCTCTCTCTGACACGGAGGAAAACTGAAGGGGAAAGAAAATTGAGCCCACCTTCTCTGTTTGTAGAAAAAACAAATTCTGAGGTGTAACCCCTTGAAAAGGGGGTCTTTAAGTACTTTGCTTTCTTTTTCAGTTGTGCAAGAAAGTGAATCCATAATTCAGAAAGGTTATTTAATAAAGAAAATTTTATGAAAATGAATGTATGATTACCTTATTGTTGTCAATTTTGATCTAAATGGCCTGTGTTACTTGGCAGTGAAAACTTGAAAAAACAGTTTTTGCTACCAAACAGTAACTTTCAGTTTCTAACAGAAGGACATTGCATTGTATACTTAAATACCTTATTCCTTGTAACTGAATCTATTAATTTATGACTGTGTGGAAAAATCTTTTGTTACTTATATGTATCTTTTTGGTATAGAGAAAGCCAAATAATGTGTAATTGCCTACCCGGTGTTTTGCTTTAAGTGAATGAGATAAATATGAAAATCAATGATGAACTAATTAAAGTAAATAAATATAAATAGGCTTATGTGGGATACTGTAGCCCAGATATTTCTCTGACCAATGACTTTTAGCAAATGGCAAGAGTCGTTGTGTAATCATATTTTCCAGAATGCTATTTTTCATTTGAGAATAAATTAATTGGCCTGTTTGTGCTTGGTGGTTTTTTTTTGTTTGTTTGTTTTTTTTATTATAGCGAAAGCTTACTTTGTGAGGTCTAGTTGAGTAAAAATTTCTGAAGGTTACCAGATCAGTCTTCCCTGTTTTGGTGAGACTATCTGAGTAATGCATGTGCTTCATATTTACTTGTCAGACTTTGAGGAGAATTTAATTTATAGATCACTGTTACTTCTTATACTTGTTTGATTTGTGTGTGTATATACATGGTACTCAAGTATAGGCCTCTCCAAGCCTTTGTAGGGGAGGTAGGGTACTTACTTGCCGGATAAAGCCACAGTTAAGCCATGAGAATGTATTTCCTTAACAGGCTGTTCCCTGGGGTAACGAGTCACATGAAAACACATTTGGTTTTAGTCTCATAATTATATGCAGGCAAAATATTTCAAATTATACTGGCTATTGAAATTACTGCTTACCAGAGTTTTGTGTAAAGCAGTTTCTCAAACAAGGATGTACTTGAATAAAGAACTGCCTCAGTCATTGTGCATTGTATCCTCTCATTTGCAAATGTGCAAGTGTGTGTTCATAGACATGTGAGAAAATTATGTGCGCACATATACACGCTTCAGGCATATGGACTTAAAACTTGGATTTTTATTTTCTTGTAGCTGGGAGGAAAGAAAAGCATGTTTTTATGTCCATAATTTGAATTTCCAGTGTAGTCATGGGAGCTTTTCAGGATCAGTTTTAAGAACAAAGTTTGCCATTTACGCAGAATTTTTTCAAAAAGTTGTGTATATATTTCATTATGAACTTGGTTGCTACTCACAGTACATACGTGGAAGTATGTTATTTCTACAGTAATTCTGCATGGTCACACTTTTATGTGTAGAGGTAATAATGTAGCATTAGCTATTTTCTTACATAGTTATCTATGTTACATAGTAATGTTATGTAAATTATGCCGCTGCCTACTGATTTAAAATCCTGTTCTGTTTTTACGGAAAAAGTAAATACCAGCAGAGTATGCTCAAAATTCTAATCTAATCTTTTTTATTTTGTTTGTGTCCTTGTGCAATTGTTTTTCTAAGTCTGTCTGTCTGCAGTTTAGCAAGAAAAAATATATTTTGCTTTTCGCTTATGATTTTATGATTTCCGTAGATTTTTCCATGGAAGTTTTAATGTTGTGTGTATCATTGTTTTCCAGATTGCTTGCAGTCTGAGAGTTGCCTTAAACATATGTGCCGAGATATTTATGACTGTCTTGTTATCTGTCTTCTGATTCCTTTTTGATATTGTCATAATGTTTTGCCTTTCTTAGGCAAAGGAAATGTCTTTGTTTCAGATACTTGATTGCTTCTGTTGCTCTGCGTGATGGGGAATACTAAATGATGGTATTTTAGGTGGATTTAATACATTTGAGTGTTTTTAATGCATATAAACACTGATGAAAAAATTTTGTGCCTTCTCTAGGCTGTTTTTGTATCATAATTGCATTCCTTAAAAATCAGTCTCCAGCCACTAATTCTTCCTCTTAGGTGTCAGTGGATTAGTGTCACTGTGTTACTTGAAGAAAGATGTGTTAATCCCTTATTCAAGGTTTAAATCTATGAATCCTATAGAAAAACTGCTTCAAAGCTGAAGAAATTTTGTCATCTGTTAAATTTCAGGTCCAACAGAGGTAGTTTTTAATGAGGCTTTTTGTGTTTTGTTTTGTTTGTTTGTTTTAAGCATTAAACCTTGAGGCAGGTGTAATTGAAATTACCAGTGAAAGTTGAGGCAGTAATACAATTAGTGATTTTTCATTTGGATAGAACTATATCAGTTAAAGAGATTTGTCTATGTATACATTAGCAATTAGCACAATTTGTAAGAGTGGATCTTGAAAGCAAAATAGTTGGTGCTGGGGCTCCAGTCACCTTATTGTTACAAATTTAAAGGGTTTTATTTTTCACTTTTCTGATCTTTTAGACTGACTGACCTTTCAGGAGTGTATTTTCAAGTTTAGTTGCCTCTAAAAGTTGATGTGCTCTCTGCAATGTATTTATAGTCTAGTAAGTGGTGTTGGTAAGGAGGCTTGATCTTCTGGATTCCTAATCTGAACTAAAGTGCTACTGTAGACACACTCGGTGTATTTTCAACAATATGATTTTTTTTCTGGCACTCTATTTAGAATAACAGGAGGATGCCTATAAAAGATGCTATGTTCAAAGTATTGTGTCAAGCATACAAAAAAACCCCAACTTCCTATTATGCTGAAACAGGAAATTAGTATCTCTCTTGCTGCTTTGAGGAACAGAATGCCTAGAGTAATTCTGATCATGTATTGTACTTTGAAAGATGACTGGCTCCAATGCTTTTAGAGCTGCACTGAAGTGGCTTACATTTGGCCATTGCCCAGATTTTGTTTTAATAACTAGTATTGTTTGGGGTGACTTTACCTCCTTGTTTTACATAAATTCATAAGGAGGTAATAAAATCAGGTTTTTCCAGTTCAGAAGACTTTAAATAAGGCTAACACTGTTTTCAAAGTTAAGTTGACAGGGTAAGATAAATTAACATTTGATTACTTAATGATTCCCAAAATACTGTATTAGCTAGAACAGAGACTTAGATTTTTTTTGTGGTTTTTTTTTGTTGTTGGTGGGTTTTTTATACATAAATTGGACATAGGCAAAAAGCTAATTTACATTAGCTTTACATTGGTTAATGAAACCGTCATGGAAAATTAAACTGTATCATTATCACTGCCTTTTTTAAAGGTAATATTTGGAGCATAGCTGTTGCATTAAAAAGATAGACATACTTCTAATTCTTGTAATTTTGGAGGGATGAATATTTGGTCTGATGCTATGTGGAAATTTGTGTTATGAGTCAGTTGATATGTTGAAAGAATGTTTTAATTAACATCTTCTTTTAGTGCAGCTGTGCCTTCTTTTTTTAGGTGATGTAATTAAAGCTCAGCTGCAGCCCCACAGAGGAGCACAGAGAGACAGTGCAAGAGGGGGAAGCCCAGATAATACCCTGCCCTGGCTACTACAGGTCCATCAGCTCATCAAAGGCCAATCTCCACAAGCCTGGAGGTGCACAGAGGCACAAAGGCAGGCAAGGAATACAGATTAAGGACTTGGAGGAAAAGATGCTCTCCCAGGAAGCCTCATCCCCATTTATCCAGGTGTGAGACCCATCAGGATGAGTCAAGGCTGGTGCACCTTTTACACTGAGAGGGTTCTTGCCTTGGGGTATAGGGCACATTTGGGGCTGCAGAGGTAGAGCGTTTTGGGATTGTGCAGGATTTATTATGGCATGCTTTGGAGATGAAACAAAGATGGCGAAAGGCAGTGATTTAAGTGATTTGAGGAGGAATGTTTATGGGAAGATAGGGGTATTTAATGGATAAAGAAGGCCAGTCACTTGTAAGTAATTTGCTGATCAGTATGCCTGTCTGACCGTGCCTTACACCTTATCAGTCCAGTCTGTATTATCTTATTAAATTCCTTTTTAACTCATTTCCTGGGTGAGGGACTCCCTGTTCTGTGCACATGGGTGTGTGTTGGGGGCCTGAGTGCCAGCAACTGGAGTTGGACCGGGAGTTGGAGGCCCCGTCTGTCTGTAGTGCCAGCGAATGGAGAGACTGGACTGAAAGGACTTAAGTGCCAGCAACTGGCGTGGGATTGCAGGTTACAGGGTCTGTGGTGCCAGTTACTGGAGAGATGGGGGTGAGTGAAACCAGGTGCTGTCCACTGGAGTGTGACCAGTGTTCAGAGGCTGGTGTGTTTGTGGTATCAGTGCCTGGAGTGAGTATGGGATGTGCAAGCGTACAAGTGCTGGCAAAGATCAACCCTGACTAGCTAGTGAGTAGATGAAGTGGTGAGGGAGCCATGTGTGTGTCTCTAAGGGCAAGACCATGGGAGTGGCCGGCTGTTGGAAGGATCAAGGAAGTTGTGGCCAGCTTGCTGAAGAGACTGTAGGGTCTGGGGGTCTCTAGGGATGAGATCTGTGTATGTGTGTGGCTCTCTAAGGGTGAAACCACAGTGGGGTTGGCTGTTGGAGGACCGGGAGAGTCCTGGCCAGCCGTGTGTGTGTGTGCAGCCTCAGGGGCTCTTATCTCCAGATACCAGCAGCTGGGGAGACTGAGTGTCTGAACCCTGCTGCTGGATGGATCTGCTTCATGTGTGTGGGTGTATGTAGGTGTGTATATTTATTCTGTTGGTGCTGCCTGTGTTTGTGTGAGTGCTCTGTGTGTATTTCATTGTTATCTGTGTGGTCAGTTCTGTATATATGCATGTGATGCAAACATGCTTTGTGTGTGTCTGCCTACTGGGAATACATTTTTTTATTCGGCTACTGGTTGGACCTGGGGACATGGAGCTGCAGTAGCTTCTCTTCTCTCAGGTTTTCCAATCTGACCTGATATTTTCCCCTAATACCTTTTTGTTATGGTATACTGATTTTGATGTTTCAATACTGGTGCTCTTTAAGGTATCGTAATACAGAATTTGAAGAATATTTGTTATTACTGATAACGAGTATTTCATGGATCCTTTTCTATATTAGTGTTTACTTAAGAAAAACAAGTCATCTTCAGGAATTGTTGAGTGAAAACAGTGTCTTCCATAAACACCAAACACACTTGTAATATAAAAGTTCAGGAATAGGTGAATGTCTTGACATGGGAAATTACTCAGTGTGAAGAGGCTTTGATTTTGCTAACTTCTGTTACCCAGTCACTTTGAAGTGATTCATTTTATTAGAAAAAGGACATTGAGTCTTCAGCAGTACAGTACTGTTTTCATTTCAGTAAGCAGGAAGCATGAGCCTGAATTCACTGTTGTGTTTTAAAGCATGAGAATAACAATGTCACTTGAATACGTGACATCCTTTTCACCATCACTACAGTGCTAAAAAACCGGACTGTATATTTGCAACAGAATATATCAGAGAAAAATTCTGCTTTTCCAGGCCTGTCCTCTAGCTATGTAACTTTCAGTCTCTTGTTTTTTAAGTACCATTTAACAAAGTATGACAAGGGTTACTGAAAATCAGGGTAATACAGTGTTGATACAGGTGTGTCCCTAACTATGGTGGCTGTATATGCTTAAAGTCTCTTTAAACAGTCCTGGTGTTTTGGAGGCACAGGAATGGGGACCACTGCAATAGCCAGGGTATCCCCATGGCTTTGTAAAATTGAGATGTATGTAGACTACGCAACTTCAAAGAAAAAGCTTTGGTGTAGTGTAAGGTATGCAAAACATTAAACAATCTTATCAGATACGTAACATCCAAGTGCGTGTAAAGGTTCACTCAGGTATTCCTTATAAATTCTTGCTGAAATAAAGGTATGGAAAACCTTTCCCTCTGAACTTGTGTTGCTGAACCTTCCAAGTCAGAGAGGCTATTTGTAAGTGGTTTGGATCTGTTGGAATTGGAGGCAGAAGAGATCTTGTACTGAATTTAACTTGGGACAGTTTCTCTACAACAGTAGTTTCCAAAGTGAAAAATATTAATTACATAAAAGCTTGAAAGTGCTATTACACTCTATTTACAGATCCTTGACATGAAATCTGAGGATTTCCTGAAAGAACATCCTCTTTCCTTTATGACTACAAAAAAATCCCAAGCAATAGTCAGAAATGAAACTAGACTCTGGGTGTTGAGCAGTTTTCCAAAGGAGAGTTAGACTGCCTGATACAGAGATTGCAGAATGAAAATTTTTGTTTTAAGAACAGGACTTTTCCTTTCTTAGTCTTGCCCATTTCAGATGATCTTCACAGATGAATATAAAAGCAGGAGATGAACCGGGGGTACAGGAGGATTAAATTCATCCAGGTAGAATTGAAGAAGTGTAGAAGAATGAAGTTTTTATGAAATTTACACGAGCAAATAGGAAAAATGTCAACTTTCCAGTTCTTTAAGAAAAGTTAGGTTTGATAGGAGCTTGTCAGACTGCTACTTAAAGAGTAAACTCTTGTTCAGAAAATTTGTGCTCTTTTTGGAGGGACTGAAAAACTTTGAGTACCTTGACTGTATACACCTTTACTCCTCCTTATGTTTGGTTTAAACCAGCTGAGTAGGAGTAATTCCGTGTACTCATCTAGAATTGCAGTTTTCCCTTACGTACAAGGCTGATAACTGTTGCAAGGCTTACTTGCAGAATTGCAGCTGAACTTCCAACGAGATAAGCTTGTGGAAAGCATGTGCAAGAGAAAGGTAGTAAGCAAGCAAATAATTTCTGGAAGAAGTGAAAGACTTCTATCAATTTAAAGGTGGGAGGTGGTAATATGGGCTCACTGTGGTCCTCAGATGAGAAACATGACACAAAACTGCCTATTTTTTGTAACTGATGAAAGAAGTCTCTTCTCACAAAAAGACAATTCCTGTCAAGGATTGTTTCTGAGAATGATTGTCTCTGCAGTGATTGTTGAATCTTCCTAAAAATGCCTCAAGCCCCTGGTAGTGTCAGTGTTAAAAAATCTGGAACATCTTTTGCTGCAGTGACTGCCTTTGTGGTCTGTTACGTTACCAATAACTGAACGCAATCTGTGTATAAATGATGCAGGTATGTGAATTTTGTCTGGAATACTGGTGATGGTTTGTCCCTGCTAGAATGTTATTGCTTCCTTTAAGTTCCGAACTAATAGCTAAGAATCAGTAAATATAGCTGCCTTTTGTGTATGTTGACAGTTTGAAGATTACAATTGTATCTTAGCTGGATCTGAGAGTTGAGAGAACTTTTCATTAACCTCAGAACTCATGTGACCTGTTTATTATTATTATTCCTAGTAACAGAAGAGGATAATTTCAGCAGTGACTTTCTCAGAATTGTTTATACTGCAGTAAGCAAGCTTGAAGGAACAAAGAAAATTGAGGAATGCACATGGCTTTTGTGAGAGAAGCAGGAGGAACTGGGGAGGCATAATGTAACCAGATTAATTTAACCAAGGATGGTTTTTAAATAGGGGTAAATAATTATGGTTTTGAAGTGGAGATAAGCAAATGAAACAGATTGGTCCAATTTTTCTGTGTTGGAAGGAACTTAAGAAACTTGCTATCCAAGATTCTGAGGTGGAGTACTGAGTTGTGACTAGCTTTTGAATTGTATAAGTGATCTTTTACATATGTGTATTTATACATATTGGAAGCAGTTTTATCTTATGCCATGTGGCACATAGGTTTTTTTAAGAAAAGAGCAACGTATTTTTCTTTTGTAATTCTGAATATTTTCTTTTCACAGCTCATAAGCATTTTTATCAGTGTGACTAAATGTTATACATTTGGGTTTTTCTCCTGTCATGGAATCTTGTCCACTCAAATTCTCTGCACATGTGTAAAAGCAACTAATTGTTATAAATCTTACACTGTTTAAATGTGTTTTCAGATCATAAATTTCAGTTTATTTTTTCACTGAATAAAATGCAGAATATTTGTTAGGATATTTGTCTGGAGTAACATCCTACAGAATCTTCTCGTGGCTAAACAAGATGAATAAGTGATTTTACTATTGGCTTGACTTTATGTGATCTAAGCATATTAAAGCCTCCCTGGCACCTCCTTGGTTAATTTAAGTTTTAAAGTGGTCTTAAAAATCCATTCATCTTGTTGTCACCAGGGAATTTTTCGTTAGTGTTCCATAAATTTAGTAGTGAACTGCAGTATTTTTTAAAATATCTTTATTTTTGAGGTGGCAAAGCTTAGATAAATATGCTCGATTTCAAAACTGTGTAAGACATTTTGTGTCTGGTGATAGTAATTGAAGCATATTGAGCAGAGTAGGTATTAACCTCAAAGGCTTAGTTAGTTTGTTTTACTAGAAGCATTTTATTTATAGTGAAAGTGATATCATTTGACTGTAGAAAGAGAGGAGTGTCTTGATACCAGAGTGTCATTAATGTAACAGCTTTATCTGCCTGGGTAATTTTTTTCTCTTTATATGAATATCTTAGACTCCAAGAAGATATTTTATTTAAATATCAGGTTTATATTCAAGTTCGGAATTACTCTGTGTTAATATAGAAGTAGAGTATATTTTTACAATATGTTTGGAAATATTTCAGATGGTCTTTTTATTTGAGAACTGGAAACAGGTTGAAAATCCTTTTCTTGCTTTTTTTTTAGTTTGTGGCTTCTCAGGGCTGCTTGTGTGCCTTGATAGTTGAGATGCTTAGTTTGCAAGGTTTTGAACAAAAGAAAGGTAGGAAAGAAGGTAGGTTCTTAAGGGTTATGCTGAGCTCCCTGACTGGCAGGGCTTGTGGTTTCCTTGCGGAATTGTCTGAAATGAATGTGAATGAAGGTGGGACCACTGGGGAATGAGGGAACAGCAAATAAGGACGTACATTAAAAAAGACAATAAAACCTTCAAATAACATAGCAAAATAGTATCCTGTGGCTAGCCATAAGGAATAGGCTAACCACAATATAGAAACAGTTTCTGGTTGATGTTGATAGCCAAGGCTAAAATAAACCCATTTTTGGGACGTGAGCTTGTTCTGTGGGATACCTAAATTCTCAGTAGAACTGAGGCTCTTTTATTGTTGAGTAAAGTTGCTATTTAAGAGCACAACAGAAAAGCAGAGGAAAAAAAAGCATTTTGACTAGTTAAATGAATGTCTTATAAGCCTTTGCTTATACATAAAGCAATGCAAATCAGATTTTAATTCTGAAAAAAATAGTGAATAAAATATAATTACCTTAACATTTTTTAGCCTTATTTAACAATGAAGTGAAAATTCTCTATTGGAACTACTAACAGTGAAAGCAAAGCAAGGATGTTCTTTATTCCCTAACTTTGTATATCATTAAATGTAGCAAAAGTATCTATATTGGCGCCAGTTTATGGTCTACACCTACTATTGTTAATGGACCTACACCAGTACAAACTAGAAATCTGAACTTTGCTGATGTAGGCATATCTTCTGAATCTTAATGTTTACATTTAGTAAATGCAGGGCAACGTAACTCTTCAGTCTGCTGCAAAACCAAAAATAAACTGAAAGTGTCTTTGATTCTTCAGGCAAAAGCTGGCTTCCTATCCTGGTGTTTATAACAGTGTTTCTGGATGGTAAAGACAGGGAGATTCTCTGTCTCTCTTTTTCACCCTTTCCCTGACACTTTCAACAGTATTACTGTGCCCTTTTTTCCTCTGAATGCTTTTACAGCCTCTCTGCCTGATAATTTTCCCTTAGGAAAATAAGATGTCATCTTAGAACATAGCTGCCATCACTGAAACTTGGTGGGATGAATCCCATGACTGGAGTGTGGCTATCGATGGCTACAGGCTGTTCAGAAGGGACAGGTGAGGAAGGAGGGGAGGAGGCATTGCCCTCTACATGAAGAGAAGGATAGAGTGTGAAGAGCTGCCTCTGAAGAATAGCCATGAGCACGTTGAAAGTCAATGGGTAGGAATTAGAGACTGAGGCAACAAAGGGAACCTTGTGGTTGGTGTCTACTACAGACCGCCCAATTAAGGGGAGCCTATTGATGAAGCCTTCTTACTCCAGCTACAGGAGGCATCACACTTACAGGCTGCTGTCCTGCTGGAGGACTTAAATCACTCTGACAGATATGACTGAGCAATGTGTGCTTGCAGCCCAGAAAGCCAACCGTACCCTGGACTGCATACAAGAAGTATGGCCACCCAGTCGAGGGAGGTGATTCTGCCCTTCTGCTCTGCTCAGGTGAGACCCCACCTGGAGTACTGTGTCCAGCTCTGGAACCTCAGCACAGGAAAGACATGGACCTGTTGGAGCGGGTCCAGAGGAGGGCCATGAAGATGATCCGAGGGCTGGAGCACCTGTCCTATGAAGACAGGCTGAGAGAGTTGGAGAAGTTCAGGCTGGAGAAGAGAACCTTTCAGTACTTAAAGAGGGCCTACAGGAAAGATGGGAACAAACTTTTTAGCAAGGCCTGTTGTGATAGGACAAGGGACTTTAAACTAAAAGAAGGAAGATTTAGACTAGATAGAAGGAAGAAATTTTTTACCATGGGGGTGGTGAAACACTGGCAGAGGTTGCCCAGAGAGGTGGTAGATGCCCCATCCCTGGAAACATTCAAGGTCAAGTTGGGCGGGGCTCTGAGCAACCTGATCTGGTTGAAGATGTCCCTGCTCATTGCAGGGTGTTGGACAAGATGACCTTTAAAGGCCCCTTCCAACCCAAACTATTCTATGATTCTAACATACATCTGGGGTAAGAAAGACAAATCTGGCTTTCCCCTATTATTTCCCCTGGCATTGCTGACTTGTGTTACTTATTAAATATGGATAATACAACTCCCGCAGCACTTGAAGCAAATATGTGGCATCTTTGAAAAACTAATTTCAAGTGAGTCACATAGTTGCTGTGTCTCCAATCCCTGTCGTATAAAACAGACATAACGGTAATTTTTACCTGGTAGAAGTATGGTAAAAGCAAGTGCGATAAAGGGGGATACACTGATTTTTCAGGACTCTTGAAAATCTGTCAGCAAGATACAAGAACAAGTGCTGGAATGAATAGGGAAACATGGAAGAAAGGCTGGAACTAGGAGTAGGGGAAAGATGGGTTGTATAGTAGTAGGAAAGAGTAGCATTGCCCTTCACCACCAGCTGTTTTAATAATTTAGTATGATTTACAGCTATGCTAAGCTGTCATTAAGTTTTTCTTCTCGCCTCTTATTTTTGTTTTTTTTTTTTAAATGACTACAGTGTACTGAAAATGTATTTTTTAATCATGCTTAAATGCTTTTAAATAAAAAATAGAACTAAATAATACAATAAAAACGCTAAAATGTCGGTGAAATAATAACTAAGCTGTCTCAAAAGCTTGTTTCTTTTTGAGATCCTCTGTGTAGGGATATCTGGCTAATGGCTATTCAGATAAGCAGATAATGACCAGAGGAACAGTGACAAGGTGGAGAACTCATCCAACTTGACCTGTCTGAATCAGCTGCTCCTAAAACCAGTGAAGGTGACCGATGAAGCCATTATCCCTGTTGCAAAACCTGCTGAAGTGATCCACTGGAAGAAACTCTCTAGAATGCCAGGCACACTGGGGAGGGGGAGCTGTTGAATAAAGGCACTTAGGATGTATTGAAGGGTGCTGAAGGGGTGGAATTAGGGACTGAAGGACCAAAGTGAAGTGGGGAGGAACAAGTATGGGAAAAAGGAGAGAAGGAAGGGATAAAAAAAAGCAGTTACATTTAAGCAGGCAGCTGGTTAGTACATTTTCCTGGTGAAGTCCTGTTGCCTGATCACCATGGCTTATCCTATCCTATTGAACTCTTTTTTTTTCCCTTTTTTTTTTCTTCTGTGAATGACTTTCTGTGCATGGATGTGTATGTGATCTGCTAGCAGACTTCAAGCTGGACTATCCAGCAAGCAGGATGAGGGTCCAGGAGATAGACGGTAGAGGGTTCTGGGAGGTAGTTGTTATAGAGGCACAAGTGAAGGCTCTTTTATCTCTGCAGATCGATCCTTAGAAACAGGATGGACCTATCTGTGCTGTCTGTGCTTGTGTGGGTGTTCAATGTGGTACTGTCTCCTGTTCATCTATGTGTTTGTGGTGAGCTGTATTATCTACACTGTCTACAATGTGTGTCTCTGTCTCTTTGGAATTATTGCTCCACCTTGCTTCTTTGGGACTTGGAAAGGTGTTAGGGAGCAGCAGGTCTTATTAACCAGGCCAGGAGAGGAGGGAATCAGAGTCCCTCAGTATACCATATTTGGCTACCCCAAAGAAATCAGCTTTTTGCTTCTTCAGTTGTTAGTTGCCTGTGAGGGATCCTTTGCAGTGTTTGATGCTGCCCTCAAGGCAAGTTTTCTGTATCAGGATTGTACCCAACAGCACAGAACAAAATTTTCCATGTTGGAGGCCTGGTATTCAAAAAATGGTTAACACCCTGAACTCTGTTGGAATTTGATACGCTATTTGGGTGATTATCACCTCTGAAAGTTAGGGTACTTTCACTTTTGGATTTTAATGCCTGCAGAGTCCTAACAACTTTCTCTCCGTAACAGTGTTACTGATTTAAGTGTACACTGTATCTTTTAACACAACAGCTAAGTATTCTGGGCTTTTTTAGTAGTCCTCTATGGTCGCCATTAAATTACTTAATAGAACCAAAAAGTGGTAATGAGGGGGAGAGAAGCTGAGTGATTTTTAGGCAAGAGCATATGAGAAACTATTGCAAAACTGCTTTAACACAAACTCTGGTAAATGTGTAAACGTGAGTTGGTAAGAAGCGTGTTTTAGGATTACTCCCATTCCTAGCCCTTATTTCCTGACTGTTTTCAGAAGTGCCGTTAATATCAAACTTGTTTTCTGGTGAAAACTGCAGGAAATAAGTCTTCTGTTGTGTATGCGTGTCTTCCTTGCAATCCCAGTTCAGTTTCCCTGTACTATAAGGAGGCAAGCTTATGAACTCAGCCATCCAAAGGGACTAACCTGCTGTACAGCTGATTTATGAAGCACCATGTGTGTCAGGGGAAAGAAAATCTGCAAGATGTAATTGGATATGAGGGGTTTTTTTTATGGTTTTCATGGTTTTGTAGTTGGATTCTTCAGGGGCAGCTCTGAAAATCAGTTTTCTCTGAAGCAGTGATCATTTTATATTCTTACATTTATTTGGTTGTAAACATTTCTGAAAATAGGAGAAACTCTTTGTGTGGAATAGCTTGCCTCCACACTACAGGATGTGATTAGAAGTAGTGTAGTATGAATTTCAGAAGGTATTGCTGCTTATTATGTTCTGGTATTACTTTAACAAAACTTACCTGGTAAATTTACAGTCATGGTTAGTTTTGTTAATAAACACAATGGGTGCAAATAGAGAGCTTCTATAACATGATTTTTTTTCTCTCAGATGCCCGGAGAGTTTGTTTTATACCAGCTTTATGCAAACCAGTATTCTTAGAAAGCTGGTTCTGAATTCTTAGAATACTTAGTCATCTGCTCCTTCTCTAGCTTAAAATGTAATGCTCTCCTGCTCCATTTTACTGTTCGCTTTCTCTTTGTTGACTGAGTGTTGGGTTATCATGCAGTAATGAAGAAAGACTGACTCATTTGTTATTTCCAGATTCATTAAGTAACATTTTTGTTGTATACAGTAACTGGGTAGTATGTGTGGCACCAGGTTGCTTCCTCTGGTCTTAGATGCTCCTTAATAAACAAAGTGATACAACTTCGCCAAGTACTATTGCAAGACATATGAGTTTTACCAGTTTTATGTCTAGTTAAGACATAAAACATTGTTTGTTATGGATTTGACAGAGAGTAAACGTGATTTGTAAACGTTGTAGAACTATCTGACTGCTAAGACAGATAGCCGCTTCCATGCACCTTACTGATTTAAGGCAACTCCTAAGAGCGATGGCATATTTTACAATAATTTGCTGCTTGCAGCTCAAAGCAAAGATTTTCAAAGAACTTGTTTGGAACCACTCTTGATGGATGGTTGTGTTCTATTTTGTATCTATGGGAGGATCCTTCTGTAGTCTTGAAGCAATTTTAAGGTGTTTGTGAAAATAAAAAAGGAAAAAAAAAAAAGCAATAAAAATCTCAGTGTTGGTGTCAAGTAGATTGAAATCATCAGTGTTCCTACAGTTCTGTATGAGATGTAACTTTGTTGTTTGGGTCCATTTTACCAGCAGTAAGCATGGTCACTTACCTAGGCTTGTATTGCATGCTGTCCTGATTCCAGCATGATGAAGAAAAGGATGTATTACCTAGTGCTAGTAATGACTTTGAAAGACTCTGGGTGTGACGGTAGGTAAAAAAAACAACAACAACAACAAAACAAAAACAAACAACAAAACCCAAAACCACTTCTGTAGTTGTTAAAATATTTTTGTTGTGTGACAACTGGACCATTTGAAGTTGTTAGGTTAAGTTCAATCAGATTCTCTTAACTTGCTTTATAAAGACTGTGAAAATTTACTAGTAGAAAAAGATACAAAATGCTTAGGTCTTAAAAAAAAAAATGAATATATAAGCCATAGGATCAGCAATAAAGTAGCGGATGCGGCAGTTTTTGTAGGCACCCAAAATGTAAACCTTATGTTAGGAAACAGATGATGGAAGGCAAACTGTGGTGGTTCAGTTACTCTGGAAGTGACTGCTATCCGGCCAGCTGGCTGAAAAAAAGAGGGCCCAAAAAGACAATGAGGAAAAATGAAAATTTAAATCAAGCTGGCACTTGCTGCCATATTTAAACAAAAATATTAACAAAAATGAACGTGACTTTTGACCAGGTTCTCACACAGCTGTGTTAGTTGTTGGCACTCATGGCAATGGACAATTCCAGTTGTTCCTTTTCTGTTCTGTTTTCCTGTAATTCATACAGTCACACTGTACCTCGTGAACTCCACTTCATTAGTATGTAGTTCATGAGTTTCAGCCTCGCCTTAGGGTTTTCCCACTAGAATTTCTCATCTTCTAGCAGGTGTGTAAGCCCAAAGTTTGATGTCATTTCTGACTAGCACTGGCCACCCTTTTTCTAGCATTTGGTAGGTGTAAAGCACTTCTTAAACTTCATTCCATGACAATAACGTGCTGCTGGTTTACCCAAAGACAATATTAAGTTTTCAGTTCAGCCAGGTGAGGAGAATCCATGTCAGTTAAAGGAACATATTAATTTTTTCCTCTTTTTGATAATTTTAAAATAGAAATTTATTATTAGGAGATCCTCTTTTAGTTTTTACTGTATGTATGCATGTTTTTTGACAAGTGCATAAATGTTTTATGGTTTGATGGATCTTCTGTTCAGCAAAGAACAGTAAAGGTCATGTAGTATTCAAGTCTATAGTAGTTCCTGACTTTTTAATAATGTCAAAGGACAAGCTTTTAGAAGGGTTGAAATGGTGACTGTGCAGTTTTATCTAAACCATTTTTGCTAAAAAGAATGGCAGATTGATAGAAGGGGAAATCGCATGGCAACATAAATCCAGCCCTTGGTTTGTGATAATTGCATCTGCCTAAACTATCTTGAATATGGTATGCTTTGAATGAAGAGGCTGTTGTTAAAGTATTAAAAACTATTTTATTAATAATCAAATTTATTGTTAATAATGACAGAACTATGCTTTTTTAATAGTTGCTTATTAATAAATGTTAAGCGTGCTACACAAACTTGTACTTGATTATTTGGTTTAAACCATTATTTACTATAGGGCTGTTACATGTCTAATAGTAACATTTCTTATCAAAGAAACCTAAATATAGTTTTGGATGGGTGCTTTGAGTAGATAGTTTTTGAAGGAGAAAACAGATCAGAGATTACTAAATCTGCAGGCTAGGAGAAAATGTGTGGTGACTAGCTGTTTTAATTCTCTATTTCATTTGACCCTGGACTCTTTTTAGAGGGAAGGATTTTAGTTCCCAGTCTGATCCACAAATTGTTTCTCAACTTAATACCATGATCTTTTGCTAGAGCTCTGGAAGGGTCTTTTCTGGATCGAGTTCAAAGACCACCATTAGTTTCGTTGTGCATATTGTTGTGCTGCATGTGTGCTTGTTCTTAGCTTCTCACTGTGGCATCCCAGTCTTTCTGAGCTGACATTGTGGGGCATTTGTGGATTTAGGGTAAAAAAGAAAGTATAGAAAATATTCCCCCCCTTAGCTTGAAAATGATTTGAGAATCCAACTAAATGCATTTGCCCAAAGTAAATTAATTATAGTAGTTTGTAATGAGCCGACTTTTTCATAATGCTTTTACATGTTCTATGTGTTCTCTGGTGGTTTCAGAACAGTAGATTTTTACGACTCAGGTGCTATGTTTGGTCATCCTTTTCCAGCTATCAGGTAATCTTCATTTTCGATTGTTTGTTGGAATTACAGACAACAAAAATAAAATAACGTAGGCGCATCAGAAGCACAATATGTGCTCTTGCTTTGAAGAAAGACACTGTTTTTATTCATTGTGTTGTGCCACTTGTGACTTAAAGGCTGGAAGTTTTCCAAACCTTAAGTTTTCTCCCATTAATGCCCGCTTTTGAGATGGAGAAAGGAATGCTGCCATCGTATACTACAGGTAAATGGGGAAACTCAAATTATGCTTGTGTGTTCATGAACAAACATGTTTGAAAATAATAGGTTATTTTTTAATGTGCTCTTGTTTTTTATTTGGATCTTTTTTTGTAAGTCCTCAGCACTGCAATACCAGCATTGCCTTAAGGGTCTGTCAGATCTTCCAACGCTTTCTGTAGTTGTAAAACAGGATAAAAAAAAGCCTGTTTCTAAAGTGTAAACTGATATTTTATGAGACAGAAGAAAATTTAGGAGTCCACAGAAAGTGAACATGGCATGTAAAATTTGTGTATCCTCTGAGTTAAGCACGTTGCTTGTGCCGTGAGGTTATCGAATATTTTAATGCATCTGAATTATGGATGTAGTGAGTATGAAGTAGTATAGAGAGGCAAGCCTGTTAGTGCAACTGAGGGAGTGTGATTGATGGTTTTACTTATCTGTCTTAGTGACTTAGTTTTATGTTTGCAAAGACAGTTGCAAAATACCAAGAATTAGACAACTTGTTTCCCATTGGCATTTCCTGTGGGTATGTTGCATACATTGCATTTTATTGTCTACATTATACATTTAATGTCTTCAACATATTTTCTTTATTGAATAGTTAGCAAAGACAATCAGTAATAGAACAAGCAACCCTACTGACCTCTTAAAAATAAATTTTGTGGGTGTATTGTAGCTTGTTCACTTGTATTCTGAAAATACTTAAAATTCTGATGAATGAGTGACTCCAGTTTTCCTGCCACAGTGATCTTTTGTGTAATATTCCCCATGTTTTTAGAATAGTCATATTGTTATCATATTATCCTTTTTACTTAGCAAAATAGAAGATTGTTGACTCAGTTGGAATTTCACAGTCAAAATTCACTGTCACAAAAATCTAAATTTTATTTTGCTAGAATATAGCTTATTTCACTTTTGTATGCCCCAGAATTTTAGAAGTGTATTTTAATTTGATCAAAACCAAGCCATTAGTTTTTCAACAAAGCCATTGTCTTTTTCATTAGAAATAAAAAAAAAAAAACCACCATCCACAGCCCATAGGGCACCCTAGAAACTACTGGCTTGATCGTTTTGTGCTATGTAAATAGTACATTTCTATGGTGTACCACAGGTACCACAGGGAATTTCTAAGGAATTGCAAAAAATAGTTTTCGGAATAGCTACAGATCATCTCAGATTTTTAAGAAATTCATTTCAAAGAAGTTTGTTGATGACAGTAATAGATGTCTCAGTCTGCAGGACTGTTTTGCAATGTATAAGGATTGTTAAGAGCTCCTTGTACAGTAAATCTTAGGGGTTTTGTTTCTGCTTTTCACTGTTTATTTTTTCCCTATGGAAACTCCAGGATACTGTATCTTCTGCAACTGGCAAGAGCAATTTGTCTCTAACATCCAGGGCTGAAAATGGAAATCACTACTGAATTAGATTCCTCTTTAATATTTGGCATGCAGCTATTTTTAACAGAGTTTCAAAAATGCTTGTGAATCTTTGCAGTACTATAACTTTTTTTTTAAATCATTTATTCAGTTTTGTTTATGGTCCTGTTAACTCAAGTCATTCTGCTGTGGTACAAGAATTCCACGACTTAATTACATTCCTCAGGAAATGAGAATCTTATACTTGCAGTGAGGTCAAAATACAAAAGAACTAAATCATGACTTTCATCAACTTCTTTTACCTCGCACAAATCCTAGAATTCCAAAGCCTTAAGTATGTTTGTTGTACAGCTATATATGAGCATGAAGAAATGGGGTTTGTTTGGGATTTTTTAACTAGCACTGGGACTGAGGCTGTTTGGTTTAAGTTCAGACGAAGTTTGTGGGGAGCCACTTGCACTAGTTGGGAAGAGTTGAAGATTTTTAGGTGTGCAAGTCATACCCCAATTGTAAAACATAAAATACTGCATAGATATTTCAATGGATTATACACCTAGATTTTATGTGCTTCTTGCAGATTTGCAAAGTGGTTATATGTTGTCAAATTAAATGCTATGCTTTTTGTGCAATGTAAACCACTATCTGTGTTTTCTCTCAACTAATTGCTTACCCCAGTAATGACTTCAAAATCCAAATTTGTAAACTGTTAATAGCTTACAGTGGCTGCTCACTGTCTTTTGTTTCTGTAGTTTAACCAATCTAATGTTAAACTTCTGCCTTGAATGATTTCATTCCCCTGCCCTTCAGTCTTCATGCTAGAAATTCAGGTATAGCCTTTTCTGAAAGGATTTTGAAACAGCTGAGCTTGTAGGATTGTAACGTTAGAAGCACTAAGAAGGATTTCAGAAGGGAGTTGGGCTGTTATTCAAGTCTCATGCATTTAAAATTTTGGCACCGGGGAAATTATTAGAGAGCTTCTTGTTAATGGGGGTGTGGCTTTTGACTCTGAGTTTAGAAAAAATTGTCTATATTAAAAGACATTGGCGTGATAGGATTATGAGGTGGGGTTGAGCACTGTACTTGAACTGGAAGATACAAAGCCAATAGTAAACCTGGACTTATTTATTCTTCTGCTGCTTTAGTTTTGCTTTTCAGATGGATCACACAGTATGAAGTGCAGAGAATATTGACAATTTCTGTAATAACGTGGTCACCTACTATCTCTTTCTTCAGATGAGGATTTCTTCCTGTATGTGAGCCGTGATTTTTTTTCCGTATAAGTCTGGTATAATTCTGAACTGTCTGTTCCTGCCAGACACTTTTGAGGTAGGTGACTCTGAGAAACAAAGCCTTGTGTGATCTGGGAGGTGTGAATTGTGCAGCAGTCTGCCTTGCTTGCATTGACAAGTTTCCATTTATGAAGGTGCTAATTGGGTAAAGGTGATGTTAGGGATCATATATCATTTTTCTACATAATTGAAATTTTGTCATGCTTAATTCTCTTCTGATATTATGTGTATAATGAAGTAGTTCTTCAGGGGAGAGACATTTTGAGTCAGGAGACCTGAAGCCATCTGACCAGACTGAGGCTTTGTTTTCACAATTAAAGAAGAAAATAGTAGTGGGAGTGGCATGGGTTTGCATTTTTTTAACCATGGTAACTGTGCGTGGGCAGTGCTGGCAAAATAGTGAGGGCAAGGTATTTCTGTTTTGCTGAGGTAGGCTTGCTGAGGCAAGACCTGTATCTCTGAGACTGACCTTGTGTTTAGTCTCCCTAGAGGCAGAAATTTTTTTACCTTACTCAGCATTGCCAAACAAACCTGAAAACTTGCAACTGTAAATCCAGCTTGGAACTAGCTTGTTAAAATGCAAGTGTTTTTAACCTTGCCTGTTTCTTCATTTGTATCTATGAGCTGTTATTCTGCAGTGTGAAGCAAAAAATACACGGCTGTTGTCTAGTCATTTTCAATGTGTTTTTTCCTTTCTCTTAGATCTGTTTTTAATTAACACGCATATGTGTGGGATTTCTAATTATGCTGGATATAATGTCAGAACATGTGAAGCAGGCTAGCATAAAATTTTAAAAGACTTAAATGATGGAGAGGCCCACTTTGAATTTGATCAGAGGTGAAGGAATTTGGAAAGTTCGTACAGGTACTGGAGCCTCTTTAGGGCTCTGCTTATCTAAAAGGTGTATGTTTTGAGTTAACTGGATGCAGCTGAATACTGGATCTTCTCCAAGAAAACGCTTTTTATCCCCCCCCCCCCCCCCCCCCAACGTTTTTTTTGTGTTTTTTTTTGCAACC
>VYZM01019329.1:9925-37425 GCA_013398915.1 Dromas ardeola
GGATTTGTATAGAGTCCAGTTCATTTCATTTAGGGCTTTGGACTGTGATTGGTGAAAAAAAAAGCCAATGAGGACTGAGGAGACCTGGTACTGTTTTCTTTTTGCACAGGGCTTAGCAGATGAAATACTGTGTCCAGATGACAATCTGGGACATCACCACTGTTCTGTCAGTCTAAAACCCAAGCATAACAAACGGCAAGTGGTAGTGTTCTGACTAGAAAACAGGGATCCTGAGGACAGTCGGTGTTAAGAAAAATAAACAAATGTTGACGACAATAAATGTACAAACCGCTAGAATCAGGGAGGGGTCCAGAAGGACTCAAACTAGAGAGCACCTTGGTGTTCAGCAAGTACTTTCAAGGTCATCCTGTTATCCAGTACTGCGGAACACATTTCTTCCCACCTTCTTTAATTCATTTTCAGATAGCATAAGTTCACCTTCCTGTTTCCGACACAGATAGGGTAATAGCTCTTCTACATGTTCCACATGAAAATGTAATCAAAGCACAGAAATATGCAAAAGTACAAAGCAACTCCTCAAAATGTTCCACCGAATGTAAAACAGGTTGAAATGCAAAGAAAGCATGGAGTAGTTGTTAGCAGTAAGCAGCATAGTTTCTGGTCATTGACTTCTTTGCTGCACTGTAATCTTCACTTCTATTTATTGATGATAGGATCACAGTGTACTTCCTCTCACAGATTACTCAGAAGTATCATTTTCTGAATTTACTACAGCTGTTCATGCATAGATCTATCTTTAATTGAAGGTAACGAGTCACAGTAAGATGTATTTTTAAAATCAACCCCAAAATACATTCTCTTTCTAAACTGTATTTCACTAAATTCTGTTTTAGTAAATTTTAGATCTTTGTTTATTGAAATGCATAATGACAAGAATGCTTTGTGAATGCATTGTACAGTACAAAGTACAAATATACACTGAATCTCAACAAATGTCACAGAGAATATATATTTAGGATAGTTACTCTTTGATGGTAAATCCAGAAAGCAATACACTGAACATATAAGATTGTATTTAGAGAAGCAGGAAAATAAGAAAGAGGATATCTGAGAACTGGATTAATTTTTGAAATAAAAAATCACAGTAAATCCTTGTGCACAGATAAAACAGTACAGACAAATATTTAATTCTAATTTCTTTTCTTTATATAGCTGAGTAATTGAAGAAATCAGGTGATACAGTGATTTATAGTAAGGTTTATATATAAAAATCCTCTATGAAAAGCAGGATTATGGCATGTATTGCTATATAAAATCAAGAATCAACTCTGAAGGGAAACCGAGATAAGAAAAAGAAGTGGTATGAAAAAGGGTCAATGAACTTTTCAGTTGTCATATTATGTAATTTCTGCTATATTCCATCTCACAGGCAGAACAACAAGAGACCTTTTTTTCACCAACAATTAATGATTTCAGGAAAGAAACGGGCAGAAGTACTCTGTGATTTTCTGTCCCTTTTAAGGAAGAAAAAGCAAGGATCAGAAATAGTACTGTCTCTTTTCAATGGCATAGTTCCTAAAAGTGTCAGGTCGTCAAAGGCAGAAGTGTTGATTGAAAGGAAGAGGTCTAGATGATCTGTTTAACAGATGGGGGGTGTAGAATGCTCGTACTTTCTTGAAGTATGTGGGACCATGAGACCAATTCTAGACAGCGCGTTTAAGCTTTTGTCCCAGGACATGTCTAAAATGTTGTTTTCTTAGGATGCCTATCCAGCAAAGTCTAATAAAAGGATTTCTGTAGGACAAGTTGTGTCTGTAACTTGTTGGTTAATAACCCTTGACGGATCCTTTCCTCCATGAATTTCTTTTTGGCATCCATGGTATTCTGCAACAATCAGTTTCACAATTTAATTATCTACTACATGAAAAACTACTTCCTGTTTGTTTTAAATTCTCTGTCTCATCATTTCATTTCATGATCCTATTTCTTGTGTTACAAGCAAAAAAGGAATGGTCATTTTCTTTTCATGTTCTCCACGTAACGCATAGTTTTATGCCCTTCTTTCATATCTCCCTTTCCCTTGAGTCTTCTGAGTTACCCAGTTTGGTTAACCTCCCCTTCATACATTGCCATCCTCTTTGACATGTTTCTTCAACCTTGTGATTTCTCTACCATTCTTGAGAAGGGACACACTGCTTTTCATGGAAGAGAATGCAAGGGGAGCCCTCTGGCATGTAAAATGGTCTCATAATGGCATTCATGGGAAAATTTACAGAAACTTTCAGTAAATCAGGGATTCTCAGGGCGGTGAACGAATGAATGAGTGTGAGAGTGAGTAAAGATATCACAACAAATCCTTCCAATCCTACAGAAACCTCCTAAATCTAATTGTAGTGCAAAAATGTAACTTCAGGTAAATGGCTGTCACATTTTAAAAGTATGCTCAGAAGTTACCTGTGGCTGTAATATCTGTGGTTTCAGATCTTACTTTCCTTCACTGCATTACTTTACTGAACTACTTACATATCTTTTACTTTCATTGTGCAACATGGTACATCTTCCTCCACTGATAACATTTAAATTATTTGTAATACTTGTGAGCTATCAGTTAGTGGAGTTGCCCTTTACATTGTGCACTTCCACAAGTACATTTCTGTATTGCTTTGAAGCTATAGAGGAGTCCTTCTGCATTTCTGTACAGTGTTGGCTCATGACAGACCTGGATTTAAAGTCTGGTGAGAGGATTTGAACTGCTGCAATGGAATGTCCTTGTTAGAAGTGTCTCTTAAAACGTTTTTCTTTTGTTTAGTTGAACATTATTAATGCTACATTTTTATCCTGCACGGAAAACTCAGCTTTTAAAATTATTTTAATAAACAATTATTCCCTGTACATGGGATTTGTTAAAGAAATTTTGTGGAGTTTTGATTCTGTATGTTTTAACATTTGAGAGTTCGTTTGTTTGTGTTCATGATACAATCTGGTAAAACAGTTTCTTGTGCTTGATCTCTCCAGAGCTGAATTTAGGATTAGATTAAGAACAGATTTTCTTCCTGAACATTATTACACTTCTGCAATCGCACATTACAAAAAAATTGGCTTAAATCTGGGGCAGTTATTTTTGAAGAATTTATGGTAATGATAGAATTCTGAGAACATACAGACTGAAAGGAAAATCTTCATAAAGCTCAGTAAAGGAAGAAAGATCTAAGGCAGACTTTTGATTTCTGAGCCTCCTATGCTTTTGCAGCTATCTGTGAAAACTCTGGGGAGCTCTAGACTAAGCTTTGTCTACTTGTAGTGAAATCTCCTGTTTTCTGATTTTTTTTCTCTTGGTTATTTTAAAAAGCTTTATATGACCTCAATGACAAATATGGTTGCATCCAAGCATACCATAGAGATAAAGAATACGCAATGGCTAAAGTCTTTTGTTTGGTGAAGCATTATACCTAAAAATATGTCGTATACTATACTTGATTACTGGTATCTGACCATAACCACAGTGAGAAGAAAAGAAACTCATTGTCCACTTGCAGATAAATTCTCAAAGGTCTCTTATAAGCCGGTACCAGAATTCTCAAAGCAGTCTGGTATCTCTTCGAAAATGAAATTTAAGTTTTACCTCTTTGCACAAGGTCTTTATGCTATTTCAGTCAGATGTATCCCTTCAAAAGGATGTTCAATGTTTTCATAAGGGGCTCTTTGCTGCTTCTTGCATAAAAGGGTGATTCTCAACTGTGCTCTAATTTCCTAACAGGAAAAGAAGAAAATAATTTAAATATTGTCCTTGTCAGGACTACTACAGGATTTCTGTAGGATTGGAATTTTATTAATCATATAAAGTTCCTCAGTAAAATCCAGGCATTTTTATGTGTTTGCCGTATCACAAGCAATTTTATGTACTTTCAGTTCATAAATGCAAGCTTCATTCAATCTGAAACTGTAAAATTCAATAAAATTTTCCCCTGATATGAGTCAAAAAAATCCTAAATGATTTTTGGTCCATATTTTACTGTCTCTGCTTCCAATTAAATGATCTGTGACTACTGGCAATTACACTGCCTTCCTTTGCCAAATCACTGAAGTATCAGTAAAGGGTCATCATTTAAACAGCTAGAAATTAATCACAAAAGCCAACCTTTAACACATCCATACAGTGATTTTAATGTGAAATGGCCCTCTTATGCCTCTTAATTTTTCTTTTTGTGAATTGCAGCTGTATTGCATCACAGGACATTAAACATGTTTCAGCTCATGGGACTGAGTCAGGCATGTTTTTAGAAATTGAAAACAAATGTTATAATAGGATAAATGATAATATTTGAAGCAATAACAGTTTTCTAGTAGGCATGCCTATTTAAGAGATTGCTTAGGTTTTCAGTTGGTAAACGTAACAGTATCTTTCACTAGCTGAAGTGATAGAATATTTTTTTTTAATTCTACGTTTGACAGTAATACCAAAAGATGCAAACCAAAAGGGCAAGAAAGTCAGTAACAAGTGTAGAATTAATTTGTGAAATTATTCTCATTAGCCAAATTATGATCTTTAGAAGAAAGTAGATAGGAGGGGTTTTTTTGATGTTTCAGTGGCATATTAGTGAGGATTCAAACTGCATGGCTTCCCAGCAGTGTATCAGTACCATATTAAGAAGTCTGTATGAACACAGAAGAGAAGGAGAAAAAGGGGATAAAGACAGGATAGTTTCTTGTTCTTGTATAGGAAGCTAGTGGATTTTGGAGATAGAAGCTACGTGGGGGCAAAGAGGAAGGAAGTTAAAATATTCGTAGCATTGGTTTCATTTTTACCTGGAAACCAAAACAGGTAGCCTGGTAGAAACACGGCTCATTTATAATTGGCAGAGTTGGAAAGTCCTGGACACCTTAAGGTAGTAAAATATCTTGCTGGATAAAATGATCCAGAGAAAAGTGTCTCAGGAGCCCAGTGGAGCCAAATGCCTGAATAAATTTAGCCATTCTATCCTTATCATGAAAACATGGTGCATTGCATTGGTGCAATGGTGTCATGATCTTCACAACCTCTGCATAAACCTGTAAACTAGCAAATATCTTCTGTGGTACAGTATGCTAATAACTGTTCCTCTTTGAGTTTGCTCAATGGAAGAGTAAGTATATAAATGATAATACAAGACGTGAAGAGAAGAAATGAAAACTGCTCATTCCAGCTGAAAGTGCAAGCTTTTTTTTTTTTTTTTTGGAATTTTGCAGTTGTGGTCTGTAGGTATCAGTGAACCTTTTAATGTTTGATCTGAAAAATGGTGCATCCAGTTATAAACATGGTGCTGGAACATTAATTTATTAATACATGATAGGAAAGAGAACCATATTCTAAGCTTCTGAGAACATCTGCAGTGTCAAACCTTATTTCTCACTTGCTCAGCACTTGTTAGGCTGACAAAAACTGAATGTGAATAGGTATTGTTTAAGGAATGTTTTAAAACTTTCTATAAACCACTCTGACATACAAATATGTGCTACTTGTGGTGATTTCATAGAATCATAGAATGGGTTGAGTTGGACGAGAACTTTAAAGGTCATCTAGTCCGACCCCTCTGCAGTAAGCAGAGCCACCTTCAACTCGATCAGGTTGCTCAGAGCCTCATCAAGCCTGGCCTTGAATGTCTCCAGGGGTGGGGCCTCCACCACCTCTCTGGGCAACCTGTTCCAGGGTCTCACCACCCTCATTGTAAAGAACTTCTTCCTAATGTCTAATCTAAACCTACCCTGCTCTAGTTTAAAACCATTGTCCCTTGTCCTGTCACTACATGCCCTTGCAAACAGCTCCTCCCCAGCGTTCTTAGAGGCCCCCTTCAGGTACTGGAAGGCCGCTATAAGGTCTCCCCGGAGCCTTCTCTTCTCCAGGCTGAACAACCCCAACTCTCGCAGCCTGTCTTCATAGGGGAGGTGCTCCAGCCCTTGGATCATTTTTGTGGCCCTCCTCTGGACCCGCTCCAACAGGTCCATGTCCTTCTTGTGCTGAGGGCTCCAGAGCTGGACACATTACTCCAGGTGGGGTCTCACCAGAGCAGAGTAGAGGGGGAGAATCACCTCTCTGGATCTGCTGGCCACAGTTCTTTTGATACAGCCCAGGATGCGATTGGCCTTCTGAGCTGCAAGCGCACATTGTTGGCTCATGTCCAGCTTTTCATTCACGAGTACACACAAGAACTTTTCCTCAGGGCTGCTCTCTATCACATCGTCCCCCAACCTGTATTGATAACGAGGGTTGTCTTGACCCAAGTGTAGGACTTTGCACTTGGCCTGTTGAACTTCATGAGGTCATGAGATTTCTTTGCAATCAAAAAAAAAGCACTAGTGAGACAATTTTTTGAGTTTTTCTCCATCACTATTACCAACGTTAACGTTACTAAGGAGCTTATGTTATACAAGGTAAATGAACTCCCATTTAGCTAGGATAGCCCTCATTTCAATGGCTGTATATTTTCTTTCTCTACAACTCCCATTAATCAATATCATTGATTGGTAAGTTTTCTTAAGCTCAGAATATTGATTAGTTCTTGTCAGAGTGGCATCTAAGAAAGTTCAGATTGATGCATTTTGTCCGTTAGCAAAAGTCCTCAGCTGGTTGAAGGGAATCTGCTTCTGGGAAGAGTAACTGGTGACAGGAACACATGCTCAACAATATGTAAATATGGAATCTTAGAAAGAAAATTTACCTCACGTGAGATTAAAACATCTTTCTGCTCTGTACTTGTTTCTGATTTGGTTATAAGTAAATGCAGTTTGCTGGTAACTGGCAAAGATTCCTAAAGTGTCATGCAAGAAATAAAGGCTTACCCTTAATTATTGATTTCAGGATGGACTTACGATACTTAATATCTCATGAAAGTATAGGAACTGTGAGAAGATCTTGGTTTTTATATAACTGTCCTCTAGAAGCTGGGTTGTTATTTTTTTTTTCTTTCTATGTCTTTTCAAAGAATGGCAGTTTGTGGCGTTCTTAAATATCCTTAACTTAGATAATGTCAGGGTCTTGAGGGTTTATAAACTGTTTGCTGCTTACTATACTACCTACTGCATTTTATGTCACTAACTGAAAACAGTTAAGCATTTAGAAGGCCAGAAACTATCATTTATTGTCACAGACATGATGTCATCCCGGATATAAAAATGATATAAAAAACCATTATATTTTACACTTGTGCTTTATACAGCTACCTGTGTGCAAATAGTTGAAACAAAACTTCATCAAGTACAGTCATAGACATGGCTGTAAAAAGACAATCATCCATCTGAAGATTTGATTGAGTACAGCTAATGTCCAAACATCTCCATAAAAAAATTCCTGTAGAGATTTTAGGAAACAGGGCTTCTTTTGGCATACAAGTTGCATATTCAGACCTTCAGTATATTTTATGGTCTTCTGTATTCTGTAGTCTTTGTCATATTCCTTCTACATCATTCCTGTTCAGTTATGCCATATCTGTAATAAAGGATCACATATGACTAATGGTAATCACATCAAGGTGAGAACTATAAGTCTCGTTTTCCTCTCCTGATTGCATAACATTGTCTTCATGAGTTATTAAAGGTAGTCCATGCATGTAACAGACACCACCTTCAAGACAGGGAGGGAATGACTGAAAATCCTTGAAAGTCTGGCACATTTCGACAGCAGTTATCATAAAAATAAACTGCTGTTAAGTAGGTCTATTACCGAGACAGGTTTAATTCTCTTAGATCCAACTGAATATTTCATGATCAAGGTTTATTCCTGTGCCAAGCTCACAGTAGCTTCGTCTTCTACCCTCAAGTCACACCAATGAGGGGAAAGCAACTCTGTAGCTCAGAGCAGTTCATGAGGAATCCCTTACTGTGCAGTACTAAGAAGTAGTCATTTCTTTGGCTGCAACAGGATTGATGCGACTTCGCTTCAGCTCCTGCCTAAAACCAACAATTGACTTCACTGAGAACCTGTGAGGAAGCACTAACTTTACCTGTGCCTGAAAAATATTACTCACCCAGTCTGGACATCATTCAATGCTGTGATTTCAAGCTTTGTCTTTAAGCATACTTTAGTATGTTTATCATCCATCCTTTGAAATAATGTGATAACTGAGCATCCTGGTCCAGGATCTGGCCATTCCAGATCTTTCTTGTATTTTCCTAGAGATGCAAGACAGACATTGAAGTGGGCAGCTGGGGATTTTCCCAGCCTACAGCTAACTAGGCATCTAACATCTAAGTAGGCATGGTTCTGCATTGCAAAGAATAACAGTATGGCCACACAAAATGAAAAAGCAAAGGACTGTATTAATAGGAGCCCCATTGACAGAGGTGGGGGAGGAATAGAAAGTTTACCTACAAAGCACGATAGAAATATGTAAGGCTTATTTTCTGTAACGTTATTGTTTGCCAATAAATTCACATCTGTAAACAGAATAGCAACAACAGCATTTAATGAGTTAGAAATCATGCTACAAATAAAGCTTGACTTCTTAGAGGATTCATCATCTCCAGTAATTTTCATTTTTAAAAACATATATTTCTAGAACATGTTACAATATGTTTTATTTCTATTATAGTCAATTCTGAAACTGCAAGATGCAAAGATCTTGTATAAAAGCATTCCACGTTCTCAATTGCTTTTAATAGGTGTTAAAGTAGTTTACTTATTTCAGGGCACCAACCTCTTTCATAAAAAATGATGCTCAAATGCAGAAAAATGTGCTGTTCAAATCAGTGTTATGAAACTTTGAAACTTGAATTCCATAAAAGTAAGCACAATGCATGAAATAGTCCTTCATGTTTTCCCTCCTGTGTTCATTTCTTTTAGTGCTGGAGTCGGCAGGACTGGCTGTTTCATTGTGATAGATGCCATGTTAGAGAGAATAAAGCATGAAAAGACTGTAGATATTTATGGCCACGTAACTCTAATGAGAGCACAGAGGAATTACATGGTTCAAACTGAGGACCAATACATCTTTATCCATGATGCACTGCTGGAAGCAGTGACATGTGGAAATACCGAAGTGCCAGCCAGAAACCTGTATGCATATATCCAGAAGCTGACACAGATAGAAACAGGCGAGAATGTCACAGGAATGGAACTGGAATTTAAGGTACTTGGATTTTATGTTGCGGGGAACTAAAAGCAAATGTTGTAACACTTAATGCTTCTCTGTCCTCCAGCAGTTGTTTCTAGTAATCAAAAGATAAGACATTGGCAGGCAAAAATTTTAAATTAGGAAGATGATCCTTTGAAAAATGTACAGTTGTGTCTTCAATTGGTGACCAGAGTTAGGGGGTCAGATGGTAGAAGAACCATTCAGTGAGGGTGGTTTAAGCCTGCAGTTGCTTTATTGTTTCAATAGCTTAAAATGTGTATTTGTGTAACTGTTTAATACTCGAATTTGTCCATATACATTAATGGAGCAGACATTAAACTTTTATAAGATATTAAAGAAAGCTTTACAAATATTTAGGTAATGCAATAGAATATTGAAAAGTAAGCATCTGAAATTGAAATTATTCATTCATGGATAATGAGCAGAGATCATAAAATCTGTTATATCTGCGCTTAATTTTTTTAATTTATTTTCAACAGCGTCTTGCTAGCTCTAAGGCTCACACTTCAAGATTCATCAGTGCCAATCTTCCATGTAATAAATTCAAAAATCGCCTTGTAAATATTATGCCATATGAGTCTACAAGGGTATGCTTGCAGCCAATCCGAGGAGTAGAAGGCTCTGATTATATTAATGCCAGTTTCATTGATGGATACAGGTACTAATGTTAATGTGTTTTCATGTAGAATGTTTTAAAAGTTTACAAAATTATTTATGTAATTATATTAAAAATAACAAAATTTAGTATTGACATTTAGTATTGTTTATTATGTGTGCATGTCACATTCAATTGGGAGTTTTTTTAGATATTAATAAAAGGTTTAGATTTTCAGCTATGATAATCAATACAGGAATATTCTGTAAATGACATAGAGTCTTAAATGTTTTATTTTTATCTACCTTTAAACCATTGAGAACTCCCAGTATGTTTTACATGCTGAAAGTTACTGAGTTTTTAAGAACATTCATGTTTCACAACTATTCTTCTTAAAAAGATACATAGAAATAACGTACAGGAGATACACTCTCTGTGTCAAGGTGATAACCTCTGATCTTGGAACACTGATTAAGACTGGACTTAGCCGCCAAAAGCTTTTTATACATAAACAGTTATGTAGCCCACCAGCATCCTTATGACAACACAGGGCAATATGCCCTCAGCTGAATTAAGCAGCTGGTAGAAAAAGGCATGAAGGACAAGTGGTACAGTTTCCCTAAGGCAGTTTATCTGTACCTGAGTATCCATATCCACAGAGATAATTTTCGGAGCCTCTGCTCATAACTGGAAACAACCTCTGTCTCCACTGTCACCCAAAAGGGTGTTTCTGTTGATTGAAAGAAGCAAAACCAACTTTTGGACATCATCTTATAAAGCTGCTGATCCAGAAGCTTTTAACAGCTTGGTGGTAGCTTCCATTAGTAGGATATTTAGGCCTGGAAATGCAGTGCACTCCATTCCTACATTTTCTTCCTGCCTTACCTTTGCTGGAGGCATCGGACTGTTGAAAAGGAGTTAATAAGGAAACTGCTTGATGCTATAATTCCTAAACTTAATAGATTGTTAGACAGTTATTTCTACAAAATGAACCAGCACAACTAAGTGTTTCTTAAGTGCTTTTTACAGCACACAAAATTGAGCTATTAGAGTTGCATTAAAATTTAAGTAATAATGATAAAGACATACATCATAATATTAACAGAGTAATTTCCCTCTCAAAGTTCTAAAAATAAAAAGCCATAGTTTGATTAAACAATCATAATAAGGTTTTAATGTGCTTATTATTAATAGTATATAACTTTTTTCTTCTAGATAATGTTTACATATAAACAGAGACGTTTGTATCAATTCACTTTTTTGATTAAAATATTTTTCTTAATTTTTTTTTCAACATAGACAACAAAAAGCTTACATAGCTACACAGGGTCCTTTAGCAGAAACAACTGAAGACTTCTGGAGAATGCTCTGGGAGCACAATTCTACAATTGTGGTCATGCTCACTAAGCTACGAGAAATGGGCAGAGTAAGTACCGCTGTAACATTCCTTTACTGAAATGTTTGTTATAATCATTTTTTATTAAAATATTTCATTGTTATGGGGATGTCTAAAGATAAAGGTGAGGATTTAGGTTCCTTCTCCTTTTGAAATATTGGTGGCATAGTTAATCACCATGTGTAAGGCTTTCCAGTCCGTAGGTGTGTTGCAATAGACAAGCTAGTCATTTTGTTGTGATTACTGAGATTCAGCAACTGAGTTTGCATGTTGACATTCCAAAATATGCAGAGAGAATGTTGTCTATTAAATGCTGTCTATTAAAAAACAAGGATTTCTTATTTAGAAACTTCATTTTTGCAGCACCTCTTTTAACAATGTTAAAAGAAAGTGTGGTAATTTTGAGATCTGAATGTTTTCTGTGTGTTCATAGTGCTGAACTTTAAAGGTTCAGCATCCAGTTTACAATCCTAAACTCATTCAAGTGCTGCTTTGTGTAATGGAAAGAACAAAGCAGTTTACTATTTGGGCAGGATTACATCAAAATAAAGCTGGTACGTGATAAGTGAGATCTGAGTCAGGCCATGTATCTAGGGAACAGAGATGATTCAGGATATGTCCAGTGGATGCAGAAACAGAGTCTTGACTGAGACCAGGGGACTTGCTTCAACAGGGAAGAAGAAAGAAAACTGAAGGTGGCCTCAAAATTTAAATTCCATTCTGTATTGAAAATTAGGCTAGGGATAGCTCTTGTCACTGATAAATATTAGAACTGAGCAGAAATCTAAATGAGTTCAGACGTACAATGACCAGAGAGAACCTCTTTGCAATGCAATATTGAAGATCATTTTTTATTCTAGGTATGGAACTTCATGTTCACAGCAAGACAAACAGTTCATTTTCCTGTCACTAATGGCGCTTTCCATGAGTATTACACTTACCTGAGTGAAAATTGTTTTATACCAGTTTATGATAGTGGTCTTGAGTAACAGGAAATGTATTTTGCTTTGTTATTTTGTAGGAAAAATGCCACCAGTACTGGCCTGCAGAGCGCTCAGCCAGATATCAGTATTTTGTGGTAGATCCAATGGCAGAATACAACATGCCACAGTATATTCTGAGGGAATTCAAGGTTACAGATGCAAGGGTAAGTTAACATAGCATTACACTAGTTCACATAAGTTTAAAAGAAAATGTCAATTTCTTTCTTTTCCTCATTTTTTTTTTAATTCTTATTATTATTAGAAAAAACCTGGGGGTGTACTTTCTACAAGTAATAAACAAAAAACAGATGAAGTTATTATTAAACGAACGGCATCTGTGTGTAAGAACAATTGACTTCATTCAGATCTAACAGCTGGGCAGCACAACTTTGTAAAGTTCTGAATAACTGTTCGTGCCACAATACATTAGATGATTTGAGGACCATTCTCCCTGTTCTCCTCATTTCCCCCTTGATCATTTCTGGGGGCAATTTTTGTCACTTACAGCTGTAACTATGTTTTTTCCACCACCCTCTAGGCTGAGTGAGTATGAAGGTTAATACATCGAGATTTAAAAACTGCAAAGCAAATAGCATTCATAAGAAAAGCTTGACAAGCTTTGCAGATTATAGTTTGATTTTTGGCATAACATATTTTCAGCACTCTTGTGTATCTGCAGAGTAGATACATGCAGCTGTGACCCTTGCATCCTCATTTTCATACTGCATTTCTTATCTGAATTCCTGAGTCCAAAATTGAGCAGTGATATAAGATCGAATGTACATAAACTTTAAATATATATGTGGCATTTCTCAGACTTTTGATTTCTAGCACTTCAGTCTGCATGGCAGGAAAAATTACTGACATCCTCCATTTCTGTAAGCGCTGAAGAGTACTGTTTGTTCAGGCAAATAGCAGGATCTACTGTCCAGGAATAACATGAGTGATTACTCAGAGTTGCTAGTCAGCATCCAAAATATTAGACTTTCTCATAGTTAGACAAACTGCTTCTTTTAATGTTAGCTTCAAGTAAAATTAGGTACTACTGACATTTAGATGGACAGTATTGTCACTGACCAAGTCAGCATACGAACATTGTAATTTCGCAAATGAGACTTAGGTGTGTGTTTTTGAAAAGAAACGGTAAGCACACTGGATCTGATCTTCATTCTGGTTGAAACCTAGTAAGGATCGCATGACTCATAGCTTCTTTAACCTATTTGTGCTTAACAAAAGTGGAGAATAACACGGTCCTAAATTCAGTCTTTAACCACACTTGTAAGCATAGACAGACAAAGATGATTTCACCAAAACTGTGCTGGTAGTTTTCTTAGATCGTCTTTTAAAATCTCTTCCATCTCAAGCAGGAAGAGGTCTTATGTGACATAGTTCACCAAGCTCAGATCACAAAATAACAAGGATGACAAAAAGCCACAGATGTAGTTGAAGTGAAGTGTCTGCAAACAGTATATATTTCCAAAAAGTTCTGTCAAGCGTTTATAATGAACTAGGATATTTATGAAAGTTCTGTTTACTTATAGCTAACAAACAAGTAAAAAGTCTGAAAGGGTCAAATAACTTAATTTGCCAGAAGTAGTTTTATTAGACCTGATATTAATTGATCTGTTTCAAAAATTGCCAAGCATATGTGCACCTTGGCAGTCCCTGTTGTGACATTTTACCATCACATGTCATTGCTTCTCAAATTTTGAAAATCTCTTTACCTTGATGGTCCAAATTTTGTTGAAAAATGCACTGGCAAGCTCACAGGGCCATCTTAAATTTTCTAGGTGTGCCGGGAAACTATAGCTCCTTCCAAATTTCCTAGAAGCGGTGGGTACTACTTACCAAAATGTACATTATAGTTTTCCTGTAGTTAGGCATTTATGGCTGTCCCACCCAGTAATTGAGATCATCTAACTAAATTGTTGTAGTCAAAGAAGAGTAAATAATGCAGTGGTTGTAACCAGCCTCTCTCCCTCTTATCTGCAAAAACATCTGTAATGTTAGAATACCATCCCTGCTCTGGTAGAGCCAAGCCGGCCAATTATTCCCCAGAGACAAGAAAAGCAGCACACTGCCTTTATAGGTGTCAGCAGCAAGTGTCTGGTGTAGAACTCTCTTATTTCTCAAACTGAGCTGTGAATTATTGTAAGGTGAAACTGACCTCTGTAAGTCTTTCAATCTACTACTTCTAACTGCTTTATACTCACTTTTCTCTGTAAACTCCAGAGGTCAATATAATGGGGCAGTGTCATTTAAGGCTAAAGTATTAATGATGACTGCAAGAGAGTATTATAAATTCTACAGCCTTATCAAAAGACAATTGAATATCCCCTGTGAGGAGCAAGAAATCCAAATGGTCAGTCAATCAATAAGATGATACATTAAAAGCTCTCTGCTCCACGTAGGGATCTGAAAGTTCGTATTTTGATAACTAACTGTGCAAACTGTCACAATATTTGAAAGTAAAGATTTTAATAAAATTTGGCATTTGTATTTGGACTTCTATTGGCAAGCATCTCCTTAAAAGAAAGCAGCACTACTTATAATGTCAGTAGCAGAGGGAACTGCGTAAGAAATTGCAGATCAGTTCCCAATAGTTTGAATGCTAGTCTAACATCAGACTAACTAATTTTACTTCTATGCTCATTAAATAGCATTAAACAACAGAAGTTACTGCTATTAAAACTAAGTAAGAACAGTTTTCACAGATTTGCACTGGATTATTGAGTTATTACAGTCATGAAATAACCCAATACAGTTGCTTTAGACACACTTGGAAAACAAATATTTACCATCAGATCTATTTTGCACATAGAAATTTGTGGTCTTTCCAATGACAGCCTAGATTCAAGTAAACCATCATCTTTCTTATCTTATATACCCCTAAAAAGTTACTGTTATTTTAGCATAATTCCTATCAGGGTCAGCAGTTGCTGAAGAGCTTCCATCTCCTTAACCAACATGTTGCAAGTGAATCAAACTTAAGGTTTTCTTTCTTTAATTTAGAAGAATGGGAGGTTATTTTGGAGGGAATCAACCTATTATTTTCTCTTCTTGATTAATTAATTTCATGTCCCTAAGGCTATCTGAAGGATGCAATTTCATTATATCTTCTTGAGGGAAAATGGGATCACAGAGGCCATTATGAGAGAAGTCTGCATTAACAAAATGCCATTTTGGTAGGAAATATTTAGTTCTTTGTGTTGATGCCCACAAGAAATAAAATAGGCTAAATGTTTTCAAACAGATTTTTTTTTAATAAGTGGATAAAAACATTCCACAGAAATAGATTACAAAATTGTCACAGTTGTCTAGTGGGAATACAAGAGATAGTAAGTCAAAGAAGTGTATGTGTCTCCTCTCATGGAGCAGTAGCTGGCACACACCCCCATCTTCTGTTTTCCTTACTCATCTGAGACATGGGAGGCAAAACCCCACAGTACTAGAGGAAATATAAAAGCAAAGTATTGTCTTTTCCTTTAGTTATTTTTAAAATCACTTCTATTTAATTTCAAAGGTCTGTAATAGCTGAGTGCTTGTGGTAGAGGGACAAAAAAAAAAAAAAAAAAAAAAAAAAAAAAGATTGTTNGGTGTTTGGGGAAAGGGAAAAAAAAAAAAAAAAAAAAAAAAAGAAAAAAAAGATTGTTCTTGCCCTCCAGCTTAACTAGTTGCTTTTTGGGGGGATCTCCTATAATCGTTTCCATTTTTCATGAGTTTCACTTAGTAGAAGACCATTTTGAAGACATGGCACAGTGGGTGCTTAGGAAACAACATGTCCAGAGGCACTAGTTCACTACTGTTTGAAAATTCAGAATAAATTTACTTCATCCATTTGTATTTTTTCTATTTATGTGTCCTGACCGTTTATACATTAAATAGGCATCAGCAGAAGTTGGCGTTTAGTACTTTCAATGGCTTCATTCTAAAAATAACCGTGCTGTGGTGTTCTGCAATTTTAAACAATCCTGTTAGTATTCCTAACCAAAGGGAAGGAACAGCTTCAGCCACCTTGTTTTGAGAGAGGAAGCCTTTCTTCTTGATTTTTGACTGAGTCCAAGCTATTAGTGAATGAAATTCTGATGACTGAAGAGAAGTTTATGGTTTGTTAAACAACTGGCTTGTCTTGACCCATCTTCTTCCAGGCAAATGTCCACCTCATAGAAGGCACCATAGAAAGATATCATCTGCAAAGAGGGCGATGACTAAACGATTCTTACCAGTGAAGATATTCCTGCCATGCAGTAGATGAGCATATCTATGAAATGGAGAGTCAGATTGGATAACCTTATTCTACCTGTTCTATATTTAAAGGAATTTACAGTTCACAGGATTCAAAACATAACTTATCAAAAAATTGTATAACCTGGTGAGATTGTTATGTCTTTGGCCTCATACACGCTTTTTACACAGGCAGAATGTCAGACAACTCTCCTATCCCATGCAGAAGGGAATCTATGCAATGTTGTTAATGAAACTGCACTTCTGGGCCAATGTGTCCAAAAGCACCAGCCAGTACTGCGATTGAAAGAGTCTTCATAAACGTGATCTTAGCCCACCTCTTCTCAATGTCCTTGTTTTGTGATTGTCTTTCTGGTTGTTGGCTGACTGGCTTCCAGCCACTGGAACATGCTTTTGGGATACATTATTTGTGTCTTTTGTTAAAGGATGGCCAGTCCCGAACAGTGAGGCAGTTCCAGTTCACTGACTGGCCAGAGCAAGGAGTGCCAAAGTCTGGAGAAGGATTTATTGACTTCATAGGCCAAGTGCATAAAACAAAAGAGCAGTTTGGTCAGGATGGACCAATTTCTGTTCATTGCAGGTAAGTAAGCAAAGCCTCAAAACAACTCATGTGCAAATTCGTTTTTTTCTGAAATTGATTGATGATTGCAATGAAGGTGTATATGTAAATGGAATTTCATTGGTGAACTATCAGAAAATGTAATCAAATAGAAGATCTAAAAAGGAACACATAGGACTGCTTTACAAAACAGGAACTGTTCTGTGATATCCCATTTACACAGAAAAAGGTTCTTCTGAAATACATGGAGGCACATGATTTTTATTTCACTTTAAAATGTCTCTAGCGCAATCTGGTCAATGCTACACACAGGAAGCAGCAGGAAGAGCCTTATCACAGGCTGCTATATCTGATTTTTGTTTTCCGATGGTAATTAAAAGCGAGGCTCTTACTTTGGTGGAAACTATTTGCTGTAAACAAGCTAGTTACACCTCAGTAGTACATTAGTATTAATCAAGATGAGACAAATAAAAATGGTAGCTATCTCAAGAAAGGGAACGGAGTAGAAAGCGGTGTTTAGAAACTCTGCCAGTCAAAAAATCATTGAGGTTTGGATTGGTGAGTTCTAAATTCAGAATGTTATGCCTATTTTTTGATGTGGTGACTTCCCTCAATTCTTTTACAATTGATATGCAGATGAAAAGTGCTTGGAGGGTGTGTAGGAATAATCCATGGTGGGCTTTTTTAATATTCTTGCATTTTTTATTTATTTCCTTTACAGTATTCTAGAGTCTATAGCAGATGGCAAAAAATAATATCTTTATCTTCTATCTCTTACTTAATAAATTGTTTTCTATAAATTCCATTAGGATTTTAGATACTCATTTTTGCAACATTAAATTATTTTTGGTAGATTAAATGTTATTATTTATGTAACAGCGATGCAAAATACTGATACAGGTTCCAAGTCCCTCCTGCAAGGCAAGTAATGCCCCAATACTAGCATGAAGACAAAATGAACAAGTTTACTAGAGCATATAAATGTAGGGAGTGCAAGAGAATCTTGTCCTTCCAAAGCCAGGAGCAACCAGAAGTTGTTAAAATACTAGTGTGTTTTGACAGAGTTCTTTATGCTCCCCTAATCTGAAAGACTGACAAAATAAATGTGTTGGAATACTTGAATCCTACTTTTTTTGTGTGTCTAAAAATTTTTATGGCCTGCTAAGGAGAACAGCATTGCAGACCAGTGTTTGGGATTCATTTGGCAAGGGAAAATGAAGGACAACCATGATAAAAACAAGCCTTATTCTTCCTGACATTAATGAGTTTTGAGAGCAGAGGAGTAATAAGCAATATTTATGCCTTTATGCAGACATACATAAGAAAGCAAAGTGATGTTTTTCTTCTAAGTTCCTTGTACCATACAAACTTGTCCACTTGTCACTGCAATGAAATACTGCTTGCAGTAGGTTATGCACCCCTCCAAATGGGTGTGATTTTTCACTGTGAAATTACAGAGATTTCTACCACTGACTTCACTAGAAGCAAAGTCAAATCCAGTATAATTCATCATGGTTGGGTCTTTAAAGGTCTTATCATTGTTGTAATGACAATTTAGACATTGGTAATGCTAATCATCATTATCAATGTTAGTCAATTTACAGGAATAGGAAATTCCCCTAGCAAGTTTATTTGTTTCTTTCAGGAAGCACAAGATCCTGGGTACCTGCACTTTCCTAGTCTTTGTGGAATTACTGTAATAATGCCTCCAGTTTGTACCATGATGAGTTTTTAAGGATTTCTCTTGTACAGAGAAATTCTTCAACTGACAAACTCCCCTAGTGGAAGGAAACCACATCCTTGTGGCTTCCTTCCCACTCTACACATTTTTCACAGGTTTGCTTTCTCTGTTACACAGTAAACCCCTGCCACCCACAATTTTAAAACATTCTCCTTCTCTGGCTTTTTTACAAATAGATCATAGAATCATAGAATCTGTTAGGTTGGAAGGCACCTTTAAAGGTCATCTTGTCCAACTCCCCTGCAGTAAGCAGGGACACCTTCAACTCGATCAGGTTGCTCAGAGCCTCATCAAGCCTGGCCTTGAATGTCTCCAGGGGTGGGGCCTCCACCACCTCTCTGGGCAACCTGTTCCAGGGTCTCACCACCCTCATTGTAAAGAACTTCTTCCTAATGTCTAATCTAAACCTACCCTGCTCTAGTTTAAAACCATTGTCCCTTGTCCTGTCACTACATGCCCTTGCAAACAGCTCCTCCCCAGCTTTCTTAGAGGCCCCCTTCAGGTACTGGAAGGCCGCTATAAGGTCTCCCCGGAGCCTTCTCTTCTCCAGGCTGAACAACCCCAACTCTCGCAGCCTGTCTTCATAGGAGAGGTGCTCCAGCCCTTGGATCATCTTTGTGGCCCTCCTCTGGACCCGCTCCAACAGGTCCATGTCCTTCTTGTGCTGAGGGCTCCAGAGCTGGACACATTACTCCAGGTGGGGTCTCACCAGAGCAGAGTAGAGGGAGAGAATCGCCTCTCTGGATCTGCTGGCCACAGTTCTTTTGATGCAGCCCAGGATGCGATTGGCCTTCTGAGCTGCAAGCGCACATTGTTGGCTCATGTCCAGCTTTTCATCCACGAGTACCCCCAAGCCCTTTCCCGCAGGGCTGCTCTCTATCACATCGTCCCCCACCCTGTATTGATAACGAGGGTTGTCCCGACCCAAGTGTAGGACCTTGCACTTGGCCTTGTTGAACTTCATAAGGTTTGCTCGGGCCCACCTCTCCAGCTCGTGCAGGTCCCTCTGGATGACATCCCGTCCCTCTGGCACATCGACCACACCACTCAGCTTAGTATCTTCGACAAACTTGCGGAGGGTGCACTTGGTCCCACTGTCTATGTCATTGATGAAGATGTTGAACAGCACTGGTCCCAGTACGGATCCCTGAGGGACACCACTTGTGACCCCTCTCCATCTGGACATTGAACCATTGACCACCACCCTCTGGATGCGACCATCCATCCAGTTCCTTATCCACCGAACAGTCCACCCATCAACTCCGTATCTCTCCAGCTTAGAGAGAAGGATGTTGTGGGGGAACGTGTCAAAGGCCTTGCAGAAGTCCAGATAGATGTTATCCGTAGCTCTCCCCTTGTCCACTGATGCAGTCACTCCATTGTAGAAAGCCACTAGGTTGGTCAGGCAGGACTCAGCCCTGGTGAAGTCATGCTGGCTGTCTTGAATCACCTCCCTGTCTTCCATATGCCTTACCGTAGCTTCTAGGAGGATCTGTTCCACGATCTTCCCAGGCACAGAGGTGAGGCTGACAGGGCGGTTGTTCCCAGGGTCCTCCTTTCTACCCTTTTTAAAAATGGGTGCAATGTTTCCCTTTTTCCAGTCACCAGGGACTTCACCTGACTGCCATGACTTTTCAAATATCATGGAGAGTGGCTTGGCAACTACATCAGCCAATTGTTACAATTTAAAAACTTCTAACTCAATCAGTCAGTTAATTAAAAAATAGTTAAAAGAGCAAAGGACTGTTCACCTGGAAGCAAAACTTGCACCTCAACAAATTTTAGATATTTTTAGTCTTGTTATTCTAGCTTTTAGCTCGACAATAAGGAAGACCACCCTTTCCCATGATGCATTCAAGATGAATATTTAACAATAAACTCTTCTTTCTTGCAAAAATATCAGTACTTCGACATGGCTCATTAAAGCATCCTACCTTTGGTTTCTAACTTTGGTGAATCGTACTACAGTATGGAATAGTGCCCTCACTATTTCCTAAATTCAGAATTCTTTAAAACCTGTCACATTGCTTCGTTAAATGTGGTGGCATGAGCTGAAGATTAAAATGCTGCTAGTACTGATGTGGACTTTCATCACTCTTTAGAAATTCTAAGCACCTTCTAATATGAACTGATACAATGTTGAAATATGCTTGCCACTTTCAGGGGAACAGGGTCAGTTTCCTATAGACTTTATCAAAATATTACACTTGATGGCTAGTTAGGATTTGCAAGCATCGAGATCTTTCCATATTAGTCTGCCTTCCTCTTAAGTAGGTTCTCCAGATACTTTTTCATTTCTTAAGAAAATAATACAACAAATTGATTCCCTCCTTTTGCTAAATTAAAGAGTTCTGAGTAGGATTTTTTTTTGAAGTAATAAAGATTTGGATAATGTGTGAGGCTAGAAGTCCTCACATGTATTTAGAAAATCATACTTTTTTGTCAGATATATTTAAACAGTTGAGCAGCGGCAAGGAGAATGGAAAATGGTAATCTGCCTTCACTCTGCTGGTCACTTTCTGGGCTACTTGGTTTAGATCACACTAAAGTCCAAGCAGGTTCTAACGCTATTATTTGAGGATTTTTTCAGCATGTTACTTAAACTTTAGCCTTCTAATTGCCTCATCATGGAAAGGAGACCTTAGACTCCTCATCACATATAGGTAAACCAGCACTGAGATCGTGATGTTTTCTCAAGTTGTTTCTCAATTTCCTTTTGCTTCAGCTCTCCAAACGCACACAGGTTATACAAAAAAATGCTAAATCAAATCACATATATTTGATAGCCCTAGAAGTGGACTGATCTAGACCAAACACTGCAATACCATCATACAATTTGGACATCTGATTTCCATACTAGTCGTTGTGAATTCACTGGATCTCTGACACATCCCATATCAACATTCAGAGTTCTTCAGTTTTTCCCTGCTGTTCATGTTCTTCCACTCATTTGTCTGGTGAATAGGCGTCATAAATCTCCATCTTCCCAAGTCTACCTAACTGGACAAAACCTGGTGAAATTACTGACATCAACAATGAGATGATAGGCTTAATCTCCACCCATACGAGTTCAGACTTGGAAAATCATTTTTTTCTTTGTAGTTACCTGTCTTTTTGTCCAAGAGTCATCCTCATGAATAAATGATTGCTTAATTTTAATAACTGTCAACTATTGCCTCTATTGATTACAGGAATTTCTATGACTTCTTGGGAGTTCTAGCTAATAGCAGAAACCCAAGACAGAACCAAGAGCAACCAAGCTATATATTCAAAGGCAACATTTCAGACTAATGTAGAGAGACACGGTGCACATATATCAGCAAAGCTAAAGATCCACACTGACAGACTTGAATAAAATCTGTGTCTTAAGGTTTTTGTGTATTCATTATTTAAAATGTAGTGTGTATGAACAATTTCAATATTAATCGAAAATCCACTGACTAACTCAAAATAGAAGGTAAACTAACACACTGAACAGGTGCAAAACAGGGCATATTCATAAATGAGCTAAAATAAAGCAAGCATTAAAATACAGTTTGGCATCTTTTTCTCTTGTAAATTCCAGCATAGATCATTGGCAACAAACATTCTCATTTTCCTTCATCATGCACTGATTGCTGTATATGTGGATGAACAAACCAAGTCACTTTGCAATGAAGACTGGAGAACCAGGAAGTACTTAGTAGCATATGAATTTTGCGTGAGCTTAATTATTCTTCTGAATGCAGTAGTTTCCTGTGGAATTTTGTTTAGTGAGCCTTTCCCCTTATAGAAGTCTGTACACATACGGTGTGTTGTAACCACAGATAATTTGTCAGCCAATTCTTTCATCATTAACTGTCAATTAACATTCCTTTTTTCCTTTCTTATTTTTTTCTTTTATTGCAACAGTGCGGGTGTTGGAAGGACTGGAGTGTTCATAACCCTGAGTATTGTGTTAGAAAGAATGAGATATGAAGGTGTTGTAGATATCTTCCAGACTGTCAAAATGTTAAGGACGCAGCGGCCAGCCATGGTACAGACAGAGGTGAGCAAAACAGTATCCATGTACAACGGTGATGGAAAAGAAGAGGTATTTCCACAGCCAAAAGAGGCACAGATAGAGACTGTATAAAATGTGCTTACATTTATATCTTAAGTCATATAATGACTATGTGACTACAGTGTAAACTCTGCCATAAAGGTACTGCAGGGACTATTTCCTGTTACACCAATAGATACTGCAGGCTGGGGAATAAAAAAATTATTTCAGTAGTGGATCCTAAATTATGGTAGTTGAGGAAAACCATTTTCCAAGAAGCATCACCCGTTTTTAATCGAAAATTTGTTTCCTGGCAGAAATGTCTGGCAATAAAGAAGGAGGCAAGTTGTTTCTGCAGGTGACTCCACTGACTTTTTTGTTTCAGGAGCAAAGTGTTGTTCATGGCTTCAGACTGAGACTGTATTATTTATACGGTTTTCTTGACTTTGTGTCACCAAGCAAGTGGCTGTTTGGCCTGAAAATCATAATGGTAAATTCAGTATTCAGGAAAACTATAGTGTAAATATTTTCTGTGTTATCTAGAGTGCCATAGAGTAATAAGGAAAGGGATAACCAATATCATTTGCTTTCCTGGGCCTGGATGCTTGGAACTGTGTCATGTCATAAAGAATACTTTCAGTTGTGCTTAATTTCTACTTAAATTTCTGAACAGGAGACTTGAACTAAGCCAGAGTAGGCTTAGTTCTGTAGAGTAGGAGAGTAGGAGAACCAAGCAAAAGGGCAAGAGAAGGGAAACATTTTAGGTCATACATTTATTTCGTATAATTTGATTGACACTGGCCTTTAAATTAAAGTCTGTGAACTCTGAAAAGGTTCCCTAGAGTTTGCCATTTTGCACAAGAAAATTAAACTTGTTCAATAAAAGCTGGATAGTCTTATTTTTAAGAAGACAACTTCATAAAAACTTATATGAAAAATAAGGAAACTTATTTTTAATCTTGTCAGTTAGCCAAGTAAATCACTGTGACCAAACTGAAGAGTTAATTCCATTCCTTTTCCATTACCATCATTCTTCTGGATAAGCAAAATGAAAAATGACTGCTTTCTGTCATTTTGGTTCCAAGAAATAACTGCAGTATACAGAAAAACTATGCTTCCTGGAGCCTACCTGACAAATACAGAGTTCAGCTATGCAATATATGCTCCCTCCTCCTACTTTAACTTATTTCTGTATGCTACCCTTCATCCCCGCTGCTGAAAGTCGAAGTGCTGTGTACTCATTTCTTTCAGGATCCTGTGGAAAACAAATCTCTCATTTAGTAGTATAAACTGCCAGGAAATCTAATCCTTATTCAACAAAGCACTTCAACTCCATGTGGACCACACACGCACTTAAAATTTACACATATGTCTACTGCATTCTCCCACTGTTCCAACAGGAAGTAGAAAAGAACTATTAATGATCACACTACTACATGGAGGCAAATATCTGATGAGTTTCCTGGTCTCCAAAAGAAATTTTATTGCGATCTTAACAAGTATAACCCATGTGGGGTTACCACATAGCACTGTCCGATAAATAAGCAGACCTTCTTGGTGTTTTAGATGGCTTTCAGAAGCAATTCCTCTGTTTTTTTTTTCTTTTTCTTTTTTAAATTTTAAACCCCGAGTGGCTGTTGCAAATGGGTACACAGATGTACCATTTTAGTATAAATGTGCAACATAACATTACATAAATGTGCAAAAGGACTGCTTTGTGGGTGTGAAGATAACATGTAACGCCAAATGTTGGAGTGATCAGCGGTATTAGCAAACCTCTCATCACACTGAACTTTTCTCTGCTTCCAGGTGTAGGTTGAAATGCAACTTGTTTAATGTTCATAAGGTATTTTAGCTGCATATTTCCTTTTTAGGCCCTTTTCTTGCCACAGGCTGAGATATCTTCACATCTTCATCAAAGCCTATATTACTGAAAGGCTGGGATTCCCTTTGCTTCCTTGACATGATTTCTAACCTGGTGGTTTTACATACAGCATTCCATATTAAGGCTGTGATGGATTCTGACACTTAGTTTGTTGTATTTGCTGTAGAGTTAATTGGATGTTTTACAACTTATTTTCAAATACATGAGGGGAAAGTGTCTTAGCATGCTCCAGTAAGAAGAAAGCTTTATGCTGATGTTTTATTAATCCAGAATAACAAACGGTCAATAGGTGGGTATATAGTCTCTGCACAAAAAAAAGAAGTTGCATTCTGTGGAAAACGTTATTGCATTAAATGAGTGCCTATCTTCATGTGTTGTATCTCAGAGTGGATTTCTGTTATGTCAGCAAAAGAATATTGCTGAACTGCAGATGCCTCTGTGGCATATTTGGCTGTAGCCAAAAAGTATTCACTCTTAGTTGAAAGAAAATAGAAACCAACCAACAAGCTGGCTTTTTGATGCTTTTGTTTTCTGTCTTTCTTTCTCCAGGATCAATACCAATTCTGCTATCGAGCCGCACTGGAATATCTGGGCAGCTTTGATCACTATGCAACATAAAAACCCGTCGTGGATTTTTATTGCAGGCCCTTTAAGATCCAGAGAGCCGCTTCTGAGCCATACAATGTGCTTTAGAAGTACTTCTTAACTCTTCGCTAAGGAGCAATTATTGGGGATATATAAAATAAAAAACAAATGAACAAAAATAATGGGGATATTTAAAACAAAAACAACAACAACAACAACAACAACAACAACAACAACAACAACAAACTATTCCATGTGGACCAAGAATTCACAGTTTAATAACCTAACCATAATAAAAGAATCCTGACCACTGAGGTGTCTGAAGGATCTCATTTACAGATACCTCAAGGGTTTGACATTGGTTGAAGTTAAAGGGAAGAGGAAAATCATCAGAGAGAATGATCATCTTGTTCAGGATTTCATGCTTTTGCAAAGAAGATTTTGAGAGAACTGCAGTTCAGTGCAAGATGTTTATTAAAAGACTGGGTCCTGGCTTCTCAAAGCGGACTCGACTTCAACATCACCCCTTCCCATCATACTGCTCATCATAACACTTTAGGGAAAATGTGGGAATGATTAAAAAGGAAGTCCTCGATTTAGTTTTTTAGTATTGTAAAGATACTGCTGACCTGTGCTTCATTTTTAACTGTGTAAACTTTTTCCTTTTTTTAACAAGAGTTTATCATTCATTGAGGTGAATTAAAGAAAAGGTTGCATAACTGTTAATCTTTTTGTTTAAAAACTGTAGATTTTTTTTAAGCTGTAGAACTGTTATCTGTAATATTGTGCTGTAGAAATGTTAAATAATTTGAAAATTTGCACATTTTTGTGCAGTACTATATTTATCTACAGTACCACAGTCTTGTTAGATACTACTTTTACAGTTTTGTTTGTTTTATTTTTCTTTAAGGAAATATTCATTGTAATCAGTTAAATCAAAATGGGGCTTTTTGGTTTCTTTTGGAATCAACAGGGAGGCGCAAAGTATAAAGATGCTGCTAACACACACACGCATGCACACATATGCACATGCACACCCACACTCTCGCTCTCTCTATATATATAGGTATATGTATGTATTACTGTCTACCCTTGTCTAATTCTCTGTATAGCTACAGAGATACAGATGGGTAGATATTCACACACACATAAACATATCAATTCTTCCATATCTGGATTTGTCAAAGCATTGGGAAAGTTTTTCAGCATACTACAATTACATTAAACTACTATTTGATCATCTCTGCATTTCCAAGGTCCATAAACTTCTGTTTCAAAGGGAAGTGAGGAATGCACATCATTGATATTTGAACGTCATCTCTATCCCAAATAATATTTCTATCCACGTTGGCACTTGAACACACACACGCACACACACACACATGCACACACGCACAGAGTATGTGATTTAGGCTTCCAGTGAAGTTCAATATTTGTAACACTATAGTGCAATAAGAAATCATATTATTAAATGTAGGAGGTGTGCATGTGGGAAAGGTCAGTGCATATCCCTTTAGGAGGGGAGAATGTTGTAATATACTAGGTATTAAGATGTTTTAAAATTGTATTCTATAGTATACTGTCTATAGTGTGAGCTATATAATTTACATTTACCGTATGTAACAGGGCAAAGCCAAACACACATTGCTCTGTGAAATCAAACGTTTTGTGGCATACAGCATTGTTTTGGGATGCTGGGTTTTATTTTAATTTTACATTTAGAGTGCCTTATATTTGATGCCTATTTTGAATAGCATTTCTTTAAGTTAGCCTTTGTTTGTATTTAGTTCTGTTTGTTCATGTCTCTGTTATTCTTTTCAAACATTTTAATACATGTATCAGACAATTTTGAAAAATATGCATTTCCAGTTTCTAATGAAGTATGGATGGTAATAAATGATAACCCAAAACATGTAGGTAGTCAAGGCCCTTTATCTTTCCATATTTCCAATAACAGACCAGCCCACAAAGTAAAAATCTATTTCTCGTTGGCTTTTAAAACCTGCTGTGTCACTGGTTATTGTGTTATCATTGCAGAGATGTAGCAGTACACTAGCAGTAGTTGACATTAGCAGTGTTCATGCATCTTTTTTTTTACCTATTTTGGGCCAAGTCCTGGTCATTCAGTTGTGTCAACAGAGTACTAAAGTCAAACCATTGCTTTCAGTGGGAGGGTTCACATAAGGCTGGCATGACTGAGCCCACAGGATATATTTGAGAGTGACACTAGATTTTCTTCCCAGGAACAAAGAAAATTCTGTAACCAGCACAAAGTACTTTTTGAAACTCTTGATAGGATGCCATTTACGTTGACCCTGGTTTCCATCATGCCTTCTACCATTGTCAGTACTTGAGTATTAAAGGAATTCTTTCTTTGGGGTTTCAAATAGGAGCATTGGTATGGCTTGTCAATGTGACCTCA
>VYZM01019329.1:38689-59958 GCA_013398915.1 Dromas ardeola
TCTTTTTTTTTTTTTCTTGGTGCCCTGATACTCCACAGATATCAGAAGGCTGCAGGTCTCATCATAACCATCTGTTATGTGGCTTTGACATTCAAGCTTGGAGTGTCTTTACAAAGATAATAAAAATTGTGTTCTTTGCTCTTGTTTTGGATGCATAGACTGAAAAATTTAAAAAATTACCTTGTAAAATGGCTTGTTAAAAAAGATACAATTACCTCTAATTAGTAGTACGCGTAAATGTTTTACAGAATGAAAGGCGTGCTTTTTATTTTCTTACTTCGTTACATTGGTGGCGAAAGAAAGTCTGTATGAAAATCAGTTCTTTGCTGACACAAGTTCCATTTGTTACAAATGAATTCTAATAAAATGTCAGTGTTATGCAGCCCTGGTCTTCTTTCTTAAGCAGCACTTTTGAAATCAAAACTTGTTTCGTCCCTCTTGGTGATAAAGGAGTTTAATTGGAACTACAAAGCAGTCATTAATCTTCTTAACTAGCAGCTGGACAGTGGAAAATGCATTCTTAGGTTAGCAAATATGTATCATCTTTAGCAGCAAATTTTTGAGCCAGCATAAGCAATCTCTGGCATGAATTCCCATAGCTTCATGAATTTAATTGAAATTATCACACTTTACATGCCTCAGGAGTTCCCCTTTGTGCTTTAGAAATGTATCATTACATTGAAAAAGTAGACCTCTGTCCCACCCAAAGAGGGGAAAATATCCACCTAGTGGGTCAAATTGTGAATTTTTCAGTCCTGCAGATTTGGCAGGTTCTGGAGTAAATCCAAAGTCACTACTCAGAATTCAGTTACAGAAAATGTGGCAAGCAGTCATGACGGATTTTTGACTCATTTCTGCTCTGCACTGCATGTGCAGTGATTGCAGATACAGGTCTGTGAAGCTGCTGTCCAAACACTGTGCAAGTGTTTTCAAACACTTCGAAAAAGTTTTAAATGAACATGCCATGTGTATTGAGGCAAGCTACAAGGGGCATGGCAATCTAGTCAAGGAAAACATAAAAAAGTCTTGCTCTGTTTGCTTGTTTTGAAAGAGGGCAGGTTTTACCTCCAAGATTGTTTTGTTAGTAAGGGAACACAGTCCATTAGCGATTAGTATTAAGTACATGTAAATAAAGAATTCTCTGTGCTGGAAGGATGTGCAAAGACATAAATATTAGAATGATTTCTAAGAACTTGTATTGTTCTTAGCCTAATTTCCACGTTAAGATGGTGATAATAGTGTGAATGTGAAGCCTTGGTATTCTTATAGAGTATTACTAATGTTTTTCCACTGACTTCTGTGGATTTTACTGCTTTGCAGGCTGCCTTTGGCTTGAACCTTTTTTACATAGTCTGTGCAAGGTGGTTTAAAGCTGTGTTATGTAAGGGTTTCTTTAACTATCTGAGTGGCTTTAGATGGTGCCCTTTAATGTCAGCATTGACTTCTTTGGATTTTCCTGTTCTGTGCGTCTAGCATGGGCCAAAATAAAGTGTGAAAATGCATATTGACAAAAAGATTTGGCTATGTATGGGTTAATACCTTTTAAGTTAATGACTTTTAACAACACTAGTTCTAATTCATGCTTCCTTCACAATTAAAAAAAAAATATTTTTATGTCATGTACTTTGAGATCATTGAAGTTAAGAAATGTCTTTGAGATGTGCAATTAGCCCATCTCAAAGCAAAACAATACCTACAGACTTTCAAACACAATAACATTGGCATCTTTTCAATATTATACAAACACTTGAACCTAATTCACAGATTCCCAGAATCTTTGGTGTTCTTTCACTCTAGTATCTTTCAAAATGAGGCAGTCAGTCCTGATTCTAGAGCAAGAGAGGATTTCCATCTGTGCTTTGTATTTCTTTTCCCATTGCCCACTTCTCCCAGTCATTGTGAGCTTAAAACAAATGTCAGCTACTGGTGAAGGTATAAGTGTTGAAAAAGTACTGGTGAGGAATATATAGAAACTGTTCCCAGACCAGAGTTTCCAGAACAGGTCAGTACTCAACAGATCAGTACCCAGTGAAACCTAAAGAACATTAGTTATCACTGGTCAACAAAGGGACTGAAAAATGTTCATAGAAATTGCTGAGTCCTTTTTGCTTCAGATGTGAACATGGCCTCTTTTTTTTTTTTTTTCCTCGAAACCAGCTTTATAAGCAGAATGATCTTTAATTACATTTTACAGACTGGAATTTTGAAGAAAATAACCAACAAGTTTGCTGATGTGTAAGCCAGCCTACCAGTCAGTGATAAATTACTTCCTCTTCCATAAAATTTAACATGAAAAAAAAAACAATATCTTGCCTGTGGAGCTGCTGAATTCTATGAAATAGCATTGCATTTTGAAATCTTGAGATTTAACATCTGCAGACAATCAAATTTCAACAATAACACTGGATCAAATTGTAAAAAATGTCCACAGAAAGTGCCAAATGCTATCAATATTACTTCACTGTCAAAGAATATCTTTAAAGCAGTTTCTGAAGTGTGAAATAGTGGTACTTTTTTCATTCTGTAACTGTGCATGGGGAAATGAAACGCTGATGGGGTATGAGGCTACGCCCCATAGCAAATTTTTATCTTAAGACCTGTGGCAAATTTTAATTTTATTTTATTTTATTTTATTTTGTTTTGTTTTGTTTATTTTTTATTCTATTTTTATTTGTTCATTTTATCCTATTTTTTTGTCTTATTTTTAAGGAGGGAATATTGATGCTCTGCTACTGACTGCAGCTATTTGGAAAGTTATCTAATTCAAAAACTGAAGGATTTGAATAATGTAGTTGTACTGATATTCAAGAGAGAGTATTTTCTCTTTACACTGTCCTGTGTGTTTTAAACAAGCTGGTTCTGTTCTTCAGTTCTGCTTATGAAGGGTAGGATTACTAATGGAAGGAAACATCTGCCGACTAGCTTTCAGAGGAAAGCAGAATGATAACCTGCAAATGAGACACTGTAGTGAATAGAGATCATTTTGCATCTAAGCTATAAATAGGACGCTTTTGAACCCAAAACGCATTCAGCTTGCTTCTGTCAGCAGAAGTCTTTATTATTGAAGCAGGAACAAGCAAACAACCTTTCTTTGCCAATAAAAGCAGTTCATTATATATTCAACAGCCTTATTGGATCTAGAATGCAAATCTTTAAAGTCAAAACTCCCTGGAAATGCCTTTCCTTCTCTCATACATAAAAACAAGAGAACAGAATGTAAGTTTTTCTTCATTGGAAGAGATTATTTGAAAATACATTAGGATTACTATAGAATCATAGAATGGTTAAAGATCATCTAGTTCCAACCCCCCTGCCCTGGGCAGGGACACCTCTCACTAGACCAGGCTGCTCAAAGCCTCATCCAGCCTGGCCTTGAACACTGCCAGGGATGGGGTGTCCACAATTCCTCTGGGCACTTCTGGTCTTTGAAAATCCAGTTTGCTTGTGAAATCTGGTAGGGTCTAAAGGACTTGAATAAGCCCAGCATTCTACTGTGGTAGGCACTTTACAAACATACAACAAGTTCTCATCCATACAGCAAAAGAAAACAATGCATCATCTAGAGGCTGAATGTGGCATTTCCGAGTTCATGAGGCAAATCAGTGTCATCACTGACTCTGAAGCCGAACCAACCAGCTCGCACTACCACTACAAAGCATCTTGTTCAGACACCATGGTTATTCAAAGTAAGCACACCAAAACCTGCAAAAATCGGTGGCTAATGTTGAGCACCCAAGTAACCCATTGAACACAGATTTGGCAAAATGGCCATCGTTCACTGAAAACAGTAAAACCATGTACTTCTGTTCCATAACATAAAATACTTACCAAGTTAATACAACATCCTCTCGATAGTCCACACTTCCAAAGAATGTTTTGCAAGCATTTCACACGTTCATGCCTTGTGTTCGAACTCTTTTTATTCCATTTCCTCTACAAAATTTGCTATTCCCTTTTCATCAAATGCTTACACTTGTTCTTTGACTGTTTCCTTTAGAACTTAGTCCCTGACAGTTTTAGAGAATTGGTACACAATTTACAGCACCACGCAGAAAACTGGAATGGTAGAGTAAGACCCAAACCTATGTACTCAGCCTGGAGGGAGCAATATATCCGTCTACAAAATCATTCTTAACCATTGTAGAATGTGGATGCAGAATAGCTCTTACATAATGAGTAGGCAACAGAGCAGCCTTTCAGCACAGTGAAGTAGAGCTCTCTCTTGGATAAAGAGGGAAAATGTGGACCCTATTTAGTATTTAGCTCTAATATAGGTATGGGAAATCACATAATATTCCAAGTGGCATTTTCGTGTATTTAGAGTTTGGTTGGTTGTGTGGCGTTTTGTTGCTCTTTCCTTTTCTTTTTTTTTTTTTTTGTCAAAGACAGTATTTTGTTTTATTGAAAATCAATACAAATAAGAGAGTTTGTTTTTAGTGTACTGGTTTTGGCTAGGATGGAGTTTATTTTCTTCATAACAACTTGCATGGTGCTACGTTTTAGATTTGCGACACAAACACTGTTGATAAACACCAAAACTTTAGTTATGGCTGAGCATTGCTTACACAGTGTCAAGGCCATTTCTGTTTCTCACTCTGCCCCACCAACGAGTAGGCTGGGGGCACACAAGAAGTTGGGAGGGGACACAGCTGGGACAGCTGCCCAAAGGGAAATGCCATGTGATATGACATCATGCTCAGCAATAAAAGCTGGCGGAAAACAGGAGGAATGGGGGAAGTTCAGAGTAATGGCATTTGCCTTTCCAAGTAAACATTACAAGTGATGCCCTGTTTTCCTGGAAAGGGCTAAAGGACTAAACATTTGCATGCTGGTGAGAAGCACTGAATGAATTCCTTACTTCACTTTGCTTGCATATGCAGCTTTCAATTTACTTATTGAACTGTCTTTACCTCAACCCTTTTTTCTCACTTTTACCCGTCTGATTCTCTCCCCATCCCACTTGGTGGTGGAATGAGCAAATGGCTGTATGGAGCTTAGCTGCTGGCCAGGGTTAACCCACAACATTTGGTTACTGATTTTTCTTGTCAATTGTTACTTCCAAGGTTGACGTTAACTGGGAATGGTAACTAATTCTCCTGAGAAGCCTATTGCAGAGAATCTTTTTCTGCAGACTATTGAAGGAGCAGGAGGAAGAACAGAATGGTCAAGCCCACCAGTTTCAAAATGGGAAACAGGGTGTTACTGTCTAGAAACTGTAGATAATAAGGTGTGAGGTATAAACAGTGCAACAAATACATAAACACTATCAACATTCATTGACTAAAAGTCAATTTCTACAAATTCTGTAGAAAAAGTACAAGTCTGCAGATGATGCCATTGGAACTTCAGTTAAAACCTTGCTCTTACACATGCTGCTCACATGAAAGCACCACCAGCTAGTCTGTCCGGCTAGCTGAAGAAGTAATCCAAAGTGAAAGTTGTCTAGAAAGAACTGAAAGGTCTGTCATCCTTCCTGCATATTACTCCTTAGGTCAAATGCATGTACAAATGCATTTAAGATCAGAGAATGCATTTCAAGGCTTTTTGTAAGTAAGTTTAAAATTATTAATATTTATTCCTTACATACCAGCTAAAAATTAATTATCTTTAAGTAAACAAAACTCTGACTTCAATAGAAAAGATTTTTTTTTTCTATTTTTATCTCCATATTCATAGGATTTTAGCTAAGTACTGTCACATAAGTAATATATACAAAAAAAGATATCTGATATTTGCTAATTTTTTAAAGGATGTATGAAAAAAATCTGTGTAGCTTTGTTATGTCTGAATTAATAGTACTTAATACATGTACTCTTTAGAAGTAATGGAAAATGGACATAGGTGCTTCATGCGTAGACAGGATTTTTCCTCTCTAAAAATTAAGAGTATTCAAACTGAAATGGAGATTGACTAGAATTAGAAAAACAGATAATTTACCGTTAGAAGTGTTTTTGTTGTGTTAATATTTCTTGCCAATATCTTCTGAGGACCCAGCTGGACATACTCCTTTGCCTGATTACAAAATCGATGTTTTTAAACAAGTTAAGAATATTTTGTGTGATTGTGTTAATTTCATAATTGCTAGGAGTAAATTCTGAAAGGACTAGAAGGCTAATTACATGCTGAGAGTTGCATTCTTCTGTATACACATAGTTTGTTCTTCTACACAAGATATTATAGAAACAAAAGTTAGATCTGGTCTTACATTTCAGGTTTTTGGAAGTGCTTTATAAAATGGAAGTTAAAAGTTCTGTCATGTTATGAGGTAACTTCTGCTTATGAGTAAATTTGCTCATAGAAGCATCATATACTTTAATTACATACTTGGATGTTTTTTGGTTTTTTTTTCCAAAGGAAGAAAGAGGTATATATGAAATAAACTCTGTTGATGACATGCACTCTAGGTAGTTGCTGACATCATTCTAGTATGGTTTATATTTTCCCTTTGACTCCATTTTAATAGCTATAAGAGGGAGATTAATATCAATGTGTTTTAGTTATTGTGACAGAAATTTCCTTTGGGTAAGGATTTTACTTGTCTATAATCACACAGTTACTTTGATCACTATAAAATAGCACAAAATTATTATTTCATGGGATGCTGGAGAACCAAACAATATAAACTCAGGATCAACTAGCTCAGGCAAATCCTTGCGAAATGGACAGGCAGTGACATTTAATGTAGACACAAGCTTTGCAAACAGAAGTTCCTCCCTCCTCCCTCCTTCCATCAATGTAATAGGATATTAAAACTATTTTTGAGACCAAGTTATTTTGTCAAACGGAGGAGACAAGAAAGATAAGTAACAAAAGACAGGCTTACCATGACCACACTAAACAGATGGGGGGCCAGGGGTGAGGGGAAGATAGTGACTTTGTTTCAGCTTGGCACTAGTTAATTAGTGGCTTTCACTATCTGGGACAAAAGCAGGGCGAGAATGAAGCTTTGAACCAGACAGCTGGATGGCTTTACGGCAATGCTTAACATGCAGTTGTTTCAAAAAGTTGATGAAAGCTTTGTCTTTTGACCTGGATGAACATACAACAAAATAGGTAACTTCTTCCAAGGGGCATGAAACTTCTTCCAAATTCAAAAGGGCAAAACGTGTAAAAAGAGGCATGGACACTAAAGCATGTCCCATGAAGAAGAAGCTGAATGTTTTCTGATCCTGTATGTGGTATACAGTGGTTGCTGAATCACTTAAAGGTTCCCTTGAGGCAGGAGGATTTGAAGAGGCTACTTCTGAACCAAAAGTCTGACATAACAGAATGATGTGGTATATCTGTTCTCCATGGCAGAGCTGGAGGATCTCATAAACACAAGGCTTCAATCGTTATAGAGTTAGATAGCCTTCTCAGCCTCTTCCATATCATATCTTTGTACCTCACAGTCCATAATGGCTCTTTCTCTAACAGTGCTACGATATACTGAAATTTTATTCATATGTTGTACCCACAAACTGTATAATATTGGCTTATCTATGCACATACTGATTTGCCTACTCAGTATTAAAGTCAACATTTAAGTTTCTCCAAGACTATACTAAATTGTCAGCTAATTGTGTATATGTCTGCCACTAAGACTATTTTACATTATGATGTATCTAACATCTAATGCAACAAAAGTACAGCTGTAACTCAAACTAGGACTCCTGCAGAATAATTCTCGAAGTAGCTCTTCCCCTGTTCTAGTTTCCATCTCTGTCCAGTACTGTAGGTGTGTTCAGAGCAAATTTGACAGAACAAGCTACCTCTTGCAGTGGGCGATGTAGTACAGACTTTGGCAAGTAACACAGATCCCCAGTGGCAAACTGATAGGTTCCTAAGCATTCTGGGGTAGTTCTCACTTCTTTTTCCACCTTTCTCTTTGCCCAGGTCAGGGCAATGCTAATTAGCAGGCCATTTCTTAGCAGCAGCTTAAGGGCTTTTCTACATAAGGGTAAAAAGAGAGAAAAATCTTCTACCTCATGTTGTCAGATGAATTTGGGAAAAGCCTAGCAGACTCACAGCAGTTGGGAGCACAGGGTGGTGCTAAGATCTTCATTTTCCTCTCAGAGCTTACACAGTTCCTATACAAGAGCTGCTGTCCACCTAGGGCAGTAGCAAAGCAACTCAGTGGCACCCATCCATGTAGACATGGTTTGGCTTTAAACTCATGTATTTTAGGGGAGTTGTAAGTACTAGATTCATGGCTAAGGATTCAACCAACTGTCAGGGCACTCAAGAAATTGTGCTTTGCTCTTCCCAAGTGGTATTTAGACTTGAAGTGATTAAGAGCTGCATCCTTTTAAAATTATAACTCAATTTGATTCCAGCAGGAATGTTGAAGTCTACTTGGAGGCCTGTAACTAATGATATACCCCAGTCAATACTATGTCAATTCCTGTTTAATATCTTTGTTAATGATCTAGATGATGGAGCAGGGTGTACCCTGAACAAGCTTGCTGATGACACAAAATTAGGAGGAGTGGCCAGAGGATTGTGCTACCAATCAGAAGAACCTCAACACACAAGAGAAACGGGCCAAGAAGAACCTTCTGAAGTTCAACAAGGGGAACTGCGAAAGTCCTGCACTTGAAAAGGAACAATCCCAGTCATTCAGTTGGAGAGAAGCTTTGCAGAGAAGGCCCTGGGTGTTCTGGTGGACAAGAAGTTGAACATGAACTAACAATGTGCCTTTGCCACAAGGAAGGCTAACAGTATCCCAGGCTGCATTAGACAAAGTGTTGCCAGCTGGTCAAGGGAGGTGATCCTTGCCCTCTCCTCAGCACTGGTGAGGCCATACCTGGAGGACTCTGTCCAGTTCTGGGCTCCTCAGTGCAAGAGAGACATGGACATATTGGAGAGAGCCTAGCAAGGGGCCGCTAAGGCGATGAAGGACTGGATCACCTCTACTGTGAGGAAAGGCCAAGAGATCTGGGACCTTTCAGCCTGGAGGAAGGAAGGCTCAGGGGGATCTTACTACTTTATATACATTTCTGAAGGGAGGGTTGCAAAGAAAACAGAGCCAGGCTCTTTTCAGTGGTGCCTAGTGACAGAATCAGGGGCAATGGGCTCAAACTGAAACGTGGGAGGTTTCCTCTGAACATCAGGAAACACTTCTCACTGTAAGGGTGACTGAGGCCTGGCACAGGTTGACCAGAGAGGTGGTGGAGTCGCTATCCTTGCAGATATTCAAAAGCTGTCTGGATACAGTACTGGGCAACCTGTTGTTGATGACCCTGAATGTGCAGTGGGGTTGGACTAGATGACCTCCAGAGATCCCTTTCCACTGTAACCACTTATGTATGGGACATAAAGTTAGCATTCAGAGTTGAACCTTAGGTTACTTCTCTAAGGCCAGGTTTCTTATCTCACTCAATTTCATTTTCAGATTTTCAGTGTCAAAAGTAAGAAAACAAACCAAAGAATTTTTTGTTAAACATACATTTCTGTTTCTCAAGAAATAACCTTTGAACTAGCATCATTCATATATACATATGTGTATATGTACACAAATATAACTCACAAATATGTCTCACTTCTGTGCCTGGCAAGATCATGGAGCAGATGCTCCTGGAAACTATACTAAGGCACATGGAAAACGGGCCCCTGAAAACATCATGAAGTCCAACTAGGCCAAGTGCAAGGTCCCAAGGTCCCACATGTGGGCTGGGGCAATGCCAAGCACAAATACAGGCTGGCGGGAGAAGGGATTGAGAGCAGCCCTGAGGAGAAGGACTCGGGGGTGCTGGTGGACAAGAAGTTCAACATGGGCAGGAAATGCGCACTTGGAGCACAGAAAGCCAACCGTATCCTGGGCTGCATCAAAAGAAGTGTGGCCAGCAGGTCGAGGGAGGTGATTCTGCCCATCTGCTCCGCTTATAGCAGCCTCCAAGTATTTAAAGGGGGCCTACAGGAAAGACTCTCTCAGGGAGTGTAGTGACAGGACGAGGGGTAATGGTTTTAACCTGAAAGAGGTTGGATTTAGAAATAGATATTAGTACGAAATTCTTTACTGTGAGTGTGGCAAGACTCTGGAACAGGTTGTCCAGAGAAGCTGTGGATGCCCCATCCCTCAAAATGTTCAAGGAGAGGTTGGATGGGGCTTTGAGTAACCTGATTTAGTGGGAGGTGTCCCTGTCCATGGCAGGGCAGTTGGAACTAGTTGATCTTTAAATTCCTCTCCAACCCAAACCATTCTGTGATTCTATGATATACTCAGTGTGTATACATGTGCATAATACAGTGGTTCTTAACATTTGCATTAGGATTGCATTTGCACTAGGTTTGTTAGATTTTCAGAAAATGTTTATCATTCATATTTTCCTCTTTGGATACTTGATCTGTTTAAACAGGACATTTTAGTGGCATCATTTTTGGCTACAACATTTACTTTATCCTTTTTCCTTGTATTTTGTAGGCATTATGTTTACAAAGCAAAATTTTTTATCTTGTCAAGCTCTTGACCAAATTTCTTTTCTCAGAAGACATTTACATTTTCCTGAATGGTTCAGTTGTAAAGTGAGGTTAGTGGAGGCAGATAACATAAAGCAAATTATATAGTCATCTTACTCTTACCTCTGAAAATTAATCCAGTATTAGCATTTCTGTATACATTTCTTGCACAAATGATTCATTATCTTTTTATAAATACGGCTGAAATTATTTTCCTAATTTGCAGCTCATCATCTGCCCAGAATTTTCAATTTTACTTGCCAGAATTCCTCATTAAAATGATTCTCCAATTGGAGAGAGATTTTTATGACTGAAAAAAGTATTTCCTGTTTCACTTATGAATGTGAAAAAGTGGGGCATGCTTTAGCCCTCACATTCCCTTTTATGTTTCTATTTGTGTTCTCATAACCTATTTGGTTTCAAGGAAAAATGAAATTTTAGATGCAGTTTGTTCAGTGGCTCTTTGGCCATTGTCTGGCTTTGTGCCTGTTCAGATGGGAGGGAAAATTGAAAGCAATTTCCTTAGAGGTGTATTTTTTGCCTTGGTTGAAGACCCATTTTTTTTTTTTTTGTATTTGCCTGATTTGAAGCCATGACCAGAGGCTAAAATCAAGACTAATGCAAGCTGAAGTCTTACACTGCTTAATTAAAGCATCTGCACTGTTTTCTTTCACTGTTGAATGCTTCTGACAAACAAGTTCCCAGAGCAATGGGGATTCGGTATTTTCCAGATTTTGTAGCATTCCTAACATGGACTTAATTTAGTGCACCAAATGTATATATTGGAGTTGCATCTTTTCAGCCTTTGTCTTTATTTCTATCTTTCAAAGGAGAGAAACAACTGTCTAGCTGTCCTGAGGTTTCAAGGGAAGGAATAAAAAAACATACAAGCAAGCTGTTCCTAGTGAGAGAGGGGGGATGTTAAGTGAGATACTGATATTAGAAAGCTCTTCACCTGGCACTGACAGTTTATGTGCAGCCTCTTGTCACCAGGAGCTGAGAGTTCTCAAGTTAAGCTGAAGGGCAATTCCAGCTGCTGAGTAGTAACCTACAGCTTGGACACAGCAGGCAGCAACAGGTAGCTAGTAAAAAACTCCCAAATTAACTTCTAATTTTTATTAATGGAAAAGGATGGATCAACAAGATTGATTTCTTTCTCAGTGTCCTTTCTTAAACTGTACTGATCTGTGGAAATGGATCCAATTCATGAGCGAGTCAGGTGACCTGAAGATTTCTATTTCTTTCACCAGTGGAGTGTACCATAGGATTGGATTTTGTGCTCCCTGTGCTGTGGGAATCCAGCAGAGCACAGTCATGCAAATGAGATGTAAAAGTGACAACATGCCTATGGAAACCTATGATGCTCAAGCCCTGTGTACAGACTTGAATCCATAGGATGAGACTTATACGCCTAAGGTTGAAATCCACAAAACCCAAACAGCTGAGTAGACACCTGTTGAACTGTCCAGTAGAAAACTGCAAGAAATGTTTGGATTAGAAATATATTTGTTTTATTTGGAACTAATATGCATGGAAGATCCAGAGCAACGAAGACTTCCCATCAGTGGATGGTGATCAGGTTAAGGAACATTTAATGAAACTGAAATTACACACATCCAGGGACCTGACAGGATGCACTCATGACTGCTGAGGGAGCTGGCCAATGTAATTGTGTGTAATTGTGTAACTTTTGGTGGTCTTTGACAGATTGTGGAGATGGAGGAGGTTCCTGAGTACTGGTAGAAAGCAAATATCACTCCTATTGTCAAGCAAGACAAGAAGAAGGATCTGGGGAGCTACAGACTAGTCAACCTCACAACAATCCCTGAGAAAGTGAAGGGGCAAGTGGTCCTGAAAAACATTTCCAAACACATGAAGGACAAGAAAATGGATGGGAGTAGGTAGCATGAATTCACAAAGGAGAAATGTCATTACCAAGGATCTAAAAAGAAATTAGGTTAAAAGGGAAACTGAAAATACAGCCAGCTATTTTTGAATTTGAAGTTTTACGTTTACAGTAAATGCACAAAACCCAACAGGAGAAACAAAATGAGACACGGGACTTGCATGCAGCTCTGAACCGCTACCAGCCAACAGAAGCTCTTGCTCACTCTCTTGGTTCTTTCTAGAGCCACAGAGTATGTGTATCCTCTGACTCCTTTAGCTACATCTTTTCAGGGCTCACATCCTATTTATTTGTCTGTCTCACTTCATTTTCACATTCAGCTACTAGTTCTTCAAACAATTCTGTCAAAAATATCTCTATTTTTATAGTCAGTATTTCTGAGTGCTCACAAGCATGTCTCTGTATTTGGTTTTAGAAATATACAGTCTCCTGGAGGAAGATACCAGTATTGTCTCAAAACAAGAGACTGCTGTTACATCTGCTGCAAGTAGGGCAACATACAACAGACAGAAAGTCAGTCCAGGCTGAGCTGGGTTTCTGTGTCCAGGTGCTGGCAGTGGGGGGCTGCAGTGGTGGCCTCTGTGAGAACAGGGCAGGTGCTGCCTCATGCCAGACACAGCACATTCCAGCTGGTTCTGCCAGCTCCAAAATGGACCCACCAAAGGACACAGCTGAGGCCACCAGCCACATGGCACAACGAAGTGGCATCTCTGTGAAAATGTATTTAAGAAACAGCAAAATGCCAAAGACCAGAGTGAGGAGTGAGGGGGAAAAAAAAAATAAATTGTGAGGAGCAACCCTGAGAACACCAAGGTCAGTGAAGCAGGAGTGGGAGGAAGAATTGCTCCAGGTGCAAAAGCAGAGATTCCACTGCGGTACATGGAGAGGACCATGCTGGAGCAGATATCTACCCTGCAGCCCATGGAGGACCCCACTCTGGAGCAGGCAGATATTTCTGGAAGGAACTGCAGCCTGTGGAGAACCCTCACTGTTGCAGGGAAAATGTGTGAGGAAGAAGGAGTTGTAGAGAGGAGCAATTATAGAATGAACCCAAACCGCCATTCCCCATGTCCCTGTGCCACCCAGGGGAAGAGGAGAGGTAGAAGAATTGAGAGTAAGTGGGTGAAGTTGAGTCTGGGGAATAAAAGGCAGGGGAAGATGTTGTTTTAATTTCTCTTTGTTTCTCACTATCCAAAAAATATTTTAATTGGCAATAAATCAAATTAATTTTCTGCAGGTTGAATATGTTTTGCCCATGATGGTAACTGACAAGTCATCTCCCTGTATTTACCTTGACCCACGATTTTTTTAATCTTATTTTCTCCCTGTGCCCTTTTGGAGGAGGAGGAGGAGTGAGAGAGAGGCTAGGTCAATGTCTGGCAGCTGAACAAGGCCAACCCATCACACAGGTAATTGAGGAATGTTTGGGGGAAGGTTTTGCCACTCTTTTGAAAGTACACTATATCTTCTGCCCTGTAGATTTTGTGCCGAGCTTAGAAAGGCAAGAATCACATGATATGAAGAACATTACTACCACGAAGTACATCCCCTTCCTTTCTCCCATCATGCAGAAGATTAAGGTCGTTATTTAGACCCATTGTGTTGCAATTATCTGAGAAGTCTAGTTAACCCAAAGAACTAGAAGGTGATCAAGACTGATGAGAGCAGAAAATGTCAGAAATGCGTTTTCATGTACTCCCTTGCAAAAAGTAATACCTGTCGGGCTGCACTGCTGCACTTGGGCTTACACTGCTGCGCTGCTCCATGGTGGGGGCTGCAAATGTCTGTAGGAAGACAGAAGCTCAGAAGTGTGCTGACAGTAAGTGCATGAGGAGCTGTTATTAAATCTTTCTGAGAAACTTAAAATGTGCCTGGAAGAAAGTGGATCTATATGGCTAGGGGATGATCTATATAGGAATGGCACCACCTTAGTGCCTCGTTAGACAAAGACAACCTCTTGACTGCTTGTAAAAGGTAAGTTTCATGTGTTACTTCCACAACCTAAATACTGTATTGTAAAACTGTTGTGTGTTAGGGTACAAATTAGTCTTTTGTCACCCAGTTGCCACTTTATTCAGGACACTGCTGAAGGCTACTGTCAATTCATTCATTAAGTATCTATATACATATACTGTTACTCATGGGATCAATTCATTTAAGCAACTCAGCTGGCTAAAGCTGCGTGAAATGAATATTCAATTAAATCTGTTTTGGATCTCATTCAGATATTCAAATAAGCTAAACCTTTGACTTATTCATTTGTGAAATAAGCTCTTTTATATGGGTGTAAAATGGCTTTTCACAATGGGTAAGCTCTGATCTCTGATCCACACATGTGTAAAAACTAGAAGTAGCATAATCCAGGAATTTGAGAAGCTAGCAACAGTATCTGCACTGAACTGTTGCTCCATTGGGACTTTTCACTCTTCCAAAACCACATTAGGCCAGACATGCTTGTCTTGCATGTCTGTGCTTGAAGATAATGAAAATGCAGCATTGAAATGTGGAAGAATAGTTCCTAGTACACCTGATCTTGAATTTCTTTTCTGAAACTCTGGAATATGGTCTGTAAACACAGATTGATATTTTTCAGCTTTTCAGGGGACTTTTCAGCTCATGAATTTTTTGCATAGCTAACTTCAAGCACTCTTTTCAAAACTTTTGAAGGCACCAGCCTTTTAAAAATCAGGTTCTTCCAGACTTCTTAAACTGAGTTCTTAGCTTAAGCTGGAGATTCACAAAATCATCAGCAAAATGTTAGCTACATAGACTAAGCTAAACATGTGAAGTATTGGGGTGGTACTAGTTTTGGATAAATAAGACGAAGGACATGGTTACATGGTTGAACAAGGGAAGACTATCTGTCTACATGTGGCTTTATTGACTTAAGTGAAATGCTTGTCTTTCCAGTGCAACACTCAGCAGTGACTAGACAAGAGAGATATTCCATAGAAACAGGTTGGGGAGGAACTACCTGGTTTGTTTTTTTCTTATTTCTAGAAAATATGATCTAACTGGTAGAGAGAGTTTATGATCATCTGACAATCTTTACCTGATGCCCAGTTCAGTAGTACCCTGTCTGTAGTGCAATTGCCTAACTGAATGGAGCCTGTTTACTCTCAGTCCAAGGGGGTAGGCTAGGGTATTTGACTAAGATGAAAGGCAAGTTATATTGTAGGGATTGTGATTGATAGATGACTCAGGTAGAAACAGGTCAAGTGTGTCTCTTTCTGTTAGATATGACAGACAAGGGTGCTGTTACTGTTGCATTCACTGAAGATGATGGGAGGTTACCTGCTCAGTGAGAGCAGGACTGATGACAGGGCTGAAAATAAATAAAAAAAAAGACATATCATTCCACCCCACCCTCCCTCAAAACCAAACTGGAAATCCACAAGACTTCCATTGAAGGTTGAACAGACCATTACAATGACCTAGCCTGAACTAGAGAAAGGCTTGCTGCTTCAGAAACGCTATATTAATTTCTGATTCAGTTACACATTTCCATAATTCAGTCATTCTTAAGGGTATCTCCAGGCATAAACAGACAATGCTTCTGCATAAAGCATAAATAAGCATTTAGAAAAACAAAGAACATCCTAAATATTTTTTTAATATACCTAGGACGGATCCTGCACACCTTTGCCCTCTTCCCACCCCCTCCGCCACCCATTTTCTTGTCCATTTGTTTGGGTTTCTTTTAGGACGATTGTTGTATTAATTATTTAAAAGATTAAGTTCTATTCTTTCTTGTAGAGAGATGAAATGGGGTATAAAACAGAGGGTAACTTTGCCAGTTAAAATAGGATCCAAATAAGATCTGGAAAAGCATGTCATTTCAAGTGAAGGGCATCCAACTGATTGTGAGATTACCAAATGAAAAGGGTGAAAATCCAAAAAAGCAACAGAACAAGTGAGAACCGGAGTGACAAAAAGCAAGGAAATACTTAAATACTTTTTTTTTTTCGTCCAAAACCAAAACTTACAGATTTTCATTCACTTACTATTGTGGGGTAGTTAGGAAAAAAAAAAAAAAAGTAAATGTAAGCCTAGTTTAAGAAAAGGATCCTTCCTTTCCAACCTGAACGATTCTGTGGACTATTTTCATATAGTATTTCATTTCCATTTGATAGAGGTGGGGCATGCTCCTCAGCAAAGGATCCTGTTGCCAGCAGGAGTAATGAGGCTTGACTATGCAAGATGGAGGACTAGATTTGATATTAGGAACAGAAGGCAAGAACGTCTCCCGACTGAAATGGTATGGCTGAGGCACTGCATGTGTTGCAAGTCTGGAGGGAGTTTCTTTCTCTGTGTGTTGTACCTGAAATGCTTTTCAAAGATACAAAGGCCAAAAAGCAAACAGGCAAATGAGCAAACAATGTAATGTGAATTTGTGAAAAGTATCCACATATAATTCTCTTCTTCCTTCCTACAGAATCCCACAGAATTTCTGTTGGTTACTGCAGATCTGCATGGCTGGTTTGAGTTTTAGAGCCATGTTCAAAAGTTTTTTATCCTTGAAAAAAAATGACTTTATCTTCATTCTTCATATCTTCATATACCCATCTTGGTGTGCTGCAATGTCTTACGGAAGGTCAGACCTCAGATTTTTGCTTCATGGAACTGAGTATAGATATAGACTTCCTTGAAAGTATTTTTGAAGCAGATATTTAGTCTATCATCACAGCCACTTATCTCTCATAATGAAAAAGAATGATAAACTCACCACATAAGGATATTGAAGATTATTCAATATGGACCAGAAATTAACAGGGTTTTTGTCAACTGACCGAGAACATTGCTCTGAATATATGATTTAAGTACTCTATTCTATTAATACCTTCCTATTAAATAGACTTAGAGCCTCCAACTCATAAGCAACCTCATCCTAGACCCTCCAACCTTATATGCAATTCTAAGATCTAGTAATGGAAGAATATGTTTGTTTTCTCTTGCATTTGTAATTTTCTGCTGTATGATTAATTTGCAATAATAATTTGCAATTTCTTTCACCAAGGGGAACCTATTACCCCAGGAAAAATTACCATTCTTGCTTCAAACATGTGGTCCGATTCCTTTTTGGACTGAGAGTTTACCTCTTGCAAGAATCATGAATGCAAACTAATAAACTATTAGCAGGTTAAATAAATTCCTAAAATATGTATGCAGCATGACCCATATGAGAAATGTTGAATAAACTATATAAAACAGGAGATGTTAATTTCTGTAAAGCTAGATGCATTTCTTCATAAACACCAGAAGCAGAAGACCTTTAAATAAAAACATTAGTTAAAACTAGATTATTAAAAAAAAAAAATCTGTAAAGTAATAATAGAAGGAGTCCCATCAGATATCACATGCTAGTTGTAGATCTTTGTTTCATCCTAGCTTTTCCACAGAGTACATCTCTCCAGATCATCTGTCTCTTGAAAAAGAAATTGTTAATTCAGGTTCTCACTGATAACCCCTCTGAACCTGTGTCTATTGAACTTTTCACTGAATTGCACTAAGACTGTTTTCATGGTTGTAAAACTATGTTTTCCTCACTAGTTCAATTCACCATTTATAGTTCCTTTCCTGTTTTCTTTGTAACTTTTTTCTCATTAAGTACTTTATTGGTAGTATGTGAACTTCATTATTTTTGTAGAACTTATACAACAGGTTCAAAACTTGATGCAACCTTGTGATTACTTAAAATACGTTCTTTTTTCTCCCAGCAACCTATTTAAAATAAAAATAAACAATCTTCTAGCATCGTGAGGTTTTTTTATTTATAACTCTCTGTCATAAAAGAAAAATAAAATAAACGTGTAATTTTCTTTTAAAAAATGGATAGGCGGGAAGGCAACTTTTCACAAGACTTTTTTTGTGGAATACCTGCTTATAGTGTATCTTTCCCATAGCATTATCTCATACAAAAAATTGACCAAGAGACACATTCTTTACAATGCCTACATTTTTGAGCCATGTTTTGTAGTTTTCTGTCCATACTCAGGAATTTATGGTAGGTATGCTGCAAAATAGATATGGGTAAAGGTTTCTATGCATCATCTAAGCTTTACACAAAGAAAGGATTGCCTGAAAACTAAGGAAAAGTCACTGTGTAACTATAGCTAGAATAAATAAATAAATAAATAAATAAATAAATCCATACCTGGACCAGAAATCCATACCTCACCTAGACTGAGAAGGAGTTGTTATTGCACAACATACTGTTTTACCATACCTTCTATTCCCAAACAATTTTTTTTGCCAGCTTTTTCATAACACTGCATTCCTTCCCAACATAAAAGCCAATCATAAACTTAATATCTAATCTCTTGTAATATGGCACAAAGACTGTGTTGCTGATTGATGATTTTTTTCCCAAGTGGAAATGCACTGAAAACACCATAATACATTGGGAATACTTCTCCACATTCATTTGACGTTGTAGGGTTCTTACACGGTAGCAGTAAAAGAGCAATGGAGTCATTACTCATTCAATTTAAGCATACCCACTACATATTCTGCTTGCAGCTGAATCCAGAGTACTCATTAAAGCAGCACATCTTCAGGTGAACAGTCAAAGAACTGATTTCAAGTGTCCAAAACTTGCCAAGGTGCTGGTTTGCTAAAACGGGCAAAAAACCCCTGTGTCCAACAACCCATTTGCGTAAGAGCAACTTTATGGACACTTGAAGTTACAGGGCTTCTGCATGTTTCACCTGAGAATTACATATCTGAGCACACATAGCATTATTGGTGTCCACAGCTCTTTGTCCCATATCTCACATCCTGATTAAGAGACAAGACCTTCTTCAACCTCAGTTTCTCCAAAGGAAACCATTCTGCTAGATGCTCACTACACACACAGCACAGCTTACTACACACTTCCCCAGCAATCTGAGCACCTCACAAACAGCAGTGTGATCACTTTTGCAAGTGGTTATAACAGCACTTACAACTTTGTTAAAGTGGTTGCTTAGCATTACAAAAGAGTGGTTCTGCTTCCTTGGGTGCTTATGCAGTTCAAATCCGTAGCCTCTCACCCCCCTTCAAGCTTCTCACCACCAACTTTCAAGAAAATCGGACTAGCTGCCAAGAGCAGTTTGGGTGCGAATACAGTCTCATTGTCACTGTGTAATGGCTGTAAATTATCTTCATAGCAAGAAAATTGTACAAGCTTCTGAGAGGGGGAAAAGCAACAATTTAACAAATGACTTTTCCTGGGGTCTTGCAGTTTCTAAAGATTTCTTAAATCTAGGCTTTGATATGCTGTCTATTTCTGGAAATAAACATTTTTAGAAAACTCAGTCTTTTCCATCCCAAGAAGAGTGACTAAGTTTTAAATAAAAATTTACATTTATATATGCTTATCTGATGTGAAACACTGACTTTTCTGACAGTCAGTCATCGTTAACTTGCAAAGAATGTAGACTATAAATTGAGCAATGAGGGGAAAATGCTCAGCCCTAGAGGCAGAAGGGGTGGAAAAATGACCAAAAGTACCAGACCAAGTCTTGATGGAATTTGTGTCAATGCAGGTTTTGCCTCTGACAATGAAAAAAGCTGCCATATCTCTGGTTATACTGGAAGGATACTCAGCATTGTAAAATATATTTGCAGTTTTCTAAATCCAGATTTTGCTGTGAAATTTTCTTCCATTTTCGTAAAAGTTCAGAGGCACTCTTTTTCCTGTATAACACCTTGTGGACCCTCCTCTTAGAAAGGTAATTTGACTGGCAAAATATACCTTAATTAAGGGTTATGGAATGTTGGTGTTTTGTTTTTGTGGAATTTGTCCTATGTTGCCAGGTAAGTTTAAAATATGGACATCCAGGTTTCTACTAACAATCTCAACAAAGCTTTATTTTTTTGTTATTGTAGCAGTTAGCTCACAATTACACATTTTATAGACATTCGAAACACTGTTAAAGTCTTCAGTATGATTTCATATTTGTAGATAAAAAATGTTGCTGCCTTCCCAGACTGCTTAGTAATCATTATGTATCACCAATAACATTTACAGCTCTGCCAGGCTGTTGTCATCTTTAAAACTTTAACAGCAAACCCTTATATTTTCTTCTGGTCTTTGATAACACTATTGAATAATATAGAGCCAAGATCCTACCTCACCAGGATGTCTAACACAAAAACAAAACCAAAAACAAACAATCAAAAAAAGAAACCCCTTTCAAACCCCAAGAACTTTTGTCATAGTTTCCCAGGTAACAGAAAGTTGGGAAAATGATGGCATCTGTCAAAGCCATGTGACTATTCTGGCAATTAATATACTAACAAAACATCTGCACTTACTTTAATTGCGGTAAGTAGTGAGCGAATGAAACTAGTGTCAAAGATTACAAGAGGCCAGTGGGAACAATATCAGGACCTCTTTTCCATCAGTCACTTATCTGAATAAATTTCTCAAATGCATCTGTGTTCTTTGTTGTCTTGTGCTGTAGTATAGTGAACAGCCTTCTGTAAAGTCATGGCAGTCTGGTGAAGTTCCCGCTGCTTGGAAAAGGGGAAACATAACCCCCATTTTCAAAAAGGGAAAAGAGGATGACCAAGGAAACTACAGACCGTTTGGTCTCACTTCTGTGCCTGGGAAGATCATGGAGCAGATCCTCCTGGAAACTCTGCTAAGGCACATGGAAAATAAGGAGGTGATTGGTGATAGACAGCATGGCTTCACCAAGGGCAAATCATGCCTGACAAATCTGGTGGCCATGTATGATGTTGCCACATCATTGGTAGATAAGGGGAGAGAAACTGACATCATCTACCTGGACTTATGCAAAGTGTTTGACACTGTCCCGCACGACATGCTGGTCTCTAAATTGGAAAGGCATGGATTTGATGGATAGACCACTCGGTGGATAAGGATCTGGCTACATGGCCACACTCAAAGGGTTGCAGTCAATGGCTCAATGTCCACATG
>VYZM01019330.1:37416-102792 GCA_013398915.1 Dromas ardeola
CCTGAGTACTGTGCTCTAGGCAACCCTGCTTTAGCAGGGGAGTTGGACTAGACGATCTCTAGGGGTCCCTTCCAACTCTGAAATTCCGTGATTCCGTGATAAGCCGTTTGGTTGCCATGGTAACAAGTATCTATCTACTTGATTGTTCTGTTGCTGTTTTGACTTTTCTGCCTTGCCCATCACTGTCATGTTTGTTCATCTTAACAGCATAAGCCTGATTTATTCTAGCATCTCAGCATTCTCTTGCAGTATCTAAAGGCTTAGTACTTTCTGTCTTGTTTATTTCACAGGACCCAGCTTGGGCTGTTGGTCAGAAAGAAAGAGAAGCCAGTATGTCCTGTCCTTTGTCAACAGCTTTTTTTTTTTTTTTTTAAATGGCAGTTCTCTGATAGACGTTTATTCTCCAAATATATTTTGTGAAATATTATCTCTTTTTTGACCTTACAGAGTCCATGGGTTCAGAGCCCTGATCTTAGTACTTGTAAGTTCCTTTGAACCTTTCTTGTGTCTTACCCCCTGGCCATAATGTGGGCACAAGAGCACTCCCCTGTACTGGAGGGCTAAGATGCTGAGATAATAGAGACTACCTAAGTAACTAGCTTGCAACAGATTATGGCATGGGGAGTTCCTAAAGCAAGACTTTTATGTAGATCTAATTATAAATATGTAAATACTTTTTTGACAAAGCAAAAGTGTCCAAGATTACTGTGAAAGGATGATAGAACTCATTTGGCAAAATGGCCAAATATTTCTCAGTTATGAACATAAAACCTGCCCAACTCAAGAGAGTTTTCATTTTGATGACTTTAACACACTCTAATGATCCTGGAAACTTACTCCATTCACTGAATTAACTTATTAGATGCAGCTTGTAAAGGGGAAGGTAATTCAGCTAGAATGAGGCTAACAAGAGCGTGTCTGTTTCCTACTTTATAATACTACCATGGTTTTCCAAATCTTCTTAGCCAAATGTATTTAAAGGTTATGTTGTATAAATTTTAGAAAAAAGTTAAAATACATATAAAGAAATGATACATTGCATGTATATAATCATCAAACAGCTGTTAAAAATGTCACTTGCTCATTTGTCTTCCAAAGTAGTAGTTCAGCCTCTTTGGATTCCTCTGGCCATTGATGGGGTTACTGCAATAGTCATGAACCACATGTCTGGTGTGTTGTCCCTGCTGCATGAGGAATCAATTATGTATTATTACAATAGTTCAAAATATCCTTTCAGAGTTTTTGATGGTTCTTGATCTAGTGGGTAAATTGTCCTTGCCATAATATCTTATAAAGCAGTGCACACAAAATAGGAAAGGAGGGCTGTGTTCTGGTTTTGGGGAGCAAAACTAATGATTTTCTTAATTTGGCAGCTGAGCTCGGAACAAATGGAAAAGGGGCAGATTTGAATTTCTCTGGCAGAGAATTTGAGTCATTGTGTTCTCTGAGAGCGTGCTGTGTTGTATATTTGCGGGTGATAAGCCCTTACTCTTTCTAAGTAGAACTTAGAAAGTCAGAGAATAAATGGAGAGAGACCAAGCAACAGTAAATATTTCTTCTTTGATCAGTAAGGACTTGTACTCATGTGTATTGTCAAGATGGTCAAGGAAGGTTTTTGTGGTGATGGTTTTTTGTTTTGGTTGCTTCTTTTTCTTTTTAAGTTTTTATTATTTTTCATTTATTAACAGTAAAACATGGCCAGTGGTAGAGGCTACGAGATCCATTGCTTAGCATGGTAGCACCTGATGCTTTAATGAGAGGGAAATCGTATCTCTTACGAAAAGGAGAGAGGTCAGGATGAGCCGTCCATATCCTGAGGACGTACTGAGTTGATGGTTAAAGAGAGCTAATGCTTCCTGCTCCAGTAGCAGTTCTGTGTTTCTATTCCAGAGAACTGATGTTCCCAAATCCACATTTGGGGATGTAGATTTCATTATTCCTGACAAAAATACCTTGATGCTACTTGTTAATCCCTTTTTTTAGGTGGAGAACACTGAAAAATGTTAATGGTGAGATCCTGTCCAGAACCTAAATCACAACAGTGTCTTTCTCGCCTCTTCAAACGTGTGCTGAATCTTTATGATTCTAATGCAAATTCCCTCTCAGCTGCTGTGTGTCTGAACAGTACTTGTTCTAGATGTTGCCCAGTTGTGGTTCAGAAGGAGCTATCCAAGACAGGGTTAATTTACATCTTAGCCTTATTTGCAAAATGTAAACTTTTTCCTTGTAATTTTCAGTCCTCCTAGACAGAGAGACAGACAGACAGAAAGGTTTGCCTTAAAAGTAGCATCAGATGCAGCATAATAGTATTCTACAATTGTTGTCATTTTGTGGCTTTCGTGTAAGAAATGTTTTGTTAATTTTTGCATACTAAATTAATTGTAGTTGTAAAAAGATAGATGCCCATCTGACACTTTCAGTGAGATGAATGCAAAAATTATTCAGGAATAATACTTTAAAAAAACCCAAACCCAAACAACGAAGGAAGGAGCACACTTGGGCTTTAGTGCAGTTAGATGTACTGATTGGGTCTGGAGTATTAAGTTTAAAAAAATTTAATCTTCATATCACCAGACACGTTTACTTCACTGTGATTTCAGGGATAAATACTTTAGAGACTGTGAGGGTTTTTGTATTTTAATGCTGGTGACAACATATATATAAGGATGAATCTTACCATCTGCAAAGACGACATCCAACCTTCAGTCTCCATTTTGAATGTAAAAAATTTCTTCACCTTCTCCTAGCAGCAACTGCAGTCGTTTTCAGAGATGATTGACTTATGCTTGGTTTTTTTTTGTGTGTATTAACAGACTCTTTAGCGTTTTGTGTTTCAGTGATCTTGGGAAATAAAATATTCAGGCATTAAGGTGAGATTTCAGGAAAATTTGAATATCCCTTAAATGGGTGCCAATTACTGCAGTATGTCTCCATGGTAATTTTTATATTTTTTAATTACTGCAGGTATTTATTTTGGTTGTTTCCCTGTGTACTTATTTATTTATTTATTTATTTAGGTGTGGCTTCATTTCCACTGCTTCAGGCCAGCCTGACATGCTCTAAATCATTAACCCTGTGCTCCAGGGAACTTACCCTTATGGCAGCATCTTTGATATTAGATTGGATCCCTTCAGGGCAGAATTTAATTGACTGGGTTTCTAGGGGGAGAGCTGGTTCCCTCAGTCTCTTGCTGCTACATCAGGCCATGATCATTTCAGCAGCTGATTTGGAAGCCAAGTTTCTGCTGTAATATGATAGCAAAAGGAGAGTAGGCAGTGAATCAGAGGGCACGGGCTGTGCTTTGAAGTGTAAGCTGATATGTTTCTTCATTTAAGGATATATTTGCTCTAAATGTACTGGCACTTTATAAGTATTCATACCAATAAAAGCAGCATGAGATGAATGAATACAATTTTATAGCACTTGATTGTAGATTATAAGGAAACCTGGTATTCTGTCCATGGTAAATCATGGAGACAACCATTACAGCAATAAGGTGATGTATCATACTTTAAGCTTGAGTTCTGTAACTGGGGTTGTGATTGTTGGCAGGTTCAACCTCTATGACAAGTTAGAGAAGAAACAGAGGATATTGATGTTTTTTTCAACTTAGTCATGGCTGTAGAATCACTTCTTGCACAAGCAGCCCCTCTGAAGTTAATAGAGCTGTTCATAGATATTTGCTTATTCAGGCACTTCATTGTCAGCGAGCACTTCTTCCAGAATCACCAAAGTCTCCGTTGTTATAATACACAGAAGTGTTGATGAGGATGGTGGTAATGGGTATCCACACGCAACTTCCATGAAAGCTAAGAAGTAGTAACCTTAGTTTGGTGTATTCTTAGTAACCAAACATGGATGTTTCCTATTCTATAAGTGTTTCAGGATAAAGCAAGACTTGAAGTAAAACTCAAAAGAGCCAGAAAGTTCACTGTCAGGTAAAGTCAGGTGTAACAAGAAGGGGACTCCCAGGTTTCGTCTTTGTATTTCAGGATATATGTTTCTGTCTACTTATGTTTAGGTAAGTTACAGCTATTATGTACAGTTTAGGAAGCCTCTGGATATCTGATATATTCAGTAGATATTCAGTTTTTTGACTGTGTGTATATGTATAGGATAGGACTGTTTTTTTGTAAGAGTATGAATTTGGTATTGGAAAGACTGATAGAAATGAAATATTGCCTGTGCTGTCCCTTTCAAGAAGCTGAGGGGATTTTTTGAGGTATAAATGGTTCTAGCAGTGTTCCTGAATTTAAAGAGAGTATTAAAAGGGACGCCATAACCCAGAAAACAAACAAAATATTAATTTGGCAGAATCTTCCTAAACCTTTGAATTACTCTTTTGTGTAATTATTCAGTAATTATTTCATGTTTTACTTAATAGCTGCTTTCTGTAGGCGTTGGACTGTAAAGTCATTGCAAGTCTCGATCTTGATGGTTTTATACATTGGTTTTTGTGTTGTTTTTTTTTTTTTTTTTTTTGTTTGTTTGTTTCTGATACAGTACCTGTGCTAATCCAAACTTTTCTGATAACTGTTGTTCTTACTTTTAGGTGTTTTTTAAAGATTTTCCCCTAGAAACGCTTTCAGTTCATGTCTTAAAGCCATTAGCCAATCTAAAATGTAATTGCGCTGACAGTGGTGGTGGACACATATAGATGGAGGGGAAAGCTGAGTATCCATTCTAGGGCCTCGGTTACTTGTGAAGGTGAACACGAACAGCTGTATTTGTCGAGCCTATGTGGGGACTGTTTCTTAATCCCCGTAAATCATCACAGACAGAAAGGAGGTGATGCAGTTACATAAAATGTATCTGAACATTTCACAGGTAAGAATGATGACTGGAAATTTGCTTTGAAATGAAGATTACAAGACCTTTTTTATGACATGGGTGGTCAGACTGGTAACACACCACTTGACAAACTTGCTATCTTCACTAGCATCAGAATTAGGTGAACTGGATTCTGTGATGCCAAAACCTCAGGAATGCCTGTCATTTCAGTGATACCCTTACAGCCACAAATGTATGAAACATGCATTTTTAGCTGCAATTAATTTGGATGGTTGATTTGCATGTTCTGAGATGACCTGTGTCTGTGAACAGCTAACACAATTTCACCTTTTTTCCCATGTTTAGATGGATTAGACTCCTTCTTTCCCTATCTAAATCTGGGGTAGTTCCACTGTTATTTAAAAGCAGTTTTCATTAGAGGAAAAATGGCTTTATATTTTTCAGACAGTAATATGTGCATCCAAGTAAAATGTGAAGTTGAAAGTCAGAGTTGAGATAGAGCTGGCTGCATCACTTGATCTCTATCTGAATGTTACCGGTGTGATTATCACAATGCATTGGCTCAGTGGGGAGGGAGGATGTGCAGGCAGCAGACAGGAATTACATTTGTTGGGGGGGAAAAATGAAAAATTTCTCAGCAATTACTGTACGTCTTTACTAGATTTTGCTGAATGGTGCAAATGTAATACTACAAAGCTTTTTTGGTAGTTTGAGTTCAGGGAAGGAAGAACGTGTGGAGGAGAGCACATGTGGGGATAAAAATGAGGCAGTAATCTTCAGATTCCTGTTAAAGCAATCTGAGGGATGAGGAAGCATAGAACTAGAAAACTGGGTTTCTTGATTTCTCCCTGCCCCATAGCTCTTCGGAAAGGTGAAAGCTCATCCCACGGTATCAAGTACCCTTCTACGTTCTGTCACTGTAGTGCGTGATTGGTATGCAATGAGGTAAGTGGGAGTAGCAAGGGAACCTTTGTTCTGCAAAGATAAACTCAAGATAGTGAAAGGGCAAACATCAGTAATCAGGGCAACTGTGGGGGATTAAGAAAAAAAAGGTAAAAATTAATGAAAGTCCAGTAAGAAAAAAAAAAAGACCAAAAAAGAAAAAACCCTCCTCCTATAAAAGAGTCCACCTGCTTGAAATTGCTTCTATGTGACCCAGACACTAGCTGTTTACAGGTTTTGCCTTTCTATGCTTTTTCTGTGTTTCCTCTTCTGCATGCGTTTCTCACTGACTGACTCTCACAGACCTGCTCTCTGCAATCCTTGCTCTGTCTACATGAGCCTTGTGCTGGGAGAATAAAATGGGCAGGATGTCATTAGGCTGGAGAGAGGAGGACTTTAGAACTTGCTGCAAGGGCACCTGCTAGCACTGCGATTATTCCACCAGCAGGAAGGAGAGAGGGATAAAACTAGTATCTTATTTGCAAAAGCCCTTCAGAGGAAGTTCTTCAGTTAGCAAAGATCTAATGTTTTTGGAAAAGCTTTCAGATATTTTCCCCAAATAACTCCCATGTCAAGACTTAGACTCTGTCCTGCTTCCCTCCCCAGTATAACATAACATTAGAAAGTTCTTTGAGGCTATCACCTTAAGGTCTGCGACCCCAAATTTTCTGAAAGCTTCTAAATTACAGGTTTTAGGGTCTCTCATCCCTGCCATGGCTTATGTCAAAGCCCCGTCATTTTACACTAGGGTCCATTCTTTTTGCTTCCTTTCTTTTACCATTACTTACACAGCAGCAGCTGTGAGATTTGCAGTGAGAAAAGGTGTCAGATACTAAATCAACTAACTGAGGTATTTAATATTTTATGAATTTAGGTCTTTAGTGTTCATTTCTCTTGCTTTCTTATTTTTATTTAGGAAAACAAGTGGAGTCATTCATGTTGCCTAATGTTTTACAGCAGCAACATCTGTTATATTTCTCCTTTTCTGTTTTTGATGATGTAGGCATATCACATGTGGCAGTTACAGCTGCATTTAACATAAATTACAGCTGATGTACAATTTGTATTTCTCTGCCTGACTTTTGAAATAATTATTAGAGATTAATCTACGTTCACCAGGATTTTTTTTTTTCGCAGTGGAGTTCTCTTTTCTGCTCCCTATGTTTATGTTTTCCCTCGCAGGTAAACTCGGCAGCATTTGAATCAAATGAGAAATGTGCTGCATTTAAAATTGGGCAGTATAAGTTTGTTTACCCTTTTCTATTCTCTACCATTAGGCCTTTTAAACAGGCTCTCATAACTTACCATCTGAATTACTGCAGCATCCTTGCAAGCTGCTGTCAAAGCTGTATCACCCTCTTCCAGTGCATACGAAAATGCAACGGCTCTGAACATCCTGCCTATGATGTTTTCCCCTAAATGAACCCCATCTTTATGCCTCATCAGATTCTTGTGTTGTGTTTTATCCTGTTTACGTCTTGTGCTACTCAGTTTAATTTTTTATATCATCTTTTATTGCATTGTTCATATTCCTTCTACTTTACTAATAATCATAACCCCTTTCTTTTTTTCTGCCAATTAACTCTATCTTTCTGCCATATTACTCCGTTTGGAGTCTTCCCGTGCAGAATCACCATGCTGCTTGTCTTGTCATTCAAAATCCATACTGGGACCCAATTCTTCTTGAAGGAAATTCTTCTGCCTGTAGTGTTTGTTTCAACAAAAGTAATGAAACAGTGCAAAATATTTAGCTTCCCTGGATGATCATTTAATCTTGCTGTATTCCCAAGAATCTGCCCCTCTGATCTTCTCAAATTGTCTTTTGTTAGCCAACACATTGAATCACAACTGTGATTCTGTTGTGGTTCTGGGCGTATTGCGGATTTGAGCTCTATGTTCATGTGAAGTCGAATTGACACTAATGGTCACATTGATAGCAGTTTGCAGGTGCATGTCTTCATGGGCTCTTCATAATATGAATTATGCATCTTCGTCTGCATTATGCTCTTCAGCACTGAAACTAATAATAGAGCTGATGCTAACAAGGAAGATTTATGTTTTAGTAAACACAAAGTTAAACTCATGAGATGGTAATACTTCAGAATCTGAAATGCTTTAATGTAGAAATTATATTTGTAATTTTCTCTATTTTCAGGACTCTGATTCCAGATCTTGTAGTATGCTGCTGAAGTATACAGTTAAACTTTTTCATAAGGGATGAGTGAAATCTAAATTTTCTGTGACATTGAAAATGACACCAGTCAAGGATTATTATTGGCAAAATGGATAGTCTGATTTTGTACCCTCTTGAAGAGAGTGCTTGTGAAACTTTCACCGCTGCTGTACAGGACTGCCCTGAGCTAACACTCATCAGTGAACTTTACAGCTCCACAGTATCTTCTGCTTGGCTGTGAAACTGGTGCTTATGTGCTGTTCTGGTACTGCTGCTACTGCCAGTACTGTTGAGTTGGCTTTCATTGTGATCTGAAGTGAGCGGGAGAATTTCTCGCTTATTACATCTCTTAAATTCAATTAGTGCCCCTTATACCATGGGAGGCCATTGCAATATCTGAAGTGGAGGGAAAAAAATATTCTTGCAGTCCTCTCTTGTTTGTACTGCTTAGTATTTTCCTAGAGCCCTGCTCTGAATTTAAATTCTGTTCACTGCAAGTGTCACAAAGCAGCAGTTGTTAGAATGCATTATGAAGAAATAAACATTTATCAGATTGCCTTTTGAGAAGGTGAATAATTTAGCTAGAAAAATTCCAACAACAACAAAAGCACGCTGCTGACTGACAATTTATTTTATCCCTTTGAGATGCACGAGTTGTTGCATGCTGAGTGAGTATCGATCTGCTGTATACAGATAAATGAAATTCCACTTAAAATTTTTTGGTTGCTCACTTGTCACCAATTAAAACTGAAGAGCATGGTCATGCACCAAAAATATTAATTAACTCTCTTCAGTTCCTGGTTATTTGCTGACCCAAGGGACTGCGGGCTGGCTTGTTAGATACAGCTGTATCTGGCCTTCTCTCTATGCAGGAGCTCTTTTCTGGCTTATGTCATTCCCTTTCCATTAGTCTTCGCGATGATGATGATGAGTAGGGTGTAGCCAGGTAGGGGGGAAAAAAACATTATTCATTCCTTTCTCCCCCTGCTTCCTTTAAGATTTATCTGATGATCGTTTTTTTTTTTGTTTGATGCCTTATAGCCACTATTTCCCACTACTAACTGCACAGTCAGTGGCCATATTTAAAAGCTGCCTCTTTGCTGTGTGTGCAATCATGTTATGAGGCATGAAGTGAAGAAAAAAAATCTGTAACTGAGTAAACAATGAACTTCTAAGTAAAAGACTTGTTCTCTGGATTATCAGCTTTCAGAGAGTCACAGAAGTGCTAACAGGAAAATAACTGATTGCCAGAAACTTGGCTAATATTACAGGAAGAGGAGAAAATAAATGACGGAACGAAGATCGAACTGAGTTTGTGGGGAAGAGTATCTGGTCAGCGTACCAGCGGAGGCATCTGCACTTTTGATGATGTTTCTACCCACTGCTGCAACAGAACTTTAATGGCCTGCAAGGATGTTGGTCAGTGGAGAATTAAGAAGCCATAACAGCTGTCCTCATACGAGTCAGATCTCTGGCTTCCGACCTTCCTTCACAATTAGGCGTTGAAAAAATAACAGTTTAAGAGACAAGGTAGAAAATAAATAAGGTGATGAGGCCGTATTTTGAGCAGTTTCATCTGCAAATCCTGAGTTATTCTGCTGACATCCAATTATACAAGTGTAATGGAGATTACACATCATCCAGGCCTTGATTTGAAAATGACATTTCAGTGTTTTGGCAGCTCTAAAAATACTGACATTTCTAGTAGCTGGAGGCCATGAAAATATTGATTCAGCAACAGAATTGTTTTGTAAAGCAGTGATAGTTGGCTGGCTTCTGAACTGTAGCATGTTGCTCCAGGCTCTACAGTATATTGCTAACAAGGACGGAGTAAGGCCATTGAAAGCCAAACATGTGTTGGTGGGGAACATTCCTGGAGGAATCAAACATGTCATCTACCAATCGCAAAGTATTGTTGCAGCTTTCTGACTAGACATCCCATTGTCAGATAACTTGACAAAAAAATGTGCGTTGATAAAACCAGAGTCGTCCTGTAGCTTAAGCTAATACGAGACAGAGGAGGGGTCCCTAGATTCCCCTTCCTAAGGGGACCTATTAAATGAGCATCTGTTAGCTGTAAAAATTGTGCACACTGAATGGTAAAATACAGTAAAATCCTCGGCATTTGGAGAAATTAAAATAATAAAATACCATTGGACAGAGTAAGCTTGCTTGTCACTGTCAAAATTTGTGTGAATCTGAGCTGTACAAAACGGAGCAGAAGCACTTAAAAGTATTTACAGTATGTGGGCAATGTAGTTATCTTTTTCATTAGGAGAGCAGTGGAGGGGGGGGAAACAACATACCTTGGGAAAAATGTGCTTCGCTTGTAGTGTTTTTTTTTCAGAAAGAGCATATTCAACAAGCTCTGCCATGCTTCAGCAAGTACTGAAGTAGATCAGTGCAATACAGGAAGAGCATTTTGGGAGCTGGTGTGCCTTGGGTCTGCGGATGTCAGAGTAACAGAGGCAGCCCAGCTCCACCTCTGGAACAGGCTGGTTTATTTCTGTTGTCCTGGTATTCAAAGAAATGAAGGAGAGATGAGAGTGAGAAAGGAATCCCTTTACTGTGCTGTTACTGTGCTGTTGTAACAAGAATTTAGATAGACTGTTAATATGTGACATGCTCCCTTCTACGTGATAGACTTCACTGCATTTACTGTTCAAGTAGGATTACATCCTAAGTCTCTCTTTCCCTCCTGCTCTCTCCACAACTCTTACTCCATTCTGCTCCCATCCTGTCCTCTGGTTAATGTATGCTTCATCATTAAAGAAAAAAAAACCCACACCTACATTTGGGGCTGGATTTTGATTTGCATGTCTAGGAGGATTGCAACCCTCCTTTTAATCCAAAGGATCTAAGGGGTTCTTCATTTGTTGCTTCTCAAAAGTCAAAGTTAGAGGTCTAGAGTCTTTGTTCTCTTCTGTTTGAGTCCTGCCCTTTCTGGAGCTGGCGATTTCAGAGAAGGGGGAGAGTTCAAGGCCAGGGCAGCGCAAATTTGATAGATAAGTGTCATGGTTTAGCGCCAGCCGGCAGCAAAGAACCACATGATTGTGGCTCATCCTCCCATACCCAGCTGCAATGGGGGAGAATTGGAAGAAAAAGGCGAAATTTGTGGATTGAGATAAGGCAGTTTAACAGAACAACAAAGAAAAGAGGAAAGCAACAACAATAATACTGATAGAGGAATATACAAAACATGATTAATGTGATAGCGCTCACAGACCAAACCCAGGAAGTCCCAGCACGCTCTGCGTGGTGATGCCTGCTCCCTGCCCCTCCGGCTCCCCAGCTACATGCTGGGCAGGATGTTGCTGGTATCCAGCAGCTGACCTGGCTGTGTCCAGTCCCAGTTCCTTGTGAAAATTAACCCTATCCCCGCTGGAACTAGAACAAGGAGTCACTTCAAATCCTGTTGAACAGGAAATTTAAGACAAAGTCCAACACTATCCAGTGCAGTTGTGCTGGAGTTTAATCAGTTTTCTGGATCTGTTATTTGAAGATTGGTATTAGCAAGTCCCTGCAGGCTGTTCATTCAAACGTGAGCATTGATGATATCTATAGCATGAGGGAGTTGGAGGTGAGGGAAAGGGAAGAGAGACAGGAGAAAATGATTCGGCTCCTGTTCCTATGGTAATAGCTAATCCTCCTGGTATCTGAACAACATGATTGCTCCCATACTGGTAATTTAAAACTTGATGAGCCATCAATGAAACTGCCTTGCAAGTAGCACACAAATCAGAAGTCAAAGCCAATGATTCTAATGATCGTTTCTTTTCCTCCTAAAAGTTGCTTGTATTTTGGGAACAAGATATTTTTCTTCTGCTACTGTGTTACTCTGCTACTGCCACTATAGTTGCATAGAAAGAACTTGCTCCTTTTCATTCATTCCCCATTTTACGTAAAATTGAAAGCAGAAATATATATCCCTCTCCACTGAACTAAGTGTAACATTACAACTTCAAAGAGAAAGGTGGTCTAAGCTGACTTTGAGGGAATCCATCTAGGTGGCATCTAAAGCTGTAAACTATTGTATATTATATATTGTACCAGACAAAATTTTCCCTTTACTTGGATAGGGGGCGATTTCAGGAGCTTCTCTGTAAAATTTTATGAAGTAGTTCCAGAGGATGTAAAGGATACAAATTGCAGAGAATGCATCAGTGATGGCCTGGATAAGGGAGATGTAGATTTCAAGATGTTACAGTAGTATCAGCTAGAAATTTCAAGATCTACTTGCATCTTTTTACTGGAATGAACACTTGAAAACCACCAGAAAGAATGTGAATTATGAAACCTAGCTGTTATAACTAGAACAATTTTTTTATCTTTTGTGTCTGTCTGTCTTTTAAGAGGAAGAAATTTGGATGAAGATCCAGAATGACCAGAAGACAGTCTGGAAATTGAAGGACTTGGTATCAAAACTTCTTCTGTCCTTGTGAGCTGATCCTTTCCTCTAGGACTGCTCTCAGCCCAGTAAGAGCAAACTCTTTGTGAGGCCCCTAGGATCTTAAGGATTTTTATTTTTTTTTTTAAGGATATTTTAAATGTCTGTCTTACTGTGTCTGCCCCTGTTTCTCCTCTGTCTTGCTGCATGCACAATTCTCGTCTGTCGGTGAGGTGGTAGGTGTGCCTGATCCAGCCTGTGTGTAGACTGCAGAGATGCTTTTAGGATTAAGGTAGGAAAAGCTGCTTTTTTTGGAAGGAAGAAGTAAAGGAGGAGACCTTGTCCTCTTTACTTAGTTTATTGTCACATGGTTCCTGTCCTCTCCAAGTCCAAGTGATCTGTTTCTGTGATAGGGTAGTGGGCAGGCTGTGTAAGGGAAGCTGGAGAGCTCCTTGAATGTGCCTTGCAGTCCTATATATCAGTGAACTCTTACTTCTTCAGCCCAAACCTGCTGATGTTCTCATGAATAGCATATTCCTTAATTCAGTTGTGATTGTTAATCTGAGAATATATTGACCGCATCAGGCCTTTCAATTTAAACCCTTGGAAAAAGAAACTCCTGGAAAGTTGAAGGAAATGGAGATCCCAAGGGCTGTTCTCTACTGATGGGGTTGCTTTCTTCTTACACTCATACAGCTGAGGTCAGGCTCTAGTATTATACCATCTTTGTCTCTTGCAGTTTGAATTGGAAACCCAGCATTTTTTTTCTTAAGAGAAATTTTGATAATGAAGTTTCGATTGAAACTTGATATCCAAAGATAGGAAGAAAAGCTCTTTCACAAAAAATAACTGCTTTTTCCTCCAGATGCCAAGGAAGTGGGTTCAGAAACATACCATGAAATTGAAATTTCTCAAAGTGCCTCTTAAATCTTAGCTGCAATTACTGTAATTCACAATAATAGATCCAGTACTATTTTTAAAAGCTTTTGAAGGTTGCAAGTAGCATCCATAAATTGTGGGTTGTGGGCAATCTATGAAACCATAGGTTTCCAGGGCTTTTATTTAAATGAGAGAATGAGAGAGAAAGATGTAATAAAAGTCATTATGAAAAAACATGAAAGTTTGTGTTGTGCAGAACACGAACAAAAAAAGGCAGGAGAAGCCTGAGCGTTTGTAAAAGTTGTCTTCAGGTTGGACAAGATTTTGCAAGTTTGGAATGAGCCTCTTTTAATCCAATAGTTCTTTTGATAGAGACTGGTTAAAATGGTGCCTTATTGGGGGAGAAACTGTAACAGTTGAGAGAATACGAGGACAGACCTACAGCAGCCAGAGGAACCTATTTATGCTTCTCTGTATTGGTACAGACTTTGGTAGTAGGGGGAGGTAGGTGAATCGATCATCTACTTGTATCTTTTTCACCCCCAAGTGATCTTCAGATGAGTTATACCCTCCCCTTTGAGCTTGTGCACTACACAGGAGTGTGGAACTAGATTGTGCTCAGCTTCTTCTGTAGCCTAAGTTAATTAAATGGATCTTCATGGAAGACTTTTCATCTGAAGGAAAAGACTGTTAATATCTGTGTTACTGTGCAGTCTCTCTCTCTCCATGCTGCGGGTCTGCTGATACAGAAGACTATGGTCTTTTATCTAATGTTGTGTATGCGTAGGGAAACGTCTGTAGACTCAAAAAGAGAAAAAGGGTGTTTTCTTCAGTCACCTCACAGGAAAACTTATTAAACACTGTAGAGTAATATGCTTAATTGATTCAAACTAGTATAGCTTTATACACTTGATAAAGCTACTAAGATTTACTTCCCTGAAGGTTCTTTCCTTTTAATCTGGGTCTTGGGATCACCTACTCTACTTGAAGTCTTTTTGTAGGTTATACATCCCTAGATGACAATGGAGGTGGACCTGAGATTTAGGATAACAACTAACTGTGGCCTAACTTGTGGGGAAGCATATAGAAGAAGAAAAAATCAGGTGGTTCTTTGTTTTCCAGGCAGGGTTATAGACCAAAAAAAAAAAAAAGTGGTCCAAAATGGAATGTTTCCAAGAGAAGTGCCAGGAGGAGCTTTGTTTTTCACAGTAACTTGTTCACTCTGCTGACAGTGGGAGGAAGGTTGTTAGAGTGGAATATGGTAAAGAAGAGAGGGGATGAAGGGAAATGGCCACCAAAAGAGCGTACTGGCACTGGTGATGTTCACAAAGGTCCCAGCAATTGTAAAACGGTAAATAACAGCAGAAACTGATGATCAGAGTGCTATTTTTTTTTTTTACTTGAAAAGCAGAGTATGAGAAAGCGATGTGTTTTTAATATGCTTAAATGAAAAGTAGTTCTATCTCTATGGCAGAGAACTGCTCTGGGAAAGATTCAAACAAGGAGTTGAAGGATTTGCAGGATTATTAGTCCCATGAGACCCTCCCTGGAAGCATAAGAAATGATTTGTGTTTCAACAAGAAAAACAGTACTAGTAGCAGAGACTACTTGATACACAATTCAGGAATGATATTGAGGTGTTGGAGGAAGTCCACAGATTAACCTTAAATACATATTACACTGAGAGATTTGAGTACAGTCCATTGTCTTTATCAAAGACAGAACTGGAGCGAGATCTAATCAATATGTACGTAAGGCTGAGAAAACAGAAGTTTCTTTATTCTACTGCATAGATGTATAATGAGATACACACGCAGACTTAGAAATAAGGTGCGTTGCTTCAGTAATTAACCTCCTGAATAACTCTCTGTTGCTGTCGCATTCTCTGGCATCTTAATTCAAGTTTGGAAGTGATGTTCACTTGGTTAAGAAAGTACTAGGGCCTTTCTCGAGCAGGAGGCCAGACAAGATAGTCAGACTGTGTTTGTCTTCATAATCTGTATTGACATAATTCAAGTATGTCATATATTTGTGAGGTGCGTTGTGGTTGGTGAGATAATGGAAACAGCTCAGTTTGGGAAGTTGGAGCTAAGCATGCAGATATTCTTCAAGCTGTGGAGCACACTTGGCCCTTCTCCCAACAACGCATGCATAGTAAGAGCGGTGTAAAATGCCTTTCTTTTCCCTTTCCCAGTATTTGAAAGCTCCTTCCTGCTACGTGGTAAAGCATTCCTAGGACTTTTGCTGAACACAAGCTCCCATAGCATGACCAAATGGACTAAGATTTTTGGTGTCTCAGGAAAAACACTAGTAAGCATAAATTTGTCCTGCATTTGGTTTTAACTGGCATTGCATGCTAAGATGCCATGGACATATGAGGTATGTGTCAATCCTTTATTGTATGCCAGGAGGTATTTCTTTTCATGTTGGCTTGTCCTTGTCGATTAGTTTCTTGATATTTTAATTTTAAACATAGAATACTAATCTCCTTTTTCAATCTGTTCTTGCAAATAATTCATAGAATTGTTTGGCCTTTAACAAAAGTTTCAGAACAGTTCATCTTTATGAAGTGTTGTCAGATGCATCAACTGTCTGAAAAAGCAGAAAAACATACATATTGGAGTCAATGGAAAACACATGGAAGAATGGGTTTTGTGAGCATTGTAAATGCCAGGCGTGTTATTCTGCTGCATATTAGTACCATACCTGACTTAAAAAAGACACGGGTGAAGTATCATTGTATGAATCTGACTTCGTTGTGGCGAAGGAGATTCTTTCAGTGGCTTCAGTGTGTCACTTGTTTTGAGTAGACACATGAAAATAAACTCATGGGTAACAAGGCCTCTCATTACCTCCTATCTTATAGGAGTTTTGAGTGTGTTAAAAGAATGTCAACTTTTTACAGTACAAAATCTGTATCTCTCTTTTACAAATTCTTGCCTGCAAAATGGAGTCTTAGAGAGGTGAGATTATTCCACGTCATTAACTAGGAGTTACTTCTCCAGAAAGGTGAAAGCAGGAGACACTTAAGACTAGTATGGCGCAGAAGTAGATATGGTGATTCGTAAGGGGAACGTGACTGCCACATTTAACTTTCCACAGGGCACGTGGTAAGTGGGTTCACTAATAACGAAGGGACCCACTGTTTCAACGAAATGAACCCGCTGCATATAACTTTGTCAGAGTTTTTGTGATACAGTTTTCTTGGCTTTAGAAATGCATACTTTTAATTTGTACATTATGATGATTTTGTACTCATCAACAAAGCTTGTGGCTAATACATGGAATAGGAGGAACATTTTAAATGTGCTAAATGGAGTTTAGGAGCACAAGTATTCTGAATTTTAATAGTTGTTGCAGACCTTAGTCTCCTGAGGCATGTTTGAAAATCAACTGCAAGTTGTAGTGGTACCACCTGGTCTCCAGCAACTCTGCTTTGGAAGAAAGTGGTTAAAAACAATATCTTGTACTCATGTGGGAGTCTTTTGCTGCCTTTGGATGTTTGAGTCCCTGAGCCACTACTGAAACAGTTCTTAATCTGTTTAACGAACAGTTAGTGAGTATAATAGTCCTGAGAAATGAAACTGTATTATATTACATATTTATATTCAGACTGGAAAACTGAGAAAGGGCAAGGTGAAGTGTTATGCAAAACACCATGCAGGAAATAGAAAAATCAGGAATACAGTATGAAGCCCTACATAATACCATGCCTTTTGTTTGCGTTTGGAAATTCCAAATTAAAAGCTGAGAAGGAATAATAGAGTAGAGTATTGTGTTACTGTCTGCAATTTTCCTTCAAACGGTTCTGTGCCACGTGTTATCCACTACTGGATAACAATAGGATATATGATTCAGTGTGTGGCCTGCCAAGATATATTTGAAGGACCTGTGCAGCCTTCAGGAAGGAGAACCTACAGAGCAAAAAATAAAGAAAGCCTGTCATGACAGCAGGCTTCTGAACGCGGTATCTCTCTATCTACTTTGGCTGATGTGTTGTGTTAGGGTTTGTCTTGTCAAGTTGTAGCAGTCATATAGCAAGGTATGAAAGGATGTGACATAACTCAGTTGTTAATGAAGCAGCTCCTCATTGAATGCTACAACATTATCATGTGTCTTCACTGACATGACATGAAAGAAGAGAGCTTTATTTGAGAAGGAAAAAGTGCCAATGAGAAATGAAAAAGAAAGAAACTGTTGAGTAAAATGTGTATTTCTCAGTGTTGCCTATTTTGCTGTACCAGTGTACTGTAGATAATTAGGTGACTCATTTAAAACAGACCCCCCACCTACTCAAATGTTTTGGTAGGTGGGTGATTGCTCCCAATTGCTCCCAGGCTTGTAGGTGAATGAATTTCTCATCAGCCATTTGGCATCCCAGGCAGTGATGTAGATCTGACAAGAAAATCAATTGCATTGCTAAGTTTCACAATTTGATTACTTTATAAAAAGTCTCTAGAGCAGCTCTCTGTGTGATTATATAGACTTACTGCTGAACTGAAAACCTAGTCCCACATGCTTCACACTTCTAAATAATTTGTAGTAATTATTTCGATCAGACATGTACTGAAATGCTATTTCAATAATGAACAAGGTGACGCGCAAATTATAGAGGGGAATATGCACAAAAGCCTTAAAAATAAACAAGGCGATAGGGCTAAATTCAGCTCTGAAGTTACTGGATGAAGCTCCCTGAAGCTTATGTTCACTGTTCACCGAATCATAGAATGGTAGGGGTTGGAAGGGACCTTGGGAGATCATCTAGTCCAACCCCCCTGCCAGAGCAGGTTCAACCAGGTCACCTTAGAGCAGGTTGGACAGGAATGCATTCAGGTGGGTTTTGAATATCTCCAGAGAAGGTCTGTTCTTGAGTTCAAATCCCTTCTCAGCTTGGATGTCTTTGCAATGAGATTAATTTTGCAGATGAGATCTCTTTCAGTTTGTCTCTTGTTTCCTGATATGTTTTGAGTGACCAAGTATTAAAAATAATGCACAGGCATAAAAAATGGTAAATTGGCTTACTGTTAGTGATGACCCCATGAGAGCAGAAAAGCTGTAGACATATGAAAATGAAAATATTGACTGCATCTCAGGCAAGTCGTCCAGCCATCTGGATCTATTAGACTGTTTAATATTGTGCTCAATGAAAAAGTATGGTTAAAATAATAGAAATTAGCCACTTCAGAGTTTTGTATCCGTAGGAACACCTTTACTGGGCTATAGATCAGACCCTTATGTAAAGACATAATTTGTGACCAAGAGCAAGAATTTATTTTTGCTGAGTGTGAGTGCAAAATGTGCGGCTATAGCAAAAGGGTGGCATTCCGCGTCTGTGTGCCTCAGGAAAGGTTCCAACCTTCTGAAATCTTCAAAAAGTCTAACCTACAGGAATATCACGAGAGTGGGTTTCTGTGAGTGTGGGGGCATGGCTAGTCCTTGGGAACCATGTGGCCTTGTAGAGTTTTTAAGGTTCCTGGGCTAGATCTGCAGAAGAGTTAAGAGGGACAGAAGACACAAGACTGACATTTTCAGTATGCATTTTTTTAGCATCTGTCCTTCAGTACACAATTTTCATCCCTTAGGCTCCTTAGGTGATGGCTCAGAATGGTGTTCACACCACCTCTGGATCATTTCAGATTTGCTTTCAAGAATGAAGGTAAGATTACTCTTTTACAACATAACCTCAGGAGGAGGAATTGGTCATCATCCCCTTTTCATTTAACAGCTCAATATTTCACAGTCCCTGCATTGAGTGCTTCCATTTTATGTTAAGCAGGTATTGAATCACGTCCAGCGACTGTAACTGAAACAGGAACTAGACACCTAGTCTTTGCCCTCTCAGCTCCCCTAGGCAATAGCAATATTCTTTGCTATTCTTCCTCTCTTTACTGAGTGATTTGATGAAAAATGGAATAGTTTCCACAAAAAGGGCATCTGGCACTCTTCTTCTCATCCAGAAGTAATTGATAGGTTGGAATGAGGTCGCTGTCGTGTGAGATGAATCTTCTATAGCAAAGACAGGATCTGGGCCTGGGAGGAGAACTGAGCCCAGTGTTAAGTTTTGTGTTGAGTCCTGTTTGTTAGGGACTCCCTGCAAACTGGTATTGGGAATCAAATGTGTAAGCTGAGCAACTTTGTGTTTATGGAATAAGTGGGATTGGTGGGGGGGGGATACGATATGGGCTTCTCAGCACTGGCAATAATGGGTGCTTTCTGAACATACTCAGTGCACAGTGTATAAAGCTGAAACATATGCAGAAAAGTGGTGCTTGAGTTGTGTATGGAGGTATAAGCATATTGACTTAGCTACCTGCTTCTTGTTTGTTTTTCATGTGCAAGAATGGTTAGTATAGAGCTAGTGGATAATTCCTTTACTCTTGCACAAAACTTGGCAGAAATTTATCACGGAAAATGTTTGGTTTTGCCTGTCTTCTATCTCCTCAAAGATCTTAAGTCATGTGGAAAACAAAACATTTGATTTTAGGTAAATTTTGTCAAAATAATTTTTTTCTTTGGACTGAGCAAGCAAGGAAATATTACAATGCCTGCCACAATCTTTTGCGACAAACTACACCAAAAAACTGAGTGAGAGGACTCAGTGTTGTGTGCTGTGAATCCTTGGCTGCGCTGCAAGTTGTGTGGTGCGGTGCAGGAGGCTTGAGGCGGCAGGCATTTATGGGAGATGTACATCAGCCAGGGAATTGGGTGCGAATTGTTGTCTGAAGTCCTACAGCAGCACAGACAGATTATAAAATAGTATTGAATTAAATGAACCAAAATATTTAGCATTATTTCCAAAGCATTGTTTGGAATAGTGTGGGGAATAATGAAATAAAATACTTCAGGAATGTCAGAACGGTTTTTGTTCACTCTGTTTTTTAAAGGAGAAGCCTGGGTTACTCAGGTTCATATGTAAGCAGTGAATTAAGCTCTTCCTCATCAAGTAATTACTTGGAACAATTTCCCTGTAGTCAAACTTTGGAGAAAGAAAATCAAGTTCTGGTTTTAAGTTGGGTCCATCTTGTTTTCTGTTATTTTAAAGTTTACGTTCAGTTGATGCATTGAGTGTCCTTCTCATTCTGTTTATGATGAGAAGAAGGGGGGGGAAAGCAAAAAAGTGAAATCTAGAAAAGAAAGCCAATAATTCCCAGCCCCAGCAAAGTGATACCTGGGACAAACACGTTAATTAGGAACAGATGTCTAGTTCTAGAAAGCTATTTTTGTGGTTTTAATTTGTAATGTTTGTAAATTTATATAATGGCATTTCCTTTTATCATCAGTATATTTCAATGACTTACTCAGAAGCTTGGTTGACATCACTGCTAGCTATCAAGTGATTCCAGTGAAAAGATGGAGATGTTCTCCTCTCTGTGATTTGCATTCTTTTGTTTTAAATAGAAAATTAAGAATGATGTTTATCTACTGGTCATTTACTGGTCACTTCTAAACCCCGATTAGAAAGTAGAAATTCTTCATACTATGTGGCAGTAAAAGGGTTTCCAGCAGGTCCTTTTGTTGTTTCCCAACATTATTCAGTGTGCATCACTCACTAGCTGTAGCATGTAAGTCATTAGGAAAAGACCATCTTTGGCTGGCGAAGCTAGGGAGGAGAATAGCAGGGAATGCGTGGGTAGTTGGCAGGACTGGGCAGCTGGGGCTTTTGGAAAAAGAGTCTCTAGATACTCCTTATATGACAGAAGAAAATGAATTACAAGGTCTAATTTACTTGCAGAAAAGTTGGAACAAGGCTCATCGTGGAGGTGCAAGTGGTAGGGATGAATGGTCATTTCATCTCTTCAGAGATAAGGAGAAAAAATTAATCACGTGAGTAGTCGAATGGTGGAGTGGAGGCTCGAAGAGGTTTTTTGAATGCCATTCTTGGAGATAGTAAAATCTCAGCTGAGCAAGACCCTAAGCAACCTGAACTACTTGGACCTGTTTTGAGCCTGGGAATGGGCTGGATACCTCCAGACTCCCCTGCCAACCTAAACTGTATTATTCTAAGGTTAGCTGACTGAAAAGATTACTTGTGTAACAAGAAGAATGAAGAACATTTGCCTGCAAGAAAAGCAGTTTATTTTAAATAAATAACAAAAGACAAATACGTACGAATTAATAGTTTGATTATAGTTTATTTTTTCTTCTTTCTTAGAAGCCCTGAATGTTCTGTTTTCTCAGATTGGATGTACAGATCTTACCTTGATAAAAAGAATCCACAAACTGTTTTTGAATAGTATCTGAATCTTGTATTGAAAAATATCAGCAGAAATGGCAAGGGCTGGGGGGAGGAGAGTATTCATTTTGAAGGCCATTTTGTTTGAGAAATGGCTTTTAATGAATACATTTTGTCCAATTCTATTTATTTCCCAGCAAAGACCTGAAATTCACAATACCAAAAAAATACAAACCTTGGAAGTAGGATAAGAAATTAGACTACGTAGTGTGGGTTTGATACTGAATTGAGGGTGGAACAGATTTTCATAAACCAGTGGGGGAGCATTAGTTCTTATTTTAGGTGACAACAATGTTGGATAATTAAGGTCCTATTTTCTCAGCACTGTGGGAGAGTGTGGATATTACAGTGCCTGCACATTTTCTGTCTCTTTGCTTGAAGGTTGCACTCAACCTTTATTTTATGTGTAAGAGAATGAGCCTAGTTTGAATTTATGACAAGTTCTTTCTTCATAATAGTCTGGCATAAGGCATAATTTTTGCCTTCTCTGCATAAAATTCTATGTGTATAGCTTCTATTTTACTTTTTCTTTCCACTGCTTTGTAAGAGAGCAACCATTGTTCTTTGTATAGAGAAAAGTTCAAATACCTTTCATTTTTAAAGGTGACATTGGTGGCAGTGCTAAGTGATTTGGAAGTGAATTACAGTGATGCAGATTGACTGTCATAGAACAGATTTTTTGAACCATCTCTTAAAATTCTTTCTTGACGCTTTCCTATGGTGTGGGTTTTTTTTAAAAAATTATTATTATTATTATTATTTTTAATTTTAGCCCACTTTAGGTGGGGCCAAACTTGCCCTTGGCAATTGTCTGTGAAGGAGGTAAAGTAATTTTTGCGATCTTCCTCCTACATTGGCAAAAAATGTGCCTGTTGTTCATTGTTAGGTAATGACAACTGTATGTTTTCACTGAGTGTCTTTAAGATGCATTTGCCTCCCAGAGCTAAACTCTTACTCAGCCTAGTCCCTGGGGAGTGGTTTGCATGGATGCTCTTTAGCTGTGCATGCTCTTTATGTTGATAGACTGGGACTTCCAAGCTGCCTAGATAGGATTTTACCAGCAGCCCTTTACCACTTGGCACATTGCTTTTGGCACTGAGATATATAAAACTAGTTTTTAGTCACCAAAAAAATGTAAATTTTATGTGGAAACATGAACAATACCATGATAGATTCTGGAAGAGGTCCATTGGACCTGTAACTGTACCCTGTAATAGCACAGTATTGTAAAAAAGCAGAGAAGAGAAATACAGAAAGAGGAGTCTGATCTGAGGTTTTTTTTATTATTTTTTTTTTAAAAAGCGGGGGGCGGGGGGCTGAGAAAAATATGCATAGAAAATGCTTGGATCTAATCAGGTTAGTATTTTCCAATGATTTTTTTTTTTTTCTCCTGGGGCTTTTCCAGACCACTTAACTACTAAAATCTCAGTCTCAGCTCTATCAGCTAATAATTTCACAACATTCACTCTGCCTAGTGGCATGCTTGTGAGAGAAATGGGAATATCCAAACACCAAGATCCTAATGTGGAGGAGTTTAATGCAAATACAGTTTTTTAAATTTCTTTTTTTCCTGTTAAGAGGTCTGTTTATCTTTCTTCTGTTTCAACAGAGCTCTAAAAGGCAAGGAAAGCGTTAATGAAGTTGTCAGGTACAGCAGTGTATGAAATGGACTGGGCCTTACACCATTATGTGCCTGTAAAGCATGTTGTACATCCACTAACAAGACTGCCATTCATTTTTTCGATAAAACCTGCACAGGGGTATTGGGGTCTGTGAACTGACAATTGATTTACTGCCTGGAAAATTATTCTTTATTGATTTATATTACATGGAGGCAACCACAAATCTATAGCGGCCTTAATCAGAGAGAAAATGCTAAAGTTAGTGTCATTCTTACTTAGTCAGGCAATTACAAGTAGGAGAATTGGCTTAGTACCTCTAGGTGACATCTACATATTATTCAATTATGAATCTCAGTAATCCATGAATTACAATACATAAAAGCATGTGAGATCTGGTTAATTAATTTTTTGTAATATGAACAGTGCCCTTTGTGCAAGAAGGTGTTTTAAATGTCAGCCTAGCATTTTATTTGAAATTTGGCACAAGAAACTAAGTTTGATTTTAATGAAGATTCTTGGGATCTTTACTCTGCCTGGTATTTTTCTGAGATGTTGTATGAATCCGATAGAATAAAGAATCTGATTTCTATATTAGATATTTTAAAAATGAGTAGATATTCCAGTTTTTTAGTTTCTGAGCTCAAAATGGATGATGTGTGACAGGATAGAGCCATTCAGTGACACAGGGACCGTGCTCCAGGGCTGGACACTCTTGCACTGTCTTGACAACAGACTGAATTCAAACAGCCGAACCCTTGAGCTCTGTGTGGACTAAGCTGGATTTTGCAGCCTTACTTTCAATTAACCCTCTAGTTTGATTCAGATAGAGCTGTATATACATGGTCGTCTTTGCACACCCTCCAGTTCTGTGCGCTGGAAAATTGCGGGGTGCTGGACAGATGCATATGCAGTGCAGCACCAAAAGGATTTGCTGAGGATGGGGCTGGTACCGAGGAACTGGAAACCTACAGCTGGAGGGGAAAACCCTCTTCATAGTGGGGTTAAGATCTCTGGGGTTTGACTGCAAAGCTTTGGGAACCCATCTAGGAGGATTAATTTAGCCTTTTTAGTTTTCCTCAGAAAAATATGTGAAAATACATGTAGCTCAGTCTGTTAGTAAAATAGATCTCTTTCTTTGTTGTTTTTGAGACATGGGTTATTCACAGGGTATTTTCCTTCTTAGGGAAGAAGGTGGGGGGATTAGAAAAGGAAAACAGTCTGTGTTGGATTATGTAAGACTTCAGCTTTTGAAATTATTTCTCCTGTAAGAGTAGCATGGAACTTCCTCTCTGTTAAAGAATTTAACCTCTTATGTAGTAAATGAAGGATATTTTCCTGCTTTGCCAGCAGTGGTAAATGTGGTACAGCTCAAGGTTTTCTATGGACTTATTCCTGTTGGCATAACATCTTAATATAAGGTTGTTTAAGAAAAAAATAAAATACTGGTTTAAGGGAGTGAACTGGCTATCTTTGTGGTTCATCATACTGAGGCAATATTTCCAGGCAGAGTGGAAGTGCAGCTTCTTCTGGGGCTATTTCCATTAGGTATTTAAGGCTCTTATAAGTCTGTCCCTTTTGTCACTGACTGACATAACTGGGAGTCTTCAAAATATTCTAGGGCCCTGGTATTTTTTGTCTGCTGGTCACTGTTAAGTCCCTGACCCAGAAAGCAGAAATGATGAAATATGAGCCAGGTCTCTGCTGTACGAGGCTTTATCAGTAGCCAGACAGGTGAAGCACAAAGAAGTGGAGAACCCAAGTCGCCTGTGCACCCTGTGCTTCAGGCTGTGACTTCAGCTACAAAAACCCGTGCTGCTGCGTCTGCGCTATGTTTGGCAGTTTGAAGTAATGGCTAATTCTCAAAATCTCAATGTCCAGACCTTCTTTTATAACACAATATGTCACCAAATACATTTTTTTTTTCATTCAATTACTTATTTCAAACAAAGATATGGGCTTTTTAAAAACAGAAATTTGGGAGGGGGAGTGGTGATCGTTGTTGTAGACAAGCAGTTTAATGAAAATGCTACTGAAATGTCTTTTCTTCTATGAAAACTAGTAAATCAATTACAAAAGCAATTTCCTAACCCAGTGTGATTTTATTGTGTTTGACCAGGGCATTTGATAAGCATTAGTTCTTGCTGAGAGCAAAGAGTAAATTTTATTTCAAGCTTTGCTTTCATGTGTTTGGAAAAGTGAAGTACCAGAAGGGCATTTAGACGTGTGGGTCCGTTCCTTGCATTCAGTGGCAAAAATAAAGCCAAGAAAGAGCTTTCCAAAGGTATTTGGGCACCAGCCTTCAGGAACTTGTTCAAAAATATTACTTGAAGTTTTTATCCAGTTTTGTGTGTTGATTATATCTTTTTCCTTTTTTGTGAAATTCTGGGAGGTATTAAGTATTCTGCTAGTGTTCAGTGTAGGAAAAACTTGTAGCTGAAAAACTGTATACTGTAAGTCATGTTCCTCCCACCCCTTGGTAACATCTTTTTGCATGGAAGTGTCGAAAACAACAAGGACTACTGAATAGCCGTTTGTAGATATACGCTATTGAAAGATATGCAGGTGATTTCAAAGTCAGGCAAGGGCAGAAATAGCACATAAATGCTCTGATTTATGGCAGGAGTGTAATAGGAGTGCTGTAAGGAAATGTAAGGCGGCTTTTTTTTCTGGAGACGCGCACTGAGAAGTCACTGGAGTAGTCAGTACCCATCCCTGCTGGACCTCAGGGTGACAAATTTAGGTAACCATGATCCACCTCTTGCTAATGGTATCAGAACCTGAAAGGTCAGAAGTGCTGCTGTGTCCCACTCTGTTATCACACAGATACAAAAGCACAGAACCCCTCCATCTTCTCCTAGCTGCCTCTTCCCTACCCTGCCCTGCTATCCCACTCTGCCCAGGCTAACATCCATACCCATATGCCGTTTCTTTAAGGAAAGAGCAAACAGATACATATTTCAACGTGAATCTCTCTGGGGTCCCTGTGCCATTTGTTGTAGTGGTGAGTTCCTGGGGGAGTGACAGGCTGTTTCCATTCTGCTGCTCTCCCTGTCTCTAGGCAGCTCTGGGTGAACAAGTACATGCTCCCTTCATTCTTAGGGAGTAAAAAAAAAATTTAAAAAGTAAAAAAAATCATGAGCAAATTCAGTTATGGGAAGTGTGGCATATTGTAAAAATGTGATTAATTGATTTCCACTTTTAATGTGTTTTTCTTGTAAAAAATGAGTAGGATATGCTAAGAGTTCAGAATGATTAATTCCTGTGTGACCAGAGGGAAGTCCCTAGGGCCAAATTTCAAGGCATTTAGAAAATACCAGTAGCTTACCTGGTTTGTTAAAAATCAAGAGAGGTTTTAAACCAGCCATTTGTCTCTCTGGACTAGAGCTCTGGGGTTTTTTTTTGTTGTTTTTTGAATTGCATTTCTCCGGCTTTTGGGGATGACTTTTATGATCAAGTTGTTTAATATCATGTGTCACAAGACAGGATGATAATGGGTCGGTATAAATACATTAGGTAGGAAAACACTTGCCTCCCTCTGTACCCTTCTTTCCATTCAGACTTTACTGTAGGAGCTTTAGGCAAATACTTCTTAGGAAAATCCTCTTAGATGCTTCTTCCTGTAAAGCTAATCATTAATTTGCTGGACTGTAGATTCAATAAAGGAATAAATATTAGAGATGTTTCTTGGAACTAAAAAGCAGGCAAGTAATGGCTTTGTCTTATACTACCTGGGTTGGAATTACATCCCCCAGTTACAGAGGGAACTATTGTTTGCTCAATATAGGAATTAAATGTTCACAACAGTTGCTATTGAAATTTTAACTGAGTGGTGATGCAGATGGTTACTACTGTGTCCTCTGATTTCAAGGTTGTTGGGGAGATCAGGATTTTGGGGTGTAGTTGCATCCCACTGCATCCCCCCCAATGCAGTGGATGGGGCAGGGGCAGCATGTCATCCCCACTCCACTGTGTCCAGCCCACAGCAGAGAACGTGCAGCATGCAAGAGTCTGTACTATGGACTCCAGCTTAGTGAAACTCAGGTTTTTAAGAAGCTAGTTCGTACATTTAAACTATTCTAAGTCCCAGCAGTATAGCATTCCATAGTAGCTAGGATTAGTATTTAAATTTAAAGCTAGCAAGTAAAGTTATTGCTATATATAGGCAGTTTTTTTCTTCAGCTCTGGGGCTTTTCCTTATTGCCCTTTCCTAAGTCCAGTTTATAAATTTATAGAGTAATACATGCTAGTCATCCTTTCAATTTGAATAAAAATACCATCTTCTGCATTTAAGATCTTAGCTGTTCTCTTCAGTGAATCTGATTGTCACTAATAATGATCCCTCAGTCCACTGACCAGCCCCCTGATAGGAGCCCTTCCACCACGAGCCTTCTCAGTGAGCACTGCAACTTGACAGGGAAGAAGTCTGGTGAATGGAATTCAGCGACCTTGAGTGTACTGCTCGTAGACCTCAGTGCCCCATAAATTAACACACAATTACACAATAACAAGAGAGATGGCCTTTTTCGTGAGTCATCACTTGACTGCAACTCATTTCATTTTAAGCAGCAGTACTGTTCGGTATATTAATGTAAGATTAATTTATGATGATTAATATTAAAATATAACCAAAGATTTTATTGTAGTAGTTGCTTTACTATTCTGAAAAGTTTTTGGGAGAGCATTGTATGAATGTATGATTCAATCACATGTAGATTGTGGCACAGTTAGTTTCTCACAGTCAGTAATGCTTTGTTCAGTAATCTGGACTACTTTGGAGATTTGTTTCTATTACAAATAAAAAAATCCTTATTTATTATTCTAGATAACAGCATTTTGATCTCATTAACATGGATCATTTTCCCTAAACTCAGCTAGACTCTGTAGTGTAGCAGCAAAACGCTCCATTTTATATCAATTAAAATATTTTTTCTTTTTGACCTACCATATAATTAAGATCCTGTTTATTAAAGTTACTAGCCTATTAGAACACTAATTGCATTACACACACACACTTTCTTTTTTCTGAACTGTTTATGATTTAATTGATTTGTTTAAACTAATTTTCATGTCTTTATGCAATTAACTCATTAATTGAATTTATTTACGCATGCAAATGCTAATACATCACCCCATTGTACTACCAGTGATTTAAAAAAAATCATTAATGTCCTAATTGAGTGAGTTCTTTGGTATGCATATGCAATGTGATAACACTAGAGGTTGACTTAGGAGACCTTTAAGAGATGCCTTCATGCAACGAACTGAGATTTAAAGGGGGCAGCATCCAGCATGGCTGTTGTGGCTGAATAGTATTCTTGTGTACAATGAAATATTAACCTTGAGCAAGGGAAAAATCTGGTAATCTTACTATTTTAGCAAGGAAATACTTGATTATATTTGAATGGTTTTCTTATGCCTATAGAGACTGGATAGTAATAAAGCATCACAGAGAGAAGAATGTGAAGAATATCAGGGGGTAAAAATTAGCAAAATGTCACATATAAAAGAAGCTTCTTATGTGGTGTGATCCAAAGTCCAGTATTGTCAATAGTTTCTTTCTATTGACTTCAAGTGACTTTAATATCTGATGGAGACTCAAGTAATTTCTCTATCTTGAGCAAAAGGTCTTTGCTGTAATAAAATTTGTTTAATTCACAGTGAACCTGATGGAAGGAGTACCTAGCTTTGGCATGTGCTGTGCTGCAATAACAGCAGAGGTGTGCTCTGTGGGCAATGGCGGCTGGTGATAAACAAGGAAGGGAAAAGGGGACAAGAATTGTTGTTTTATAATGGTAGGTTTTGATCTTGTGAATTTTCCAACTTTTACTCAAGCTATTTATAACCAGAGCATTGCAGTGAGAAAGCTAATCCAGCAGTTCTCCACTCTAAAGTCTGTAATGAAATTAAACCTTGTTTTAGGAAACAAATTCAAGGCTAAATACTAAAGTTTAAAAAAAAAATTAAAGTAAAAATGTTGCTGCCTGTGTATTTGGCTGCTTGATAGATTTAGGAGTAATGGCACTGTTTTTTATGCATATACATGTATAAAATAAGATAAAAGTGAAAATTCGATGATACTGATCTGTGTTTGCATTTATTACCAAAGGGCGCTGATCAGTATTTGGGACTCTAAAGTACCCAATGATGATAAAATAATTTTAGCATTTTATTTTTAATTCATAATGAGATGGCTTTGTTCATAAAACATATTTCACTCCCCAGAGAGACTCATTCAGTGTGGCACATACACTACTTGCGATAATTTCAAATATTGTTTTCAGTTATTTTTTCAATAAATAGAAATTAAACTGCTACATTGATAATTGGATACTTTAATCAATTATTTAGTGGTTTTACTCAAAGTAAAATGAATCTGCAATATGGGATGTTTTTGAACTACAGAAAAGATCTACATGAAACTTCATGTAAAGCTTCTGCAAGCTTTTGTTTTCCTATGAAGCTCATCAGCTCTATCCTCAGTGGCTAAAATTGGTTAACAAATGGAAAAAACTGATCCCCAGTTGTTGGTTTTCCCTTTCACTTTCCAGCAGGAAAGGAAGGGAAAAAACCCAACAACAACTCTAATCACCTTGTGTCTGCATTTCTAGCAAATAAGTGGAAGATTTATATGTGGATGATAACATGTGTGAGAAGAGGGTACACAACAGAACAGAAACTAGGAGTTAATAAGTATACCTGAAAAAGGAAGTAAGTTTCTCCTATTTTAATTTATAACTTGTTTGAAATGTCAGTGGCCTGTGTTTTCAGAAATGAAAAATTGTCTAGGTGCCCCAAGGTTTCAGATCAGTCCTCTAAAATGTTTGTTCTTGTAAGGGCTAGTAAGTGGAGCGGGACTCCAGAGAACTGTCAGTTGTCTTTATGCATTGAAACGTTTGAAAATGCTACACAGAACTGAAGGATAGCATTTAGTGGGTTAACTTCGCAATGAACTCTTTTTTTCCACAGTCCTTTTTTCTTAGGGGAATAAGGATCCTATTGGGATCTGCAGTTCCACTTCTTCCCAGCTCCCAAAGAGATGATGAATCTTTTTTCTTTATCTCCTCTTATCTTAGAGGAGGAATGCCATGCCTTGGAGTACACAGGAAGCCTCTGAGTGATTGCTTTTATTGTTACTGCCTCAATGGCTTTCAGGAGTTTACCATTTCAGGCTGTTTTCAAAAAATAAAGGATTTTAAATCTTAACGCTGCCTTCTAATTTGACAAACACAAATATTGGCCTATAAAGAAAAACCTAACACTACTTTTCAGTATGCAGAACCCATAACATGGAGAAATAAATTCTGTTTAATCTCTTATCTCTTTTAAAAACCTCAAAAATGTGTTCTCTTTCATGCTCCCAGTCTTTATTTCTGTGGAAAGACTTACGCAAGTGACTAAATTCCCTAAATAGCTACAAAGCTATTGTGATAAGAACAGGAAGTGCTCTTGACAATGTGTTTTGTATCAAATATAACCCACCATACACTTTAGGATGCTCAGCATGCAGTTTCAATATATGATTTCATGGTTGTAGTGGTTTTCATTTTTACTTTACCTTTCAGCTATGGATTATAAAAGGAAGGAGAAATAGTAGAATTCCTAAACTGCATCTCTACTTTAAAATTTTATATTTAACTTTAATGGTAGAAATACTGTTTATTCATATAAGATTCATTCCTAAAAATAGTATCTTAGATTATTGTTTATTGATAAACAGATTAAATAGTAACCTGTTTTTTAAAAAGTCAAACAATGGTTTTCCATTTATGAAGAAAAAATTTGTAATGACGGTACTCCAGTAAACATTTTCAAATAAAATGGAACTTTACTTAGTTTTCAGTGGTGCCACTGTGTAAATATGAAACCAGTAGTCCTGTGTAAAGTCCTCATCCCTTTAAAACTGCTTAGAAAAGTGGTACACACTTCTAAAGTTTTTGAAAGGTGTTCAAAAGGTGTTTTCTTTAAAAAAGAACCATATCCAGGCACAGATTTACCTTAAAACAAAAGAAAAATGTCGTTGAAACATATTCAAATTAAAAGCAGACCTGCTTCACAGCAGCACAAGGTGATATCTCACAGTAAGTTAGTTTGACTTGGATCATTTCTTTAGAAACTTTCTAGCATATTCTCTCCTGATGAGTTTTTTAAGTGCCAGCCTGGTCTACAAAGGTTGCTGTGTTCTTCCTGCAGCGAGTACTTGCTATAAAGCTGTATCTCTGCATGTGACAATTCGCTTCTCTTGACTTAAATTGGATTTTATGGGTATGAAAGGTGGGTATAACATGGACCAGTCTACTTAAATGCACCACAGGAAAGAAAAGGTTTTAGTGTGCTTTAGGAGTCTTGCTTGCTCTCCAGGTGGAGCCTGAGATCTCATGACATTCAAACAAACAAAAAAAAACTGCTCGCTTTTGGCTTTGTATTGGTTTTTACTAAGTCAGTCTGGAGATGAATGGAAAAAGTAGTCCAACAAAATCTTATTACAATTATCGAGAACAATGTGAAGATCATCTCTTAAAAACTGTCCGTGCAAGTGGCTTCAGTTAATTCAGAGATTCGCACTGCTTAATGTTTCAGATACATAGGAAGAACACAGTGAAATCTGTTCTTTCCCTCTCTGCTTTCCTTACTAAGGCCTAGGAGTCTGATGTCTAATGCATTGTTGCTCATCCTGACTTACCTTCATGCTGGTTAAGACCTTCAGACACAGCACATAAACCTTTAATATGTTTTTATGGAATTCAGTTTATTTTCCAGCATCCATACGTAAAATAATAAATCTGTTTTTTACTGATGGATGGAGGACATGCTCTTGTTGCATTTCTTCTGTGTCTCTATGCCTCTTCCCTTCCAGTGAATGCACACGGAACGTTTGAAAATGTTGCAGCTGTGAAGATACAGATTGAATCCTGGACACTTTGCTAATTTGAGGTAGTAATGCAGTGTGGATTAAGCTGTTAATGACACCATACCATCCAGCTCACGCGTTATTTTGCAGTGTCATTGCTTTGCAGAAGCTAGTTGTCCTGGAGATTAATTCTAATATAGATAAGTTAATGCTGTTAGTAGAGAAGAGTGCACTGTATTTGCTGATTACTATGGCGATTGGTATATCAGATTATACCATGAGTGTGTTTACTCTGCTGGGTATTTATACCATCTCCAGAAGTGGAACTTATTCTTGAAAAAGGAAGCTGATTCTTAAACTTGTATTGCTGAGTATCTAAACTGAAAGCTTCAGGACTTGGATCTTGACAGCAGTTCAGCCTGCGTGTGGAAACCCTGTTGAATTTTCAGTTGCACGTAGACCTGTTTTCACTCATTTTCAAGCTCTCTGCTCTCTTGGGAAGTTGAATTTTAGGATTCTGCAGCAGAGAGTCCAGGGATGGACACAGCAAATGTGTGTACAGATGCTTAGAAGGTAATCTTCTTTCGTGTAGGGTTACCTGATGTGCACTTATGTTGGCCTCAGACAAAGTGAAGTCCTGCACAGATGTATTCGACAGTCTCTACCAAATGTAGGTGGAAAGGCAGTTCAGTGTGCTTGAGTACAGTCTCAAAATTAATCCCAAACATCCTAGGTGTATCTTGGTGTAGGCAGCCCTGTAACAAGTGTTGGACAAAACCATGCTGATATGGGAGCTTGAATCCCTTCCAAAAAGCTTGTTCTTTTTTAATTCTACCACCGTAAATATAGACTTCTCATTTTTTGTGTAACTGTGTATGATACCGAGGCCTTGGTTCCAGTAGTATCTTGTGGCAATGAGTTTTACAAGCCTACTTGTTGCGTGGATGATATTAGAGATAAAGTTTAGTTGATGGCTAATTATATCTTTCTCATTCAGGGGGGAAATAAACCACAACCCAATCCTGAGTGTGTGCTTCCACCCACAGATCCCAAACCTATCAATACTGCAGGGGAGCCTTTTCTAGCTTATTAATTCAACTTACAGAGGGAAAAGTGCCAAATAAGAGCAAATGTTTTAATTATAAGGAATAGTTTTCTTGGGTAAGACAATTGCTGTGTTTGCAAAATGAATTTAAAATGCTACACAGTCTAGCAGAGTTTTTAATGAATGCTAAGTCTGAAAACACTGCATGAAGCAGCTATGGTTGTATTTGCATATTTGCTCAGGATAATTGATAGAATTGTTTAATTAAATATTGTAAAAGGCAATAGTCTAATATATTCTGTGCAAGAAAAGTAAAACCATGAGATTCAGTAATTTATCTGATTGAATCTTTTGTATATTTAACCAGGAAGTCTCAATAGGCTATCCATTTCTGGGTAATTTTAACTCAGCTTGGATGGTAATGGGAAACTTCATGATGCAGAAGCCTGAAAAGGTTTTTACTAGATACAGGTTTCAACCAAAACCCTGGTTCCGCACGAGCTTAATCTTAGCTCTAAATACAAATGCAGTTTGGGCTTTTCCCTATCTAAAATTATAGCCAAAATGACCTATTCAGCATAAAATATATCGTATGGATCATCATTATATATTCACATATGTTAGTGTATATTATTTATGATATGTATATTGATATACTAGTAATCAGAAAGTGGTAGCTAGAAAAAAAACATTTCTGAACCATTACAATCACATATTTCAGATCTAACTGTTTTTCCAAGGAGGAAAAAGCAATATATATGCATTGGAACATCCTTTGCAATTGCTTAGTGTCCCTGAAATAACTCTAAAAATCACTTACTTTAGGAAAAGTGATTGATTCATAGTCCTTTAGTGAAGCTAGCATGTGAAAGAAGAGAAATGGCCTTACAGAACTAGTCAGACAAAATTGGCTGGCCAAAGTTTCTGTACAGCATAATAGATCAATTGATACAGAGTTTGACCTATTTAACATTATTTAAAGCTTAGGAACTAAACATGTGTAAGTCATGAAATATCTGTAGGATACAAGGGGGAAGGAGTTTAAAATGCTGATTCCAATCAGTTATTTCAGTGGGGACAAAACAGTGGGTGTCAGTCTTGGGGAAGCACATAAACTTCAGTCTGTGCAATTGTGCTTCAGTTCAAATGCAATCAGTGGCCTTAAAATGTCTTATTTAAGTTGAAACAGATGTCGAAATCTTTCAAATGTAGAACCCAGTTAAGCGCACAGGAACCAGCATTAGGGATGGAGATAGCATTTTACAGGACAAAGACAACAGTTCTGCTGAATTTTGTAATGATAGGGATGCAGGATTTGGGTTGTTTTAATTCCTGTATTGTTTTCTTTTTTGTCAAAGATTTTGCTATGTTCATTACACCTCTTGTAACTGGCATTTTCTGATACTGTTAAGTGATGTGACACAATAAGTAGTTAAGATAAAGTAGTTCCATTTCTCTTCATTTCAAAGGAACTCGTTTTCTCATCTTGTCTAGTCCTTACATTCCTAAAACTTAATCACCTTGTTATTTTTCAAGAGGTATTCTAGACTATGTAGAAAAAGGAGTCTCACTTCTGAAGAGAGCTTTCTGGTGGCAGTGTGTTACCAGTGCGCTAGTGGTTGGTGTCTTTTCACCTGGAATTTAATGATTGTTTTTAACTTGTAAAGCCCTAAGACTTTCTAACTGGTGTAAAGCAAATGCGTGAAAATTAAGAAGAACTTGACATCCTGTTCTGTATTGAAAATTTCAGGATTCTTACCACTTGCGTACGTGACCACAGTTGTGTGGTCTCAAAGGACCTCGGATCTGGAACGCCCACTATATTTGAAGGAAAAGCCATTAATTTAGGCTTTGGCAGAAAAATTGAACCTAAAGGAGAAAAACGTAGTGACACTATTCTGCACACATCACGGATTAAATGATTTGTACAAGAATGGGAAGCTAAGTTATAGTCAGTATTGTTTTTTAATTTCCTGTATCCTTATGTTTGTTAGCATATCTTAAGGCCACTCTACTGTAGTCAACTGGGTAAGCTGGATCAAAATCAAGACCAAAGATTGTATCTTGCAAATCCAATGATTTGACTCTGAAATGTAACACAAACTATTTCAGTGACAGGTGCATGCCTGTCGATTCAGTAAGGCGATTACCGAAAGCCCTGTGTCAACAACATAGCTTATACCTTCTAGAACTGTTTTTGTAGTTAATACTTTATTACTTGGATATTTTTGCAAAAGAAATTGCGTAGATAACATAATTGGGAGTTTATCGTACTACATCAGATTTCTTTTGAGATTGAAGCTACTGTTCAGTTGCAAAATGGGAGTTCTTTCTGGATTAAATGCTTTTTGGAGGCTTTGCTATTTAAGATTTACGGACTGTTTAATAACAGGTATAAGACTGTATATTTAAACGAAGAAATGAGTGACACAAACATTTTTTGCCAAGGAGATAAATCACCCAGTCTGCTGTATCTATCAGGCTACAAACATAAATTTTCTTTGAAGCAGAATAGTTTTTTATTAATAACTCCATCTTGTGACTGTTTTTCTAATGCATATTTAGCTTGGAAGAAGGAATAGAATGCATGCAACCTATGAGTGATTTGACAACTCCCTGGCACTACAGAGATTCTATTATTAAATTCCTTTTCCAAGAAGAGTTACTTCACATACCAGTGGTTTCTTAATAGCCCATGGTGAGAGAGACTTGCCTAACTCTCTGCTAGGGCATCTCTGATTAGAACATGGAAATTTTATGTTTTTATACCATAACTAAAACACCCCTAAACATATATGGTTATTTATCCTTTAAGTTATGACTTTGGAGTGCAATTGGATGTGATGCTGTTTTGATTTATAATCTTTGCAGCCTGCAAGTGAATGGACATACAAAGAATACAAAAAAGAACTAAGATGATTTAAGCATTCTGAACCGAAGGATGCATTTTCAGTATCTTCCCCATCTTTTAAATATAGAAAATACATCTTTCAGTATCCGGGACAAAGGAAAGACCAGTGTAGCCCTAAGTGATTATGAATCATTTCATTGTGTGTCTGACACTGTAAAATATATGTCTGTTGAGGAAGACCATTTCTTCTTTTCTAGTGACCTATAGTAGTAAATGAAGAACTGCAAAGGTTATCAAGCAGTTCCTGTTTGGAGTACTGCAGAGAAAAGAAATGCATCTAAGGAAGTATCTCCAGGAATACCATCTGGTCAGACTCTGAGGAGTCGGAATTAAATCTGAAGCTATAGGGTAAGGCTAGAAAAAGGACCTAAATGGCTGCCAGTAGGTTCTTAATAACTGCGCAGGGGACTGTTAGAGCTCTGGAGCCCTGGCTGCCTGAAACCTCAGGGAGCTGGAGGGAGAAAGGACAAAAAGAGCAGTATGGCAAGTCTTGCAAAGCCCAGTGACTGCTGCTACTGATTTTGGGAAAATGCTGAGGAAAATCTGTATCTGTATTTGGCCTTTGTGAACAAAACGGTATGTAAAATGCATAGTGTTCCAGTGGAACACTGATATGAATCACTTCCTCTTAGTGCAGCAGTGACTTACCGGCTTTCGTAGGCACCCCACAATGCAGTTCCTTCTTCTGCATTCCCAAGCCTCTGATCCACCTGACTTACCTCTAAAACTTTGTTTTCTTTTCATACAGCAACTAGCGCACTGGACAGGTAACATAACAGTATTTGCCATAGCTTCATATGTATCAGTGATCCTTAGATGATCACTTCGTGAGTGATGAAGTGGGATGGCTGATGCAGAAATTATAGTAGTATTCATTTTGCAGTTACAGTGTATGTGTTGTTTTGGTGTGTTTAATTTAGGGAACTTCACTGACCATATCCTTTCCCATCACTGAGTTATGAAATTTATGGTCTGATACTTGGTTATTCTGTTAAGGGGTGGAAGATGAAGGGGTTTGGGTTGTTTGTTTTTTTGTGTATTATGGTCGCTGCCACCATTCACTTGCTAGTAAAACATATTTTAGGGAGCTAAAATCCAAAGCGTGAGAGAAAGGAACCAGTGTGCACTGTTAGTACATACTTGAACAGAATGGGAACTGTACAAATGAAAGTACAAACTTGTGCTACCATTATGACTTTCTGCCAAATCCAGATGAATGAAAGAGCAATTGTGCACAAATATACCTAGGAAATCAAAACTAGTAGACTCAATGTACTGACTACACTACTCAGACCAGGGCTTCTTATTTATTATTGGGGAAAGTTTTTGCTCAAAAGATATAAAACTATGATCTTGAGCTTGAGGTGACATCTGCCTAATAGAGAGGGGCTGGATGAAAAAAACCACGAGAGAGAGAAATGCAGACGTTATTAGGCAACTTTTCACTGGGGTTCCCTCCTTGATTGTTGAGTTCTAGTAATTGTGAGGTTAGGTATAGTGTGAAGGTACATTTTACAATTTTAAAATCTGCCTTATTTCAGTTCTCCTTATTTAAGTCTAAGTCCAAAGTTGCAAACTACATGTTTTAACTCAGTTCTTTTCACCTTAACAAACTATACATATACGTACCCAGCCCATAGGGAATGAACAGAAAACTCCAGGCACCTAGCCAGGAGGGGCAGAATCCTCTTGAAAATTGACGCTTAATATGAAGCTGTGTCATTCAATTTTAGGAAGTACTGAATAATGCCTTCTTCATTATTTAAGGACTGCAATATTTCTCAAAGAATGTGTTGGCAAGCTTTTAAATTGTAGGAACAACTCCTTTTGAAAGGAAACGGAAGAGATGCAATTAGTTTGCAAATTCAAACATGATGATTGAAGTCAGATTATCCTTTAATTTAGAACAATGCCAAAAGACAGTTTAATGCATAGTTTTGTCCACTTGTGAACAATTAGGGCTGTCAGCATAAGTGGTCAATTGAACATTTAGGTTAAACTGCACTTTTTTAGATGTTCTGTGACTGTTGCATTTGGAAATCTTCCTTTGGAATTAGTCACAGCCATTGACTGGGTAACTGCAGTGGCAGAATCTAATTATGGCTGAAATACCCATGGCTATACCTTTTAAAAATATATCACAAACAAATGACTCAAGAAAAGACTGACAGTGGAGGGATTGGTACAAGAAAATGTTGGTAATGGAGGCAATCTTGCAGTGAACAAGTGCATCTAGCAATTAGAGCAGCCAGGATTTCTGCCACAGCAAATAGTGTCTCTGGAAGAGATGGGAGAAGAAGACATAGCAAATGAGCGTGTTTGGATTTCTGCTTCTAAAAAGATTGTTCGCTAGTGAAATGGAAGAAAATTATACATGGTCCAATGCTGCCTTTGGTTAAGTACGGACAGCTTTTGCTAATTTTATCCTCTGTCAGTTCTGACACCCACATGCGTGCATGCACACCTGTGTATGTATGTGTATATTTGTGTGTTGTATATATAGTTGTGTGTGTATATGTAACTGTATGCTTTTCTACAAGTACCCTGTTGTGAATTGGGAAGACAGTGTTTAGACTACTGAGGAACTCTAACCTATTCTTATAACTTAACCTCGACAAATCTGTAGAAACCAAATTACTTAATGTAGTAACTGATAAACTGAAATTCTGCCCTGACACATGCCCAGTGTAACCTATTGATTCCTGTGGTGTCTCATAGGATGCGTGCCAAGTTATCTGCATGATTTCTGTGATCTGTAATCCAGCTTTGAATCAACGGGTTTGAGCCTTATTTTGACCTTTTCTGACTTTTTTTTTTTCTGTACTCATTGACTTTTTTGGTGTTATTATACCACTTTTCCTAATGATAGTAAAATATCTGCTGGAGATGGGCCTAATGACCTGGAAGTAATTAGAAGAGTCTGCAAACAAAGATAGCTGCACATCACAAACAGAACTGATCTTTTATTCACACAAGCTTCTAGCTACTGCAATAAATCTAGATCAGCTACTGTACTCATTAAGTGAAGAGATAATTAAAGCTTGTGGTAGTCTGGATAAGCCACCTAGCAGGAGAATGCCTTTTATAAAGGGATACAGTAGGCAGGTTTGCAGGTTTTGAGAAGGCTTTATTAAAATAAGTGAGTGCTGCTTAAAAGATGTCCATGCAACACCGTTATTCTTCTGTCTGAAAGGACTGCATATTATAGCGGGGTCTCAGAGAAACTAGTGCAAAATGATCTGGTTCTCTGAAGTATATCAGCTCTAGGTTCCATTGTTTTCTTACCTTTAGCTATGTGAGACTAGTTCTGTCTTTCGGATTAACATAGCTGTTCTGTGGTGGCTTTAAGATAGCCTTGTGTTGACAAGTAAAGGAGATAAGGGATAGTGGTGTGACGCTCTGAATTGGATTTGACCCACTGTCATGTCAATATACTCTTTATATTCATTCCTTTCTTCCTGATTCCTTATGGAAGGGAAGTTTTCTGACTTTCTCTCTCTCTCTCTCTCCGTTTGTTATGAACCTCCTAAAGTGACAAGGTAGGAAGGATTCACTGCAATGCAATACCATTTTTTTCCTGCAAACAGATTCAGTAACATTCATTATATTGGTATGGATGTACGAATAAATATAAAAATACTTATTAAATACAAAAGTTAATTGCTGATTTAACTACTGGAGGAACTGCCTTTTTCTTCAGTAGCTGAAACTGTCATGAGCTCAAGGGTAATTCCAATTGTGGCTCATGTTACTTGCTATGGAAATGTTGTGGTATAATTACTATAAAAGTACAGGATGTGCACTGATTTTAAATTACCCTCAAATCACATGAAACCAGACACTTAACAATAGAAAATGTAGTGTCAGGATTCGCTAGGTGGTGTGGTTAGAGAAATTTTCTTAAGTTTTGTGCCACAGATTGGAGGGGATTCTACCCACAGCCCAAGCAGATATTGGGGAAAATCAGGTTAGAAAAAAAACTGTTGCTCATTCTTCCTATTTATTTATTTATTTATTGTTGTTTGGAGCTGTAGTAGAACATGAATGTAATGACAGTACAAAAATGCAATTGCGTGATTCTATTTTTGTTGTAATGTCTCATTTTTCTTCTTTAACCTCATCAAGTAGGCAGGTAGATCTTTGATGAAACCTTAGTGAACTGAGTGGTAATATTCCTGCATTCTCATCATCAGTAAAATTTCTGGTTTACTACAAACAATTTTCTCAATGCCAAGCTTCTGTTTTCAGTCCATGTTCATGCAGACAAACTGAAGAGGTATACGGTGTCCAAAAATGAGAAGAGTAGATTCAAGAATAAGAATTCAGTTGCCCAAAACTTTTCCTGTTAGACAGAAGCTTTAACTTTTTCAGACGGTATATTAAGTTTGCATCCACTACATGTCAACTCTCTGGTGCGTTTATCCTACTTCCCTAAATAGCTTGTAGTTAGAATTTAGCCATCTGTCAGCAATTAAGGAGTAGGCACTGATTTTCATGTACTAGGACACCTTACAAAGAGAGACATTTGCTGGGACTTTCTCTGTTAATGGCAAAGGCAAAGCCAAGTAGGAAATCAATCATGCTTTTCACTGGATCAATAACCAGTGTAATGTGGGTTTTAGTATAAAAAACAGCATCAAAACCAAACATTGTCAGTGTGCAGTACATCATTGTGGCAAGCTGCACAGGTGTAAAGGTAATGATTTAAGTTCCATTTGAGCAGATAAGTAATGTCGCAAATAGTTGAATAGGATTTTATTCTTGAAAAACATTTAGAAGCATGATTTCTTAACTGTGGCTTTCTAAATGTAATGTGCTTTAGAAATGGGGAATATAAATATTTTTCAAAAATTAACTTTTACCTGAACAGCCTGCATGGGAGTTTGATCAGTAGGAGGTAAGGTGATTTTTTTGTTTCATTCTTTCTTTGGTTGGAGTGAGTTTAACACAAATGAAAGGAGCAAGATTGACAGCAATGAAGAATGTAATTTCCTTCCAAAAAAATCCCCCAGCCTACCAGCTGTGCAGAGTAGCGGCAGTGCAGGTTTCCCTTCTAGAACTGTGTGTTAGTGCTTCACTGTTTGTCAGAGACTCTTCTCCTGCTGATATTTGTATCCAATCTATTTAGGGCTGTTCAGATGATGTAGCACGAACCTGTAAGTGATGACCATCAGTACAGTATTGATTTGATGATTTGGCTTGGTGGAGAAGTTATTTAATTCTCATCTGCCTCTTCAACTATTTGTATCAGAACAGCCCTGTCTATGTTGTATTCTCCCTTTATTAGATACCTCAATGCTTGATCTTCAGTGAGGAAGGAGGCACATCTGTTTCGTGTGGACAAAGAGGATAACTATTTCTAAGATAAAATTTCTGCGCTGCTCTGATGGGGCTTCTCCAAGCATTCAGCTGTTCCAAAGGGTCTGTCTGGTTCAGCATTGTCCACTGGTAGGAAATGCGTCTTCTATGGAATTATCCTCAGGCGCCATGCTCTGTCTTTCCCTTCATTCACAAATGTTATAGGAAGAAAAAGGGGCTTGATTGAAACGTGTCTGTGTGTGTGTGACAATGGGCTTTTTTCACTGCAATTAGGTGCAATTTAGTGTCTTAAACCTGCTTCAGGTCATATTTTGGCTGTTGATGGGTAGTTGATGGTTAAGATGTATTAGATGCAGAAAAAGTTGAAATAAGTGGAGCTACTAGAACTTCTTGTCATTGAAGATGTTCTCAGTGTGTTTCCTAGAGTCTTGTCCACTCTGTTGAAAAAACCAAACCAAACGATCAGAACCCCAGCAACAAAACTGAAAGCGCTGTGGTGTATTTCTGAAATTACTATGTTCCTGGTTAGTTATGGATCTTTGTTTAGAGCTGTGGATTGGTTCTGTGTGTTCAGTTACAGAATTGGTTTAGTGTAAACAATCCTAACACTTTTAAGTCAACGCAAAGTAATTTTGCTGTGTGTGATCTTTGGATTGGTGCACTTAACTGTTACTTGCTTTGTGGCAAACTTAAAAGAAGCTGTAAAAGCAACAAACAGTTTTCTCTCATTCAGTGATACATTCTATGAATTACAGACAAATTTGCAAATTCCATATCCTCCATTTTAAGATAAGGATATGATGTCAGTGGTTTAATCTATATTTACAGGCACATCTGTGCATCCTTTTTCTTTGCAGCCTGCTGGGAAAGCTGGAATATTAAGAGAATTAACTCTTTAGAAAAACAGCCCATTTACCTACAGGCTTAAACACTGTTCCCTAAAGTAGTTGGAGTTGATAGCAGAAAAGAAATGTTGCATGTAAATTTGGAGAGAAAAAGCTGCATTAAAGAAAGTAGTTATTCAAGATTAGCTTTTCTCCTCCCATATGAGTGCATGAAAATGGGAAGATGCAATAAAATAGAATAAGAGAAATTTGTACCAGCTGTCTGCCAAAAGTTCAGAAGATGCATGACATAGCATCAGTGAAGAGAAGGGCTCTCTCCATAAACTGTGCTTGTGAAGTTGGGGAATCCATTCATCTATGCTTTCTTTGATAAAGAGCTTTACTTTTGCAGAGGCTTACACAAAGAGCAATCAGTATACCTGTATACCCCAAAAATACACCAGGTCTGGGGGTGAAGGGGTAGAGTTATTCTCTTTTCTGGATGCTGCATTACGCACCATGGGCTACAGCTACCTTTCATTTACATTCGTATTGCGTGAAGCTGTGATTTGTACCCCTGGGAAAGCAGCAGCCTCTTCTCCTTGGTCTGTGGCAGGCTCCCTGAGAAACGGCCTCTGCATATGCCTCATGCTGTTCGCTTGTCACTGGCCGTCTGTGCCTTGGCTGACTGCAGAGCTAGTGAAAGAAAGGTAGATAGAGAACAGGGCTGCTCGGGATGCTCTTGCACATCCGGATGTGTATAATGGGATTACTTGAGTTTAAGCAGCCTGTGTGATGGTAGTATATTCTACCTCCCAAGACGCAGACATGCTTTTCCCTTTGGCATTGAATTTGGACCGATACAATTCCCCCCGTTGTTAAAACCAACATGTACAATGAGAAAGCATTTTTAACACATGCTGGCTCTTTCTCACTTTAAATCTGGGCAAGGTTTCTGTTAGTAATAGAATGCATTAGAATGAAAAAGACTTTTAAAGAGTTATCACAATAAGGAAGTCTCTGGTGCTGTATAGAACTGGAGCCTGGATTGTAGGTCAGACAGAACTGGGACCAGGCGGTTCTTAAGCATTAGAGAGTGAAACAGGCTTTGATTCCTCGCTAATCAGAACTAGCTAGCAGGCTCTCTGTTCTTCCCCGGGGAAGATAGCTCCTGTGTTCTGGGTAAACGAAAGCCTAAAATAAGCCTTAGTTAAGAATTAACTTCCATAACAGCTGAATTTAAAACTATGGATTTTTTTTATCATGAAAATATTGATGTGTTTTATTGCTTTGGGCAATTTCTTCTTAGAGAGGATTTGACTCTTTCAAAGGTATTCCTAAAAATAAAATGATCTAAGCTCTTCAAAGTAAAACAGATTGTTCTTTTTATTATGTGTATTTCTTAAGCAGCATTTTCTCTTGTAACTGAAAACAAAATATTATACTTACTGATTCAGTGAACAGGCACCCAACTTTGCTATACTGATGCTATACTCCTGCCTCACTTCAGTAGTAGTAGATATAGGCACTTAGGAGAAAGTCTATATATATTAAGTATATGTATCTAGAGTCATTAACTTTTTGCAGTGGTCCCAGGTTCCACAGACTGTGATACAGAGCAGTTTGCTGTTGGTCCCATGAAAAAAGAATGTATTTGTAAAGTACAAAGGGTGCATCACCAATAGGTAGCATCTAGGAAAACCTACATTTCATGTGGTAGAATGCAGATCCTAAAAATATTGAGCTTTTGTGAACCCATAATAGATTGCCTTTTCTGTACTGCACTATTTTGTCTTCTGCACATTTTGCATGAGTCATATTAAGGTAAAGCGGTTGCAGAGAGCCTAGACAGAAGGCAGTGTTTCTTGAAGCAGTGTTAACCCTTACAGGAAAAAAACCCCAAAAGATTGCCATAAAGGACAGCCATTCACTGTTGTCTGAAATCCAGCTAAGTGCAATCTCTTCTGTATACTTAAAGAGGGACCTTTGGAAAGCATCTGAGTGAACTGGATAAGGAGAGGAACCTGGGTGCCATTCATGTCTCACTCTCCGCCCCTCCCATTCCCCCCTGCAGCTGCCCCCACACCTCCTTCCAGCTGGTTATCTCTGGGCCTGCAAAGGTCCTTAGCCAGCACAAGCTTCAGAGGACTTTTGTGAAATTCTGGTAGTCTGAATAATGGCCTAAATGCCAATCTTTATTTTAACGGCAGAGGAGAAAGCTGACAGACACATCTGCCATTTGTTCAAATAGTTTTCACATGCTTCTCCTTTAATACACAATACCATCTGTTGAGTTTTACTGCAAATGGAATTCTTTTCTTCAGCCTACCCACAAACCTAATTATGAATGTGAGGATTCTAGAGGTTACCTTTTAAATATACAGCCAGCATTTCTGGAAAAAAATACATCTGCAGTTCTTGTTTGTGTGAATTATTTAACAGATGGCAAAAATGCATTTCATTTATTACAGCTATCCCTACTGTGGAGGAGAGTAGTGTTTATGTAGGGCTAGATTCTAGTGTTGACAGCATACAGTACTACTTGGCATGCTTAAATGTGATGGGGTCTGATCTGCAGCTCTTTATTCTGATTATTTATTTGATATTATCTATGTTAAAATGGTTTGCAAAGCCAAGGGGCTTCATTATTTTAATAAGAGCTAAATTGCATCAAATCACTTGGAAGGTGTAGGGCATTTTCTCAAAGAGAACTGCTAAGGCGATGCACCGTAACCTGTTGACCCATCTAAATCCTGAGACTGTGAAGACTGGATTGGTTAGTCAGACTCCTTCATGGAAATTAATGCGATTAAAAAAAAAAGCCGCATATCCAACAAGATACCCCAAGGCCTTAATGAAATTCCTGCTTTTCTCCTCTGAATAATTTTTGTCTTACTGCATCAGTTTCTGTAAAGTTGCTTTTAGGTGAAGTGGCCAGAGTTTGAAAGTTTACTGAAGCATCTTAATTTTTATTGCCACCATGCTTCCTCCTCTACCCGATCTAATCACTATTGTTTAAGCTCTAACCCAGCTATTACGTGTCTGAGGTTGACATGAGAGCTGAGACGAAGAGAGCAGACTGTCAAAACCAGCTGTCAGCATAGATAGGAAGAGTGTGAAATTGAAGTAATAACTGGAATATCCACAGCATCTGTTCAAAGATTTTGGAGAATTTGACCAGTTGGCATCCTCCCAGCCCCAGCTGAGTGACAACATCTAATATCAGTCAGATACCTTTGTCTTTCATCTGTACGCATGATATAATGTCAGGTGCTGGTACACTGGAGGAAAAAGCTTTAAAATTATGGAGGAGGATTTAAACCTGACAGTTGAGCCAATGGGTGATTGGTAATGACAGTAGTTACTGTATTCTGAGGGCAAGAATGGTTGAGATGATGTTTAGCTCGGGACCTCGTAGACTAAGAGTTTTCTCTCTAGTATAATATATTTGTAAATGGACAAGCAAATAAGGTCAGCAGATGAACTATATCACTATATGTCATTGCTAAGTAACCTATTCCTAACAATGAGGGATGTTAGACAAACAGGACGCGTGTTTTTTGGAAGAATTTGAAATTTTGCAAAACAATCTGGAAAATGTAAAATGTTTGGGATTGTAAAACTCAACTATGAGAATGTTTGTAAGCCAAATATCAGCCTTTGGTAGTAGGGGGCACCTGATTTACTCATCTGTCAGCAGGAGGAAGTGAATGAAAGGCTTGGAGAAATTCTCACAAGTTACCTGATGCTGCATTTGGGATTTGCATCTAGCCCGTTGTTAGTTCATCTGCCGTGTTGCCTGGGATTGTTTTTATTTCCTCCTACTAATGTGTAAGCTCCCAACCCTTCTTTTACTACCTTTCTTCTCTTTCTGTTCTGTCATTTAATCTGTCCTTTTTGACCCTTTTCTATTATCTACTCAATAATCCTTTCCTCTCCTTCAGCATCAGTTTATACACAAACATTATTCTCTGTAAACATTCTTTATATTTTATGCTGTAAGGTCTTAGTACAGAATTATTCTACACCAATTCATTGTGTCCTTGGATATTGACCTTTATGAGATTTTTATTCTTGGTTACTACCTAGTTTAGCTTCCTTAGCAATAGCGTAAAGCAGCCTTAATGTTGACCAAGCACAAGTGTCTTTGCTCATTTTGTCATCCGAATCAGTTGTGAAGAGCTACAAGACAGTTTTCATCAACGTCAACAAGCTCTGTTCCATTCTTCTTCCTGTGGAGGAATGAGAGTGTTAAGCAAGGTGGATGTAAGGAGAGGGGGGAGGTTCATAGAGATTAAAGTTGTATAACTTGTGAACCTTGACAAATCTCAACAGTATGCAGAAAGAGTTGTTCTTTGCAAGATTCACCTGAATGGGTACCAGTTCTATGTCCTTTAGCATATGCAGTTTTTCACGGGTTCCATCCGTTGCTATAATGCAAGGACTAGTAATAAAAAATAAGATCTTGATTTAAGATATGGGAGATGTTTTAGTACTTTTAAACTATTCTTAAAGATACTTCTACCAATGGTCATACTTGCCTTCAAAACCACTACATCTTGGGCCTCAAGGATAAGAAAACACACATTTTTCACTCTTGTGTATATGTGTTTTCTGCTTCAAATGATTTGTCAGGGGTTTTTTTGGAAAACAAACTTTCTGCTTGGCAAAATGACTGCTTCATGCCTCAGAGCTATTCTTGGGTATCAGGAAAGAATCTAGCTGGAATTAATCTGATTCCACTGACATCTTGCTGACAGACGCATCAAAAGGGCTGGAAAAGATGTCATAATCTTTGGTTATGTAAATATCTGAATCAAGATTGCTCTGAGGCAAACTGCAGAGCAGATGATAATGTAGCCCTTCTATACTACATCAACAATCGTTTTGACAGCTGAATTTGAATGCTAATATTTCATGAATAACATTTTGGGAGGGGGGGAGGAGGCGTTGTACGCAGTATGGAAACTTATCACCAAAATACATCTTCATATCAGTAAACTATGAGCGTTTTTCAGCTCTCTTTAACAATTTGTTAAGGAAAAGCAAATCTCTTCTGTCATTCCTTCTTTTGTTCGTAGCCACTTGCCTAGTCCCCCACTGTTCAGAAACTGTACAAAAAGCAGAGAGAAGAATGGCCTAAATTTGGAGTGTGACTTAGCAGCATTGTGGCACTGCTCATACCTAGATGACGCTTCTTTCAAATGTTTAAGTCTCTGCTGGTTTGGGCATTATTCTGAGGGCAATATTCAGCTATAGAAGGGTGTCTTGTGTTACTTCACAGCAAGTCCTCAACACTGCTGATCTTCAGAGTAAAGGGTGATTTTTTTTTTTTTCATGCTGCAATACCTTGAGAAGGGAACACTTGGGGGGTCCTCAGAAATGTATTAAGAATGAGTTTTAGTTTACTGGAAATAGGACAATAGGCAGTGATCTTACACAGCTGTGGTCACAGAGGTGAAGCATGGTCATGAAGTGAGGGAAGTCTGGAGGATGTAAGCAGTGTAGCGCAGTGAGGAAACATCTATTTGTGGGCTCATTCTTGCTGCTGCATATGTCAGTGATGTTCCCAGACAGACAACACAGAATATCCGTTCTGCTTGGTACAGCTGCCCGGCTTTTATGTCCTTGATTAACACTTGTGGATTTTCCTGTGACCATGGGAGAGAATTGTGAAAGTGCATTTCTGTAGAAATTCTCTAATAAGGATAGGAATCAAAGCTGTTTGCTTTCTAATCTGCAGGTGGGAGGAAATCTGGTAGGAGTGGGGAGGAGCTTACTTAAGACTACTTTTAGTCTGGTTGTGTGGACTAAAAGCCCTTTAGTAGCTGAGCGTGCTGTCAGCGAGCAGTTTCTCCTCAGCGTCTTCTGAAGGGGAATCCCCTTTACAATGCTGTAAGACCAAGTTTTGTACAAACCAAAGTGTGCTCAGTGGAACAGCTGAGGGGTTTGCTTCCAAAGAGCACTGTTGATCCAAACTACAGTGCCTTGTTCTTCTAGAGATCAAATCATTCTGCAGTTCTACCTGATGAGTTGAATGTCAGCTTGGGACATGTCTGCCAGGGAGGTCTGGTTTTGCGCAGGTTTTTTTGTGGTAGCTGAGACATGATTTCTCTTTAATTGAGTTGCCTCTAGTGCTGGTCATGAAACACTTTCAAAGAACAGCCTGGAAGGTCTTCCAGCTCTTCTGGTTCTGCCACTGGGACTTAATGAATGATAAAGCATTTTAATAAGCAACTTGCAGCTGTGCATCTCCACTTAAGCCATTAATGCTCATTCTTGATATCCGGGCTAGTTACAAAACTTGTTTTAACCCAGATGTTCTAGTGAGGTAAGTTCTTTTTAAACTAGAATCTCAGCAGGAAAAAAAGGACATTAGTATTCCCCTATGCTGAATTTAGAATCTACTGGAATGCATAATTTTTATCAAGAGTACCGTTACTTTTTATTTTCACAAGTTTCTTTATGTAGCACTTCAGGTTTCAGATTTGCTGAGGGGCAAAAGAAGTTAAACTTGCACTTTTACGTTTTATTTTTGCCATCCGTTCCTTATAGTCATTGATGCAGGTGACACCACTGGGACCTGCTGAACAAACCAGGATAAATGATGGCTATTTACAAATAAGTGAAAGCGAGTGCTTACCTGTTTGGGAGATAAGTCACCTTGGATGCCATCTGTTGTTCTCGAAGGGATGTCTGCTATTTATTCCTACGGCAACTGCATTTTGTGCCTCTGAGAGCTCTTTAAAATCATATCAATAAAGCTGCTTTGTTGTGAGTCTATAAAGCATCTGAGAGGTCACTGCCCTGATAATACCTTCTGCCTTTTAGTGCTCATCCAGTCATCCTTTGAAACAACAAATGAGGTCGGCTACCTTGCAGGGAAACTAAAGGGATATTTTAATTGAGATAAGATTGACATTTTTGCCCTGATTTTTAAATGAAGTTGTTCATTGATATAACAAAATAGGCCATGCGATATTTGGCAAAAAGGCAACAACTTCTCCCCATGATTCATTTTTTGTTACTGCTTTTCTACATACGTGTGTTTTGCTTGCTGGTCTAATGTTCATGCCCTCTAGCAGCAGGAACGTGCAGAGAGGATGTCAAATCTCTTGCTGCCAAATGATAATGGAGATTTTTCTTTAGCTGAGGAGAGAGGTCTTTGAGGATCTGAATGTTTTCTCTTGAAGTCGGAGCAGGGGCACATTTCAGAAAGAGGGGCTGCATCTGACACCAAAGTTGTGTTATTTTTAGATGTCAGTGTATAAACCACCTCTGTAATGACGATTTCCCTGAGGGGATCCGAACCCATGCATAACTCCACATTTGAACAAATGTACTGTTTTACAGAAGCCTGAGTTTCATGAAAACCTGTCTCTTTCTGCCACTTTCTTTCTGGGAGGAAAAGACAAGACCTCCTGCAACCCCCCCGCCCTCCCTATCTTGTGGTTAGTAGGCCATGACAGTGAGTGTCGGTGGGGTGTCACATCACTGGGGAAGTAATGATAATGTGAAAATTTTTTAAAATGTTGTGACTGTCAGACTTTGTGCTCGGATCTCTTCTGCTGGCATCTAAACTGGAATCTGAACACTGTGTTCCACCAGTATAATGACAGTGTTTCTGTATACATTAATAAGAAGTTCCAGATATGCATTTTGATGTGAGCTTGGATTTTTGTTTCTACAAGACCATAGCCTACTTGTTTGTGTGCTTTTTTTTTTAATGTGATTTTTTTATTTTCTTCTTTTGATAGAAGCATGTCCAGGCTGAACTGCTGTTTTATTTGCTACAAAAAGCATATCCCTTTCTTAATTACTTAGGTGCCTGGTCTACTTTTATGAATCAAACCAACTGACAACATGTGGATATCTTGCAGTGGGTACAACAAAGGTTTTATTTTTAGAAAAGGAAGATGGTCTAGAAGGAAGTATTTTAAATGCTGAAATACTGGCCTCTGTTCTACGCAAAAACCGAGACCACAACTAGATGGAAACGGTGGTAAGCAGCTAAAGCACATGCGGGAACTGGCGGTTTATCCCATAGCTCTCTGGGACTCCCTGCAGGGCTTTGAGGAGAAGGAGCAGGGATAGGCGGGTATGCTACATGGAGCCATCCATTCTTCCCTGGGGAACATGAATGCTCCAGCTGAAGGGAAAAGGTCTGAAGTACCAGAGGTGGGAGTGGGAAGGGGAAAGGAATTAAATTGCCTTGCAGAGACCTGAGGAAGGTATTAAATTTATAGGCCTCTCCACAGTCATAAATTGTGTGGGTTAGTAACTTGCCTCTACTTAATAAGATAGTGTAGTTTACACATTCTACAAATTCTTCTGTTTAAATAGTCATTGCTTTTTTGATCAGAGCAGATGTCCAGTTTACATTCCTGTAGGGCCTTTTACTTAGAAGGAGAAAATAGTTACTGAATCCTCTCTGTGAAATCTTTCTTGTTTACAAAGAAAGGCCAAAAGATATGGCCCTGACATGGCAGGGTTGAAAGCTTGCTTTCTTATTTCAGGACCCTTTTAGGCATTTCCTGTTTCATTCAGGGCCATCTCTTTGGTCCTGCTTCAGTCTGGCTAGTTTACTTCCTTGCGGATTTTCTTTGCCTGCTTCCTTTCACACAAAGCCTTCTAAGAGGACAAGTGCTGTGTGGGGATGTGCATGTTCTGCTTGTTTACGTGGAGATTCCTCTTTAATTACCACCTTCTGTAAAGAAGCTTACCTAGACTGAACCAATAGTAACAAATCTGCTCCCCTTTTTCAGTTTCATGTTGCAGTCATTTAAATCTGTGTTCATGTATGGCTTGGCAACACTGATATTGGTAATGTTGTTCCTTCCACTTATTTAACTTAGTTGGTGTTTTACTTTTGTAATTGTAATGTTTTTGTGTTTTTTTTCCACTAACCGTTCGGTGAAAGTTTCGTTTGCCGAGGGAACTGAAAAGAACTTACTGGACCTGTTGGTTGTAAAAACTACATTAGATTCCCGATTTCTGCAGGAGGTAACTGCCCAAGTTAAAAGTGTCTAAAAAGACCGTTTGGATTATTTTTACTTATTTAATCAACACTTGAAAATATAATGCTTTCTACATCTATTATTTGTAGTAAATTTACTCTTAGTTACCACTTTCACAATTAAAGGAAGAAACTAAAATCCTAATCGATTGTGGAATATATCCTCAGTCAGTTTTTGTCAGCTTAATTTATCAACATCTACATGTGCTATAAAATCACTGTTAAGTACTGGATATCCAGCTGAGTATGGGTTTTATTTTAATGAGCTATAGTGCATGTAAAATGAACAAGCAATTATTATATATTCAGCTATTTCCTATTTAAATTGAAGTTGTTAAGCCACTGGGAATAAAACCTGGATATTTACATAGGCAATTACAAGACTGAAAAGTTTTTGATGCTTCCAGGGACTTTGTGGAATTTGTTATGGTTTGTTTCTTTAATCTGCTATCTCTGTCTTTTTTCTTCTCCCCTCCTAGTAGCAATTGTGACTAATTAATTACGCAAAATGATCAGTGAGCAAATTGATCTTTTCCAAACAGTCTCAAAAGTCATTTTATTGTCATCTTGTTGAAGCTGTTGGAGCAAAAGCTTGTGGGGGGAAAATGGGACGAAAAGATAGAGTTGGGCTTTGCCTTTTCATTGGGCCATCTAATTGTTAAAAGGGAAAGGGACATTGCTGTATCTCCAGCAGCAGTGATGCCAGGGTGCCAGTGTCTGCCACATCCCTCTTGCAAGCCTGGCCTTGCTGCTCTGCGGGGATGGGGAGGTGCCACAGCGATGGGTGGGAGCTGGTTCCTGGTGCTTTTAGGTGTTCATCCCCTGGCAGAGTTCTTCCCAGAAACCACGCTAGCCTTTGATAACAAGCGAACCCTCTTTTTCATGTTGCTGTGCCTGACACTGAGCAGAAAGAATGTGGGTGTTTTGGAATCTTTTCTCTTTATCTCTTGTTAATTTGCATGCGAGTCTTGTGAAATGAAACGTTTGCTTTTTACCCGTTTCCATTTTTGGCCTCAAGTTAGACATTGCTGTCTTTCATTGCAACAGCCAGCAACTAAAGATCAATTGGAGTTTCCCTTCTGGGCTGGTGTAAAATGCTTCAGTCCACTCATTTTTGACTACTGAGCATCATTTGGAAGATTATTTGAAAAAATTGTTGAACCGTTGGGGAAAAAGTTCTCCCAAGCTTCAGTTCTGCTGAAGCTCTCAGTGCAGCTCATGCAATGCTGCATTTCCTCAGCTTGGTTTTAACTTCCCTCATTTTGCCTTCACTTCTTTGCATACATTGACTCCGTAGAGCAGTTTGACAAAATGTGTTTTGCATTTATCGGCACTTCGGCACTGTTTATTCCTTTCCATCAAGTGCGTTGTTGTGTATAAACAGGTGTTGAAAAGCATTTAGTAGAGTAAATAGACAGAAAAATAACAATAGAAAGTTCATTATTTCTTACCTTTTTGAAATGTACATGGATATTTCAGCAGAGAATGGACGCTATTGCAGCATGCAATTTATTTCTGGGAAGGAGCTGGAAAAAAGAAGAGATTTGGTTATTTGGAGAAATGCTAGATATCTCGCTAACCCATGTTGCAACTACTATATGCTATATGCTGTCTCTAACTTTTCAAAGAAGAGTTACCTAAGAAAAATCTCATTAGTCTTGTAAATAAAAAGATGAAATTGACCTAAATCAGATTTCCTTTAGCAAAGTAGAGAAGATTACATTGCCTCACCTTACTCTTCAGTCAGCATTGATGTGATCTCATGCTAAATAAAAGTCAGACATCTTGAGATCTTACCCTCATTAATTGGAAGAAAGGTCATTTTGGGTAGCACATTCCAGTGCGTAAGATAAAGGAAGAAACCAGCCCATCAGAGACAGAAAAGATTTAATGTCTTTAGGATATGTCTCATTAAATTATTTTGTTTCAAACTCAGATTGTAATCTGATATTGACCTTTACAATAAGAGAAATAGCCTCACTGACATTCTCTGGTAGGGATAAAAAGAATATCTAGTCTTGCAGTGCAGCAGCTACAGAGTTTATCTGTGTAATTGATGCCATACAAGGCAAGAAATTAATCCTGCTATTAAAAAAAAAAATCAGTTAAGAGAATTTATCAGATCAAAACTAGATCTTAATAAATGGTAATGTTCTTTAGTAATTAATAAGTGTTGCGTTTATTGCCCCTCTTGAGCAGAGGACTTCTAGAATGATTTACTACTTGCTCCTGTTCCTATAGATCAATGAAATTTCTGCAGTAAGACTCCAGAGGAGACTCTTAACCATGCATTGCTGTAGAGGCACCTGCTTTCAGGCACAGAAAGCCTTCAACTTGTCATTAATTACCTTATCGTGGGGTTTTTTGGTGGTGGAGTTTTTCTTGGGGTGTAATATCAAGGGTATTATAAAGTAGTTTGTGTAGTAAATCTGCTATGCCAAAATCTTGCTCTGAGCTGTATCCTGAAATGGAGAATGTGACACTTCATGTCTAAGTCATTGATTTGAATTTGATTTGAATTGGCACAGCTCTTAATGTTCATTAGCTTATCCAGCAGTAATAGGTTATTTCTAGTTCTTTTGATTTGTAAAATGTCAAGTAAGCTAATAAAAATACTTAATATCACAGGTTTTAGAATGAAGTTGATCAGTGGCTGCTGTATCTAACATTCCTTTTCAGATAGCTTATTCTGTATTGCAACACGGATCCTTTAATCTTTAAATAATCACCTTGAACAGTTGGTGTGAATTTTGTGGAAAATTCAAGGGAGGCTTTGTTACCTGCTGTTTAAATAAATATTGAAGACCTTGCTTACTAGTGGTGCTGCTTTTCATCAGTTGTAAATGCACTTTTAAGTAACAGCACAATCTGTGGGAATACCTATACTAAAACAAGATATAAAGAACAAAGCCAAATATCTCACACTTCGTTTGCGGTTTTAGTTCATGTGAGAAACCATGCTGTAAGTTAAAACCCTAAGGAGAGAGGTATCTTTGCCTTCCTATCAGTGGTCTGTTCTTAACCCCTCCTTATCTTCATTGACTGTCCCTAGGTCTAGTATTTTAAGATTTGAGTAAGAAGTGTTCTGCATTAGTGAATCTGGTTCATGATCTCCCCCAGAGAAGACCTTCAGTCTTCTTGTCTCCAAGTCCTAGCCTTTGTAGTTCCTCATGGCTAAGGCAGATGCTCTGTTGCCTTGATAACTTCAAAGTGCTAAGTCATAAGCTCATTTCTGAGCATTAAAACAGAAAAATAATATTAATTTTCATACAGTTGTAGTCTGCTTTTGTTATGAGTAATTTATTTCACTGCTACGCTCACCTTATTTCTGGTTAGATGTATTGCTTCTCTATTTAAATGTTTGGGTTATGAGGACCTGTTCTTGTGGCGACAATTCCACTGGATTCAAAAGTAGGCGTTTTTTTAACTACACTTATTAGAGATAGAAGTTAAAAGTGTGTCTCAATCAAAGTAAAGCTCTTCTGGAAAAACAGATTTGCAAGTGGCATTTAGTGTGGCCAACAGTAAATAGATTTCTGTGTTCAACCACCTAAATAGTAAAGGTAAAAATTATTAATTGTGAAAATAGATTGCCTGGGAAGGCAGTGCTTTCACTGAGGGTTTCTCCAAAAAAGTTAAGCATTTGTATTGCTGCCTTGCAATCATACTGCATCATATTTGGATGCAGGTTCTCTGTCATGTCTGTCACATGCATAACCATTTAGGTGCTTTGCTAGCTGGCACAATATGCAAATAATTCTAAAATAGTGGAACTTCACTAGTATCTAGAGAAACCTAATCTGTACTGTGCACACAATTCTGTGTTCCTGACTGTGATTTTTTTTTAAGTTTTTTTCCTTTTTTTTTTTTTTTTTTTTTAAGATCTGGCTCTTTCTCTTTAGGGTTTGATTTTTGCTATGTTCTGGATTCTGATTTATGAGGAGACCATTTCATGTAAGTCTGGCATTATAAAGAGATCCTAAAATGAGTAGACTTGAAATGCTAGCTTTTAAGAGTTTTTCACAGTTGACAGACTGATGTTTGAAAAAAACATCCTTCAGCATAAATTAGCGTAGGCATGTATATCGGGGGGGGGGGATACTTTTGGGATAAAAATTTTAGAAGCATTTTTGTGCTTGCATAACCCAAGTGTAGCTCCTTCCTCATGCACAAACTTGTAACAAAACTGCTTCTATAACTTTTCCTAGGTTTATATTGAATACCATTATCCACATTAACAGTCATTTTCAAAGACAAATAGGTGAGTGGGACTGCTTGTAAACAGGCTCCACTAAAAGGACCACTGGTTTTGAATCAGTTCAGAATCAAAGCTTTGTTTCTGAGGAAAGTGCTTAAGTGTTGCATGCTGTTTTGTAAGGTAATGTGCATTATCATTAAACATTGTGTCCTTGGTTTTTTTCATAGTAACATTGAATAACCGTAGTTGGTTTGATGATAAATACTGATATTGATGGGAGAAACCACCTCCGGTTTTCTCTTCTCTGTTCTTTAGTATCAATTATTGGCTCTGAGGTAAAGACAAGTTATTAGAAAAGCTCTTCTGTCTTGGGCAGTGAATTACATCACAGCAGGGTTGTATTTCAGAGAGAAAACATGCAGGGAAATAGCCTGATTGGTTTTGCTCTTGGTTCATAGACCAATTCTCATAGGAACTTTTTTCTTTAGAAATTCAGTTTATTTTGACTGTTCAAAATTCCTGATAGCAATCTTTTCAAATATCTAAGGAAAAAAGTGGTATTCTCATTTTTCATACATGGCGATCAATGTTAAAAGTGGCTGAATAATCTGTTCTTACAACCTTAGATCTTACTGTCTGTAGGCAAAGGAATATTTGCTTTCAGAGCCCCATCTTCTTGCTATCATTTATCGTCCCAGCACTGGAGCTGTTTTGCTCTTGTCTGAACAATCTGATGTGATCTAATCTGTTCTGTCTTCTTATATTGAGATTAACAAGCCATATACCTTCAGGCATAGGCCAGATCTACAGCAGCAGAGCACAAATGAACTTGAACATGAGGTCAATCAACTGCACAAAATACATCACACAGTTATTCCAAGGCTCGTGCTGTGTCTATAATTGCCCCTTGTTCTGTCATTAGAGCTCCCCTACAAGTCATTATTTTGAGTCAGCAGAGCTGCAGGGAACAGTCAGCCTGGTGGTTAGTATAGTGCTGAATAGATAATATAAATATCTCCCAGCACAGAAATACAAGGAGCAGGTATTTAGATTAAACCTAATAAAATGTGTGGTTGTTAATCCCTTTTTGACTCTAAATTAAAACAGTACTTTGAAAACTTTCAGTAAGACTGATTATTTACTTGTCCCCCTTGAAACAGTGGGGTTTTTTTTCACTGATGGGGTTTCTTAAAAAAAATAAATGGAAACTGGGCAGCAATTGTGCTATGAGGTTATAAAAACCTTATTGAAATAAGACTTAAGCCACAGAACTGCTGTCTTTAGAAGTACGGCTCTGTTTTTCCATAACTCGTAAAATGTTAAGTTGGCTGAATATGTAATTAGGAAAAAAGTATTAGTGTTGTCCAGTATAACAGACAATGGGAGCTCATTCATTTCTGAACCCAATCTAGTTTTAGCATCTAAACATGGTGTGGTGTGGTTAGCTGCCGTCCTGATCATTCGTACTCTGCTGGGGCGTCTGTAGAGCACGTGGCAAACGTGTTCCTTGCAAGCGCTGGCTAGCTGGCTCTCCTGGCTAATTCCTTTTTCAGGATCTCCCCTTGGGCTTCCTAACAGAAGGACGTTCCCATTAGCGCATCCCAACGCATACACTCCAACTGACAGACCTTACTTTCCAGAGCGTATGTGGACCTGAGCATGCCTGTTGGGTGTGCGTGTTTGTATTAGGCAGTCTTCAGACAGCTCACAAGCGGTTCACAGGCTCCCTGTACCAGGGTCGTGTGAGCATGTCCTGGACAGGGGATCAGTGATGTTACCTAGGTGCAAATTTTGATCTTAAGCACAAATGTGAAGCAGTTATTGGTGAGTGAAAGAAGATAGGTGGACAAAGTAATCCAAAGCAGCTGAGTGATTTAGGAACTCCAGAGAATGGTATGTGAGGTGTATATTTTCTTAGAGAAGCTAATTTCCTTGTGTTCTTGTTGCAGTCAGTGGAAAGTTGCCCTTCATGGAGCTGAACATGAAGTAATGGTCCACCTCCCTCTGTTGACTATGGGAGAGGATCAGGGAATATGATGTTCCCACAGCTAAAGTTAGTCTGTAAAAGTCTCAGTTTCGTTTTCAGAAGGAATGTGGAAACTTAAAACAGAGATTAGTCATTTTAGGTATGGTGGTACCGTAGAAGTTCAGAGAAGTTACAGATAAGAGCTGAAGTTTTCTAGATAGGTGAAGAAGAGAGGTATGTGATGAACAGGTCCTTACAGGTGCAGATCCATACGTGTTTCTTAACATATAAGGTCGATTCATGAAGTCAGAATGAATACCAAATATCTATCAGAAACTCGGCACCAGAAGAATTTGAATAGGAGCTGTAGACCTTTGGGCAAAATATTAGTCCTCAAAGTTCATGTCAGTAAAAAATATCAACAAGTGATTAATTCTTGCTGTTGTAATAGTAAAAGCGGTCATTATTTGAAATACACTAAAGCAGGCCACAAGTTTTCAGACAGAATATAATAACACGGACTTGCTGGTGCTGCTGAACTTTGTATGCTCTTGCAATCTTATTCATAACAAATGGGTAGATAACTATGACACAGCCAGCTTTATAAAGGAAAGCAGTCTTGCCTCTCCACATAATAAATACAATTTTTCACTGTTCTACAATTAATGACAAGCTAACCAAATCCCAACTGAAAAACGGAAACACAAAATGGCACTTAAGCTGTTTTTTTTCTAGTGATTTCTTTGAGCACAGGAGGAGAAAAAATTTCATTGTAAGACTTCATTGCTCTTGTGTATTCACAAGAGCAGATGCAGCTGATCTGCAGCCAGTTAGAAGCAGGATCATGTTTGAGATTACAATCTGTAAAGAGGATTGTCCTTTCTACATACATCTTGATTCCAGGAGGGATGTACAAAAGGCATGGAGGAAAACCAACACTCAGATTTTTAAGTAGAGCCCTAAAATGAAATAAGCTGTGTTTTGGATGCAAATTCGTGCTGACTTTCTCAGGTTGTTACTTCCAAACAGTATTAATGCATACCAGTGAAAACCCACTGAGAAAAAAAAAAAGGTACAATTGGTTGTCTCCTGAGGAGAATAGAACAAGTGTCAGTTATCACAAGATCATCTCAAACTCAAAAAGCTCAAAAGCAGTGACTCATATCTGCTTAAAATATGAAAAAATTTAAAAACCTTGCTATTTAATAAACAACCAAATACAATAGTTTCTCTTGATTTTTTTTCTGAAGGTGTGAATTCACAGTCCATGTTTCTCAGCTTCACTCTCATGATAGGTATAGGGAGCCTACTTTTTAAATGAAAACACAAAATCTTGAATGTAGAAGTGGAGCTATTAAAAAAACAGGCCAAATATTTTACATATGTAAAATGAGGGAGTTGTGAGAATCATGAGCATGGTCATTTCCCCACAGTGATATTGGAATTATGGTACTCACAGTACAAAGCTTTCAGAATATCTTGATGTAGACATTTATAAATCAGCATTTATATCTAGTATGTATATGTAAAAAGCTGACTTCTCATAGCACACATTCAACAAATGCTATTGCATCTCCATGCTTGGGGGGAAAAAAGAAAGAAAAAGAAAAAGATGATGACAAATACTGTTAACCTAGTAAGTTCCTGTGTCAAATCTGGAAGTAAGCTGAGGCTCCTGGCAGCTTATTTCAGACTGGTAGCAGAATAGCAATTCTAATTTTGCACAATTTATCAAATTCTGTAATTATTACAACTTATCTATAAAAAAATCATGAGGCAAAATGGAAATGTTCTCTAATGTATTAACTATTTTTGCAACCATAGTGTATGAGAGAACCATACTTGACTAGGAACAAGAAAAAGAAATAAAAAAACCCAGGCATACACTGTTTCTGCTGCTTGCTATGAAGGATCCTTATTCATAAGTATATCAACTTTCCTTGAAGAGTTTGGGAATGTAGAGTTAGGAAGATATTTTTCATTAACATTTTTGAGTTGTGATGAGAGCTTAATTAAATGTCTCCCAGAAAACCATAAAAATACAGATCTATTTTAGGGCTATGTGCATTTTTAACGACTTACTGTTGCAAATGCTCTATTTGTCGTCTTGCACCCGCTGGGCCATTACACCATGGACCACTTAGTATGACTGTCAGGAGATGGGTGAGCCTATCCTTGCATATCAATTCATATTTCAGAAATAGAACACATTATTGAGTGTAATGAATGACACAGGGATCTGAAATATTTCTTAATTCTTGTTTCTGAACTCTTTGATTTTAGGCACAGAGGGCAGTGAAGGTTTCCTCTCTGAAACTTGGCTCTTGTATGGAAATTCTGTAGTATAGAAATTCTATTGAAAGCATCCTGTATAAAATACAAGAACAGAATTTAGGACGGATGTTCAGCTAAGTTTCAGTATTCATTTTTCGTAATATTCTCTTATGTTACATCATGGCAATAAGTCTTATGAAACCAATATGCTATGTTGTAGTCTCTATGGATTACTTTATTGTTGTCTTAAATATTCTAGACTGATCAGCATGCACATCATATCATAGCATTGTTCAGAAATGCAGAGAATGCTCATGTGGACAAGCTGTTCAGTCAAAATACAGACTGCTAGAAAGAGTCCAATTAGTACCTCATACCACTGTAAATTGCAAACTGTCTGCATAGCGGTTGATGCCAAGACAGGAGAGCTTCTGCATTCGTGTAGTCTTGTTTCAGAGATATTAAAAGACTGGAAATCTTGTATTAAGTTAACTTACAGTTGTGCAGCGTAAGCCGTGGATACTGAAGCTGGAGCCGGCTTTCCAATTTGCAGTACTAAGATTCAGGAACATGACTTGCCCTGAAAACAAGATTTAAAATCTGTGTTTTGAGTTCTGTTTTGCATTCTCGCAGTTCAGTTCCTCCAGGGATGACCACCATGCTAAGCAAATTTAAGTTAAGGCAGAGCTGATATCCTAGCTCTTGAGAAAACTAACTGCTGAGAGATCATTTGTCTGGTGCCCTCTGCTTGCACCGTTGCTTCTTGGTAATCCATAATATGTTGGATCAGTCAAGATTTCAGCCTAATGTTTAAAGGACACTAGTGGAATTGAATGAAAAACCCTAGATATAGGTCTTCTTTTCCGACATGAATCCCCTTAGAATTTGCAAAGCGGTCTGCTTCAGGAGAGAATATGTGGTTGAACTTTGTAAACTCATGGCAGAATAGAAGGCTGACCACGAGCATCAAAATGGTTGAGAGGGGTACAGAACTGTCTTCTTTCACTTGCACCACTGCCACCGAAGACAACAGAGAAAGCAAAGGAAGTGAAAGACGAGATAAAGACAAAGAGAGAGAAGGAATAATAGAAATTAAAAGAGAGAAGATGGGGATAAATATAAAGCACAGCATAGCCTATATGAAAACTAGCACAGTGACATTTCGTAACTTTGCTTATAATATTTTGAGATGCAATTGGTTAATAGGTGACAGGCTCTGCTACTGTAAGAAAAGAAAAAGGAGGTTCTTACAGACTTGAGTTTTCCGTGATCAATTGAATTTAAAAGACGGTGTGTTTCTGGGAAGACCACAAAAGGTGTTTTTATGTGTGCATTTTGGACACCTGTTTTGCCTGGCTGGCTCTGCAGACATAAAGCTGCATATTTCGATATGTAAGTGAAGTCTTCTCTGTGTCACGTTATTTTTTTTAAAGAGAGATTGAATAGTGCACATGTCAAGAACTGAGAATCCTCTGCATTTTCTTTCAAGCCTTTGTGTACATGATGAGCTGGAATAACCTCCCTGAACTGAATTATCCTTCCATACTATGGTTCAGTGAATATCATTATATTTCAGCACAGCTTGAGTGATTTTTAATGCCAAAAACATCAGCAAGAAATACAAATGTTACAAAAATATTGAAACAATACCATAAAAAAAAACCAGGATCATAAATACTTTACTTTGCAAGGTCTGGAAGGTCAACATAGCTATAGTGTGGAAAATTAAAATGCTCTCCATGTGAATGCCTTTGGAAAAAAAAAAAAAAAGTAAAAAGAAAAAGGCAGTGTTTTACCCTAGAAATACAGAATTCCTGTTTGAGGCCAGTTAACAATAAAATCTATTTTCCAGGTAGTTGGAACTGATGAAGATAATTCATCCATGATTTTTTTCTGTTTGTCGCTTGCATGTTCTTAAATACAATATAATTAAAGCAGAATTAGACAAAGTAGAAAATCAGTGACAGCTTTCATGCAAGTAATGCACTGCACCAGGTAATACACATCAACCTAAGATTTTGGCAGAACGAAATCAAACATGTAGAGGCAAGAACTGATGTTTATGGCAAGCTCTGAATCTGGAAGCCTTCCCCTTTGGAACCATGTATTCTGTTGGTGCACAGCCAGGCTGTCAGAAGGCACAGGAACAGTGAGGGGGAGAGGGAAAGCAAAGGAGAAGTTCTGCTTCGTGTTACAGATTGCCATGGTGGAATTGAACAATTAATATTTTACCCAAACTTCCTTCACTCTGAGTTACTACTTTGCAACTGGAAACTTGCTTTTGTCCATTAATCTTGTCTCAGCAGTTGTTCTCTCCCTTGGAGGTCTCCCGGGTTTCAGTGTTCAGTATTTTCCTACGTGTTGCCATGCTAGCTTGGCTTTCAGAAAGAGAAACCTCCAAACCTGCCTGCCACTGCCGGTTTGTATCGTTGCACATATGTTACTATGTATCAGTGACTTTTGGACAGGGTGATTTGTGGTGGTTGTCTGCAATATCCTTGCCAGCCTCCCTGACACTGACCTATGAATGTTTCACTCCTATATTGGCCTTAATCTTAATTGAAGGGAGGAGCCTGTGAGAAATACAAGGAAATTTTTATCTTAATCTATTACTGTTAATTTAAATTTATATTGCTAGCAGCATCTCCCATGGATGCTCAAAATATAGATAACATGGATTGAAGTGGTTTTACTGACATGAACTTTATGGTGGTAAAATAAGCATAAAAAAAGATATCTCTGGTGGAATGGTTGAATATTAAATTTGAATTGTTACTCCATTTTCAAAAGCTGTAACTCTGCCAACTGATGAAATTCCTGTTTAGCAGAAGTGAGGAATTAATTATTTTTCAGTAACTGACCTATTGAGCCTGTTTTGTGGAAACATCTTACGACATATAGGATGACAATATCAATCTGAGAGATAACATGCAATGAATACACAACCATATAATAAGCATTTTTATCATCTTATTCCATCCATTTTTAGTAACACCCCTGCACTTTTTCTAATCTCCATTTCCAATATTTTCCAGTTCCTGACAATATAGAGTGCTCTGTTTTCAAAAAGCGTTGTCTTACAGGGTCTTAAAAATTTCCCTCCTAGGTGTTCTCTGCCTAGACATCCTAAGGAGGAGCTATGAGAAGGATTTGGGAACAAGCCTCTCAGTAACTTCATCTTACATCTTGGAACAGCAGGTAAGTAAACTGTTATACTTCTTTCAGGAAATAGGAAACTTTATTTGCAGAGCCATAAAACCCAACAGTTTGATTTCAACTTAAGGTTTTATTCTAAATGAATAATATTAATGAAAGAATGCCTTCATTCGGGCTTTTACTTGGTTCTTCCCATGCAAGCTCTTATTTCCCTGCAATAGTGTTCCAGCAGTTTTATGCAGTAATGTTCACGGTGATGTGAATGACAAGGCAAGGTTTGATCTGCCCTGAGGCTACAGGAGATGAGAAGATGCAGCCACAGGCTCATTCTCCATACTGGCCTATATAAATGCTGACACCGGGATGATGGAATGGGACCAGTGCTGTGCTGCTGGTCTGGTAGAGGCACATACAGGGGATATAGCAATAAGAAGCCTCAATAACGCTTGTACATCATTCTTCACTCTGGTTTATGCCTCATTGGCATTTTTTTCCAATCCTACACTATAGCAACCAACAGAAGACAACACCAGTTTTGGGTAAAAATTGCCATAAACCATACTTCCTGAATTTGGCTGAAGCCTGAGCCGCATCTAGAAGGCTGTCTTGCCTTTGTACACAACCAAGTTTGATTTAAAAATAGTGTGCAGGGGTAGAACCATTTGCCAAAAAGTTTCTTTTTCCCTTTGTATTTGGCTGGAAAATGTAAGGCAATTTCTTCATGAATAGGAACTACATTAAAGGGAATTGGAAATGAAAGAAGTCTTTATTGCCTCAAAAATGTCTTTTTTTTTATGCCTTAACCTCCCTGTAGTAGTACATTTTGCAAATATTAGGAACCTTCCTGGCCTTTTAAACTACGAACTGTAGGCAAACAGCTGATACTGTAAAAAGAATTGGAGTTCAACTTTTTACATGGTTGCTTCTATTCTGTGTAATTATGCTATCAGTGGGAATAACATTTACTACCACTGAAAGTGTAAAAAGTTGAAGATGCTGTCTCGGCATATAAGCTGCGTATGCTACAGAAGGCTGCACGCTTCTTCTCCCAGGTAGCCCTCTGCCCTGTGGCAGGACAGACAGACACGGTAGAATGAGTCAGCGGGCTCAGAAATTCTTGCAATTTATGAAGTTATTCTTACAGAGAACTTAAGTACAGCTTTTTCTCTGTTTTGCTCAGATAAAAGTTATATCTCCGATTTGCAAAATAGGGCCGTTGGTCATTCCTAAGAATGCTATGACAATGCTTCAGGTTGTTATAACTGTCTTTTAACAGAATTAACTTTCTCTTCTCTTGGGCTCATATTAGAAAATTTGTTGCTTACCAGATGTATGGTGACATTATTACACCAGCTGGTACATGTTTCTTTGTACCATATAAAATTCATTATCAGCTTTTTAGATCTTGGAAGGACACAAGCAATTACTTTGCATTTCAACCTTGTGAAACCTGGTAAGTAAATCATTAGGGAAATTCTGCATTTTTTAAAAATCCCATATGAAGTTGATATGCATAATTATTTTAAAATGCCGTGGTGTTTATGAAAATAAAGGCTCTACACAGATAACAGTGATTTTATTTTTCTTGGCTTAAGACACAACACACACTCACAGGGGTTGAAAGCCATTGACTGCTGGTCATTACTAATTTAATAAGCAGCCCTCGCAGTTCTCGCAGATACAAAGGAATCTGGCTTTACATGTGTAATATGCAGTGTGCAGAAAATACTTAGTGCTGCTCTCTTTGAAACCTAGAGGACAGTTATTAAAATTTTATGGTTCAAATTAAAATTTAAGATTAAAATACAAGATCAAAAGAATCAATTTTTCCCCTCAATGCTATTAGGGATAAGCCTTTTGGAATAGAGGGGCTCAATGTCTTAAATGTCATGTCCTCCTCCTCCAGAGAGCTAGATTAGAACTAATCACAGCTGACTACAGGAACGTAACTTTCTGTATTTTTTTTAACTGAGGAACAAGCTTTTATTACTTTTTAATGTATTATGCTATTGTAGAGTCATGAAGTAGTAAGTACTGCTTGGGAACCAGCGTGACAGCTTTTGAAGAAGCAGTTTGTTTCATGAGCAGAAGGGAAATCCGCGGTTGTGGAACTGTTAAAATGAGTTGAAGGATGCCAGAGGATTTGATTCTTTGTCAAAGCAAAGGGGAGCAAGGGGAGGCTCATGCAGTAGCTTGGTCTGATTAATAACTATCAGAGTGCCCATTTCTCTAAGGTTCCATGCCATTAATATGTCTCCCAGTGTCAAATCTGGTTGCCATTTCTCTTGTAAGACACTTTAATAATAAACTGCAAAATCAATGACACACAGAAGCAACCTTATAAGGAGAAAGTGCCCTGCTATATCTTAACTTGAAACACAAAGTCACAAATCTGCTTTCTGGTTTATGTATTACTTTCCCGAAACTTTACCATGGTGCTGTACTCTCTGTGTAGCTCAGTTCTAAGAACCTGTTTTTGCTGTGCCTGAACAGCTGTTTGTCACTGTGAAGTCATAACCAGTTCTGTGATATAGATGACAAGGGAGGTGGCAGTGTTTTGCTTAATTTCATTGTGGAACTGACACAGAACTTGTCAAGGTCACTAGAAGCACCGCTGTTGACTTCAAGAGAATTTGGATAAATCCTCATAGGCACAGCTCCCATGGGAGGCTGTTGGAACAGTACATGGGACACTGAACACGGCGTTTGTTGCATAGAACTTCAACAACTGTGCCCTGTGCCGGTGAACAGATTAAAACCAGAATGTGCTTAGGCGTTCTCTCACCCTTTAC
>VYZM01019330.1:102846-209325 GCA_013398915.1 Dromas ardeola
AAAAAAAAAAAGAGAAATATGTGTATATACACACATCATGACTGTTTTGTCATGCAAAATTCACCTTATTCCTGGAATTTCACAAACACTAACTCATTACCGAGGCAAAACTTCAGCAAGCTCTGCCATCTGATGAATAGTTATTCCCCTATTTCAATAAATGGATGAAATCCATTAGTTTCATTTTTATGCAAAATGTGGATGTACCTCTTGTTATCTCCCATGACTTTAGAGCTGAACCATGACAGCTATAATTCTAGGATACTTTTTTTTAAACTAGAGAAATTAGGGGATTGGCATCATGTAAAGGAAGACAGTTTTCACAGAACTGATCAAACAGAATTAAGGCTTTATCCTGTCTTTATAAATCTCCAAATCCTAAAGCAATAGAAAATTATTTAAGCTCCTGTTATTTCATTGAAGAGCTTAAGACAACTGGATGACCAGCATGAAATGCAACATAGCATTAATTGAAAAAATGGAGAACTGGATTAGCCCAAATCTGTTTAGAACTGCAGAATAAAGGACATTATCAAGGGTTCAGTGGCAAATTCCCCTTACTGACAAGCATTTGTTTTTACAGTAAAAGCAAAGCACTGCATGAAAACCATAAGCTACAAAATTCATTAAGAAAGATCCTTTTAAAATGAGGCCTGGGAGACTCTCTCTTATTGCAGAAGCCAAAGCATCGCCATCTGTGGTTATCGGATTTTCAGACTTGTGTATCATTGAAGTTAAATTGATAAAGAGGCTGAGTATACTGAAGTGGAGAGAGGAAAAAAAAAAGTGCGTTTTTTTTTTTTTAGAGGAGGAAAGGAAAAGTGGACTGAGATCAATGCAAGAAAAGGAGCTGAGAAGACAAATAGGAAAGAAAAAACTTTGTTATTTCTAAAGGTGGGGAAAGTGAGGATTGACTAGAGGAAAAAGATCAATTTCTGGGGACAAGACCAATATATTTACAACTTCTATGTCCTATAGGCTCTCTTCTTGTCTATGTAAGAGTAGGCTTTGCCATTGCTTTCTGTAGGAGGACAACAATGCAATATGCCTTTCACAATATCTAGAAAATAGGAAGGATACTTCTTACCAGAAGAGAAAGACAAGTGAAGCAGCTGTGACAAAATCATTCCTCTCATTGTTGGTCATGGAGAGGACATGCATCACGTTGTTCAAGTGCCATATGTAAAATAAACCACAGCGTCTGGTTTGCCATCCTTTTGAAGGAAAAAATGTAGAGGAGCAGCAAACTTGATTGTTTTTCTAGGTGAAACTAATGGCCACAGATTTAATCACAGGCAAGTAGATGATAACAGAAACTGCTATCCACTCAGCCTCTAATTCCTTACAGCAGATGGGAACTGTTTAGAATTCAGGCAAACTCTGGTGTACTTCACCTTTTGAATTAACATCTTTGCTTGTTTATAACCCAAATGTCAGCAATTTTTCATCGGATCATTGCTACATGACCTACTTTACTAAGAGGATGTTTTATAATGATGACACAACACTTCTGAGTGCTTCTTCTCTGAGGTCGATGGAACTGTAATCAGCTGGTTCAGTAGAGGGAAAATATCATTTAAATTTATTTTCAATGTACTGAACAGGGATGCCTTTCTCCACTATCCTTTACTCTAGCATTTGTCTTTGTCTTTGGCCCAGTAAAGAGAGATGTCAAAATTCAGCTGGGTAGGCTTTGGTTGTGTGCTTACTTAGATTAGAGCTAGCAGTCGAACCTGAAGAGCCCAGAAACATTTGGGGTAGGAACTGTCAGTTCCCAGGCAGTCTCGGTAGCTCTTTCTGGAGCTGTAGTGGCAGGTGTTTTGCTGTGTTATAATTCAGTACTTAATGTGTCTAATGAGGGCTGAATCTTCATATCAGTACAACTTTGTATATAGGACTGTATGTGTCTATTTTGCTTGCCAGGAAAAATCTCCATTAAATTGATGTATGGTCCATAAAAGACTGTTTTACAGAGTATTTAAAGAACTGTTATATCTAGCAACAGCCTGCATAATTTGTGTTTACCCAGTAACTGTTTGGATTTAAATTTGGATACTGTTCCTGTAGTCCCTGCAGCAGGAGGCAGCAGCCAAGATGACCTTAACAGCTGCAGGACAGTGAGTTTAAAGGGCATGCTAGAAAATGTAGATGATTTCTGTAGCAAGATGAGGTTGGATTTGGAATTTGGAGAGGGAAGAGTAGGAGAAAGTGTTTGGATTTTCTGCATTTATTTAATAGAACATGAGAACAAAGAAAAACTAAAATGGCTAGGTAGCAACAGGGAGCATCTTCCTCCCCATTCAGAGGCTCCTGCTGCTTGTGTGGAGCTGTCAGAGGTGAAACGTGCGCATGAGACATTTGTGGCTTTATTGCGGAGTACCATGAGGTATTGCAGGCACCATATAAAATCAATATGCAGGCTGACTAAACAACAGCCAGCCTGTAAGCCTGACAGTCTGATAACTGGATTGCCGTTAACACAGTCAGACTTCACAACACTCTTGAAATCACTAACTTTATTTTAGTGGAAAATTAACCTACTTGATGTGGTATGCAGTAGCTCATTTTTTCGCTTTACACCTAGTTATTCCCACAATAATAAAACAATAATACTCTGAATCTTTCATTTGGAAAATATTTAGTATAATAAACTCTGCATTAATGTATCTGCTTACTTATCTATTCTCTAGTTCTTCAGAGTTTTCATTTCATGTATGCCAGTTTTTCATGTTGTTTTTGAAATTAACTCTCCAACAATCCATTTGTCTTAAAGCGTTTCTAAGACAACAGAATCTTAAATTGCTAACACAGTATGTCTGTTGTAGTAGCTGTTAATATCTTTAAACCCCAACTGCCTGGAAAAGGCTTACTGAGAGGGAAGAGGCCTAAAATGTTTTCTTTTTGGAGATTTGTAGAGTATGCATTTACATTTCCTGAATGCGCTATTAAAAGGTATCAATGTAATTTAAAAACAGCTTTTACAGAGGTTTACAGAACTTTGGTAATAGTTGAATGAGCTTTTCGTATCTTATGTTGATAAAGGTTTCAACTAGAACTGAAAGTAACTTTAAAATTTCTCATTTTCTGTTTACACATCAAAAAGACTTGTAGTTTCACAATGTAAAGTATACCCTTGCAGAGGAATTTGTAGGTAGAAAAACTAACATAAGATCAATAATAGCTAAGTGGGGTGGACTCAGTTAAAGTCCAAGAAAAGACAGAGGATGGGAAGCATGAGTGACAGAAATAAAGTAACAGATGGCTGTGGCAAAGGGAGTGTTAAAACACGGTAATGTTGGCAGGAACAACCCATCTAAGCATAACTCTTTGTATGTCCACAATTACCCGCACTACCTTTGAAGGGGGAGTTCAAAGTGGTAGACCCCTAAGAGCATGATGGTTCTGTCTGAGCTGAGCTGCTCCCCTACAGGTAGCTCCTTCAGGATGCTACAGTGGTGTGGCTGCGTTGCAATTTCTCCCAAATGAACAAAACCTCTCCCTCTTATTCTGTGGGATCAGTGGTGTTGGAGAAGAAAAGCTGAATGATCTGCATATTGCATTTATTCTCAGAGATTCTTTGACTTGATATTGGAGGGTTTTTTAATAAATAAAGAGGTTTATAAAATATTTTTGTATTTCATTTACATAGCTCTTTATTAGAAAATACAGACTTCTGAAATAAAAAAAAAGTTTGAGTTCGATCCTAAGACCACTGAACCAGATAGAAAACTTCAGCTTCAGAATCAATGCTGTCTGAATCAGCTCCTGTTTCTACTTGCTGTTTGGAGAGGCAGGGTCCAAAGCTTGCAGAAATCAGCCCAGATCTTTCTGTTCAGTGGATTTGGAATTAGATCCATTGTAAAGCTGGATCGGGGGCTTAGAAGCAGCAGACTGAACAGAAGATAGGGCAAGGGGGAAATGGCGCCGTACAGAACGTGGGGTGTTCACCACAGAGCCCAGGCGCAGTCTGTGTCTGTAAGAGAATCTCCACAGAGAGCTAAAAAGAAAGTTGGGTTTTGCATTTTCAACCAAGGAAGCTACTTTGAATACATTTGATTAAACAGAATATTTAATTTTACTGTTTTAATAATAAATCATACACACTGAATAAATGTAATATTTGTAATACCATTAAAATGTAATTTCTTTTGTACTGTGAATGAATTACATGATAGGTGTAGCATACTTTTTCTTTGTTCTTAGTCAAGTTTCAGCATGTAATTATTTCCCAATTATCTGACTGTTTCTTGAATGTTTTAATCCCTTTTGAAAATGGCACTGAGGAGTTTCATTTCAGTGGAAGCAGGGGCTTTAAATGCCACCAATGGCTTGGGCTCAGTCCTAAAATTTCTACCAGGCACTGTTTCTCAGTGTTAAATACTGAAATGTATGACCCCTAAACACACCAAATGACTGTTTTCAGTTGTAAATTGAAGCTGATACAATACATCCTAATGTTAATTTTCTTTCCCTCAAGGCAGTGATGCCAGTTCATGTCTGCTGAGGCCATAACCTGATGGTCCTGCTCCTGATTGTGTTCTGATTTTAGGAATGGTCAAGATTTTTTGTATTTCAAAAGGACTTAAAACTTTTTTCCTGGGAAAAAGGTTATAAGTTGTGTTGTGCAGCCTTTCATGATGTTTGCTTTCTTCCTGTTCTGCATCTTTTAATCATTTCAGTCAATACAGAGGAAAATGAAGAACAATATTTGAACAGGTGTTATTTCAATTGTAACTGCAGGCATGCAATTTGAAAGCATTTGGGTGTTTGGTTTTGCGGAGTTTTTGGGAATTCTTCCTCTAAACTTCTGAAATTAGGTCTTTGAGCTCCTGATGGTTGATTTGAGCAGATATGTACCAGTAAGTCTTCTCTCCTGTCTGGCACAAACCCAGTCTGTCACCACACTGGTATTAAACGGCTTTTGTTACCAGCTCTCTGTTGATCTGTTCTGAGGAGGCAAGAAGAGTCCAAAAGTTAAGAATTGCACACATAAAATTGAAATTGCACTGGCAGACAGAATCTTCTGACAATGGAAACTTTTTAGTGACCTAGCTGCTTCCTGTACAGACCGATATCCACAGCTATGTTACGTGACAGTGAATAGCATCTTTGTTTTCCAGGGTGAATCACTCATGCCATAGCAGTCTTTCTTCTGCTTCTGTTGGCTATAATGAATGCCATCTAATGTCATCTTCGACATTTACCATCCCTGTGTAGTTGCTTTTGATGTCAGATAACTAATGCCATGCTTGCATGACATGGGTGCACCAGTGGCTGATGGCATGGAATATAGATGGTGTGGGCTGGGTGACATAAAAGGTGTGGAAGTGACAGGTAAAAACTGCATGTTCTCATGTCCTTTCTCAACTCTGCGTTCACCTGCAAAAAGCCAAGAAACTTGAAGCTTATGTCAGTGAAGTGATACCTGATATGAGGCTTGGCATTAGACCTTTAGTGCGTTCTAAATAACAATATATGGCAGTAAAATACTATTTTCCTATTGTGTGTAGTCTGATGATTTGAAATGAGTTGATACTATTTCCTCCCAGCTCAGAATTTGGTAGGAGTGAGGTTGTTGACAGGGTAAAGGTGATTAGTTAATATATTACTTTATAAGCTTTATTTTCTTTAATCCTGCAATGGAATGAAAGGAGGAGCTGCCTCCCAGGTACTACCCATCTTTTACATAATTCTCTATTTCAGTTTGATACATAATGTACTTTTATGTTTGAAAAGTTTGTGTCCTCCTTTTTAAATCCTGGTGCTTGTAGTATGAACATGTTTGAGAAGACATAGAAAAGGAACAGCTGTATATTGTTGTGGGTTTTAGTATGATTATCACACATGACCATGAAATAAGCAGATAATATTTCTTTATTAGAGTAAAATAGGCACTTGCAAATTCTTAACTTTAAGTGAAACAGAATTCTATGGAGCTTTCATTTGTAATGTTATGAAAATTACACATTTATAAACTAACAACAGTCACATGTTAAAATAAAGTGTAAGAATACTAAATTACAGAGCAAGGACGGCTATGGACAAAAGAACTGTATTGAAATAGTGATTGTATTTGTGAAGAAATCAAAGCAACTTAAGAAAGAATAAAGCTTCTTCATCTGTAAACTTTAAAATACAATTGTCATGGTTTTCAACTTTTTCAACATCTATTCTTATACCTGTAATTGGAAAAATCTGTGTTTCTGTTATATTGTCATGGTCATTTGTGTTCTCATTGTAATAAAACAATCTATATAGTAGCAAGTCAGTGTTTTGTAGTAAGTTTTTAAAAAGCAGTTAAATATTTTTTATAAAATGGTAAGTATTAAAGTGCAACTGTTAAACAAAATAAGTAAAGAATAACAATTTATTTATTATTCCTTTAGAAATACTTCAGAGAACATTTTTCCCGTGTTCAAGGGCAGTCATTACTAGAATACATAGGGATCCTTTATTCTGTCCATTAAAAATGGAAACGTTTTATGGAATTGACTTGGTGGATTTCAAACTGACAAGTCTTCCTGTTAAATTTCACTTTGTTAGTTCTTATTAAAAATTACTTTTATCATTCACTCACAGTATTTTGATATGTGACCTTGGTGTTTCTGATATCAATTACACAATTGGAAGCTGTTTTTGCATTATTTCTGATTTCTTTTACTGCAATTCACATATTAAAGTTTATCTTAGGACTTACATGTCTTTATAAATAATGGTATTACTAGTTTTTATTTAATCTTTCAGAGGATCTCATTGCATTATGCAGGCAATTAAAAAAAAAGATTCTGTTGCAAAGCTTTTACTTTTTTGTTTTCCAGAAGAAGATATTGAGTGCAGGTAGTTCAAACCCTGGACAGACACTCTGCCAAGTGTGATTTTGGAGACTGCGTGGCCTGATGTGCATTCAGACCCAGTGAAGGCTTCTTAGCAGAGACTGGTATCTTATGCAGAGAGCAAAGGTATGATGGCATGGGGGTGGAGGAAGGTCGTACAAGTCATGCTTTACACATCCAGAGACCGTAAAACACCTTTAGATTTATCTGAGCCTGGCATACGTGTATAAAGGGATCAACTTTGCTGGTCTTCAGTTATCATGCTTTTTTAGATGAGTTGTGATTGCAGACATATTCTTACATTATTCTTTCGTGTATATCAGACGATGCACATATGCTTCATTCCTGGAGATGAAAGTCGTCACTTAGATTTTTGACTTGAAGTTTTGAAGTGCCAATGAAAAATGAGCCCAGAAGATGGTATCCTGAGTTTCAAAGTAGATAAGAACCCCATTGCCTTTCATCCAGGCTCCCGTCATAGCTCAGCACACAACTTAGAGCCATACATCCTGTAGAAATGCAGTGTATTTCCTTACAATAAATATGTTGTTGAAAGAAAGTCAATTTACTTCAGTGTTTGAAGAGCTGGGGGTAAGTCATCCCTTTGCAAAGAGGATGATTGGTATCTCATTAAGAATTGCTAAGACCGCATTTTAGCTGCTCCTTGCAGCAAGCTCATGAGTGTCAGGAGTGTTTGCTGTTGGTCCTGACATCAGATTCTAGGAAATAGCCTCTATAGGAAAGAAAGGAAGGAATGAAAGGATACACAGAGTATCACTGTGCTGAAAACTAGATCAAACTGCCACTGTCATCTGTAAGGCCTGAAACAGGATGAGACTAAAGAGGGTTCGAAACCGAGTGACTTCCCGGTCAATGTTATTTTTTTAAAAAATGAGGTTGATACTTAAAAATAAAAAAAACAGAGAGGTAATTTTTCCCTCCCTGTTGTGCCTATTGTATCTTCACAAATGTGGGTGATGAGCTGTGAGCTACAGGTGCATGAGGACAAATTTCCCAAAAGGCTGCTACTCTTTTGTACATTCATTTTACTTCTGTTGCATTTGTCTCTGTGATCCTCTGCTGGTAGCTCAGTTCTGGGAACAAATCTGGCTCCTTGGACTAACAATTTTTATGGATGTTCATGGTATTTAGCTGCCAATCAGATGCAAATTGGACGGTTAGATACACAAGTACTTTGATTTGTCTGTAAACCCATCTTGAACCTGTGAAGTCTTAGTATGGATTTTTGTAGGTGGAATTTTTGCTTTCTTAAAAGGAAACTGAACCTTTGAAACACCTCCACTTAATGGTTGGTTGGCTCAGTTTCTTTATGCTTACTTTCTAGATGATGAAAATCTTACAAGCCTGAAGCTCAGCCTGAAAACATACTGCTGAGGCTAAAAATACTTGCAAAGTAATGTAACTGATAAAGCTCTGAAGAAACAGATTTTATTTGACAGTCTTGAAATTTTTTTTCAATGACCGCACAAAAGCGTTAAATGGGAATGGCCTGGGGACAGGCACTAAATCAATAAGCAGCAGTAAGTTTGTGAAATCAATTTTTTGCTTTTCACATACACAAAAATTGATGCAGCCAATGCTGTGTAACTCCCATTAATTGCCCAGAGTGACAGAAGATTTATCAATTGCTTATTGACTTCTTTGAAGTGATAGGGGGAAAATGGAAATAGCTGCAAATTTAACTGTGTAATATAGAAGACATCCTTTATCAGTTGATGTGTAAATATAGGCACAGTAGATTCTCTAGAGCTTCACAGTTTTTCTGCCATAATGCATGTTTGCTATCAACACTTCTGTCCTCAGAAGTAGCAACAATGTTATTGCAGTGGCAAAATTGATAAGGTGTATAAAGATAATATGGATTCAACATGTAACATACAGTTAACATCACGGATGTTACAAAAGCGTATTATATTAACAGAGTCAGGATTTTCAGAAGTGGCGGCCTGTCCTGCGCTGTCTGCCCTGAGCACAGGCTTGGGGTCTGTAATCGGGGTGGATGGAAATGGACGTCTGTACAAAATCAGTTCTGTTCATGAAAACCTTTGCCTTCAGCATCTCTGTTGTTCCTTGATAGTTTGCCTGGCTTCCCACTCAGGGCAATGGGCACTGATGACAAATTTCTATCTTACACTTCATTTCACTTTCTTTGGACTGAATATGATTTCTCTTTTAGCTCCTGTTTTAGCTCAGTTCTTTGAATTCTTTTTATACTTCACGTGTTTTTACTCTGCATACTTCCTTCCATCACGGTTCCTTACTGTCCTAGCTTTGTTTTGCAAAAAACCCAAAAGCCTAAAATACCCACTGCATAAGATGCTCTCGGCAGGCAGAGCAAGGAGGGTGGCAAAGTCCCAGTGGTGATAGTTTAGCACGAGTTTTGTATCAGCTTCCTCTAGATGTGCCTGGCTACAGAGAAGGCAGGACCATTTTCATACCTTGTGAGTGTTTTCATAGCTACAAGGAGGTAGGCTGATGTTTAGGAGAACTACAGTAAAATCCCCAGTCTGCTAGAGACTTCCTATTTGGTCATGCGTCAGGCATCTAGACCTTGATTTGTCTAAATGTGTGTTTAACTCCAGTGATTAATTTATGTTTAGAAATGTTCAAGTGTTTAAATATTTTCCTGGTGAACGTTAAGATCATAGTTATAATTGAAGCATCTTTGGTGAATCATGCTGAATTGGTTACTTCCTTTTTGAGTTTCCACTCTGGAAAAAAGGAGTTAATGTGTCCTTCTTGCTGCTATCTTTTGACATATATTAGTCTTTTGGACTCAGTTGTTCCACAGGAGCTCCTGTTCAATTTAGTAGCGTGACCTGTGGAGAAGTTACTCGTTCCCCCAAATAAAGGCACCTCCTCATCACACTTTGAGCGTTTTTATAGGGACCACAGGCTCTTCATTCCTCTGTTATAAATAGCATGTTTCACATTAAACAGCTATAAAATCAGTGACTGTTTCTCATGCGCCCTACTCGTGTTCTTACTTCCCCTGGGTATGAGGTGTGAGAGAGCTCATTAAATTTCTAAGTCAGAAAAGAGAAAAAAGTAAATAAAAATAAATATATAAATTAAAAATATACCATCTGTGGGATAAACAGGGCACTCCGAAACGTTAGTTAAGATTTCCATAAATGTGACACATGATAAAAAGAGCAGTAGCACAAAGCAAAAGAAGAAAAAGACTTTTAAGGCTAATAAACTTTGCACTGAAAAGTGACACCTGATGCTTCAAAGTGAAAGAACTGAGAGTTATTTATGTTTTCTCTGTCTTAAACAGAAAACAAATTAATAGTCTTTTTTTTGCAATAATAAATTACTTGAAAATCTAACATACATATATAACATACAGTGGAGCCAAGAGTGGGAGGAAGGTTTGGTATAAGCTAGGTTTTATATTTTTCTCTTTTCCTAAATACTGTTTAAAAAAATGATTCCCAGTCCTTCAGTGTCAAACTAATCTTCCTCCTTTTATCTGTAACTCCCTCCTGACTCCTCTTTGAGGAAGTAAATCTATCTAATACCCTTAGCATGAATGCAGACAAGCATCCTGGAAAATAAATCCATCACGCTCTTGCTTTCTGTCTGGTCTTCCCTGTTTTGTAGCATAGAAGCTAAATTTCAACAACTGATTGAAAATAATCCTCTAACAATATTTTAATGGTAACAAATAGTGACTTCTGCATAAGAGGAAGATCACGAATGCACAATACAGTGAGATAATATATTCAGGGAAGTTAAATAGATATTTTTGGGTGGTGTTTATGAAAAGAGAATGAAGTAGTTAAGCGTCAGTTGAAGGCATTAAGTTAGCAGTCACAGCACAAAGTCAAATTTAAGTTTCACAAACCAAATAGCTAGTGAAGATCCATCATGTATTTAGAAGTGAGAAGATACTGATGGCAGATTAAAAATCAATAATGTGATGCAGCATCAGCAGACATACGAGTGTCCCGCCATAAACCCCATAAGCAGAAACTCTTTAAAACCCTGGACACTGAAAAGGACAATGGAATTGATGGGGAGGAGGAAAAAAAGCAGATTTGGCAAGATGCACCTTGATGAGTTATTAGACTTAAGGGAGTGGAAGTGAGAGAGTTGCAGCTGAAAGCTGTATCAACCTGTTGAATACTTTATCTCTTCAAAAGGAGCAGATTAAAAAAAAAAAATCAGTTATCTTTGGAGATCCACAGCTGTGTAAATAGAAAGCCCTTACCCTCTGGTGAGCGCTGTCTCGAATGTGCTCCTCAAAGGGTAATCAGGAGGTTGATAATGGAATCGGTGGGTTATGGCATTATTTTGTGACTGCTCGCTCTGGGCCTTGGTATTGATTTGGCTCCACAAATAAGGCAGGCTACAAGAGTGAGTCACACTCCTGTTTCAGTTATTGCGAACAGTATAGGGTGTACGTGTAAATGAGCTGTGGTGAGTGTCGCCACCCTGCAGCACTGCTGCCCGGGCAGGGCTGCCAAAGGGAAGGTGCCGGGCCCCTGCCCACGGGTGGGCCCTCGGCACACCGAGCCCCTTCCCTCTCCCCCCCCCCGGTCTCGCCCTCTCTGCCTTACCTCTGGGGTTGTTCTGTGACATCCCTGAGGTGTTGTTCTAGTTAAACAGAGAAAGAAGAGGAAAAGGGGAAGCTCAGCCAGCTCAGTCACTGCATCGTGACCTGCTATTGTGACCTGAGGGGATGAGATATGTGGGGAAAGGAACAAGGATCACAAGTCTGAGCTGCTTTTTCGGTTGTGATTGGTGTGAATGTACGCACGGTGCAGAAGTCTTAGGAGAGTGATGCAAAGCAGCCATGTGAAATTTTCCTGAAAAAATAAAAGGACACACTTTCACATGTTCAGTTTTTTGAGGATGCAGTGTCTTCCAGCACCAGAGCCAGTCACCTCCAGCAGAGAGCTGGTGCAGGTCACTGGCGTCTGATGGGGATAGGCTAGAGCTAAGCACTTAGTGCCTTTACGTTGAAACCAGACCATACTTTTGTGGGTGTATCTGTATATGGTGCTATATAATGAAGCCTCAAGATAGGCCTTGAGCCCCTCAAACTACCAGAGGAAAAGAAAGGGAATAGCACACGAGGCACATTGTCCCGGGAGCAGTTTAAATGGCCCTCAGAGTTGTATTCCTGAGCCTGGCTGCCGAGCGGTTAATTATGTAGTAACTGTACTTTGCCTTTCTGTTATAGTATCTTTTATGGACTAATTTGAGTCTGTGGAGTCCCTACTGTGGGATGCTAAATGACAGCCTTCACTTTGATACATAGATATGTGCTTGGCAAAAAGGTGTGACAAGGTATTTAGGGTACATGAAAAATATGGGACTTGATGTTGTCCTAGAACTGAGGCATTATGTTTTAATAGTGAGATTGATATAGCTGATTGAAAATTCACAGAGAAAAGAGACAGAATATCCATTACTTAATGTCTCAAAATCAAAATGGGCGTATTTCAAAAGATATAAGATAGCTGGAATAGACATTATGGTCTCACTTCAGGAATAAATTGGTAAAAACCTGTAGTTGTCAATATGCAGGAGGTCAAACTGGATGATGATAATGGCCCATTTCAGTTCCTAAAAATCAGTGAATCTAATAATTTCAGTAGAAATCCTGGCTCTGACTGTCATTTGCACTGTGACCTCTTCACATCCATCCACCTGGAAGTGTTAAGTGGCGTTAAAGTAGATGCAAGGTTTTTACTGACTTTGTCTCCTTTCTTCACTAGTAGGACAGAAAAAAGGGGTTGTGTGTAAATAGGATTGAAAGCCTTATTCCAGAACTTGTAGCAAGTTTTTGGGGTGGGAAGAGAGAATCCATCTCTAGCCTAGCTCCTTGTTTATCAGATTCTATATTCTCAGGTCCCACATTGAAAATAATGTATTCTATGCTGAATGTAAAAGAAAAGTCACTCATGCGTTTTTTCATTGTTTTTATTCAGAGACAATGTTTTTGACCTAAAGATGAACCAGATTTTAATCTTTTGTGGCCTTTTTTCACCTTGAATCTTTTCCCATATTCTTTAAAATATTCATACTTGCATTGAGAAGCCAAATTTTTCAAGGTGATCCTAGGTGAATAGGATTAAACAACTCAGGTCAAACTACTTACTTAATCACTGTATATTCTTCATGCACTTGGCAAGAAATTATATTTCATACAGCATTCTTTATAGTCTCAAGTTTTAGTATTCTGAGAGAAGAAAAATGAAAGGCAAATATCATGACCTTTTGTATCTCAATGACCTGAAACTGGAGATGGGTTGCAATTTAAATACAGAATTCAATCCCACCTTTACAGTATCTGTAGGCACTTGTAAAATATGTCTGGGACATTCAGAATGGAAAAGATATAATGTAATATCCTTCCAGGGAGAAGCGCTCTGAAAATTGCCATTTTCCCTTCACACATTAAGGCACTTAATGATGAAAATTCATGCATTTGATTAAGAGAAAGTCATAATTTCTCCCAGAAGCAAAGCTGTTTTCCCTGTTAATTGTTTTATTTGTTTCTAGTGCAGGAGAGATGACTCATGTTTTGGGTTTACACCAGAAAAAATGCTGATTTTTTTTTTTTTTTTTTTTTTTACTCTTTTCCTCTGCAGAAATGTTTCACTTTATTAAATTATCATCTATTAATGACGTGGCTATTCAATTTCTACTCAGTATTCTTTAACAGAATGAGTTCTGACAGTCAAACATCGGAATTTAATCTAAGCACATACCTGAGTGTGTCTAGGCAAAAAAACTAGACCTAAGCAGAGGTGTGCTTTTTCTCAGTCTGAGCACGTGCTCAGCCCCAAGGCAGTCAAAAAAGGGGAGTAATACCTGTAGCACAGAGAGTAAATTTTAGGAACAGATAGACTTGAAAAGAAGATATGTTTTCCCCTGAAAATATACTAATGAAGATTTTCTTGAATGTAATGTCCGGGCCGAACAGTTTTGAGTGCAGTGGAATATACATGGCTGCTCCCTGCAGAGGAGGCTCGCGCGGCACAGCAGCCCCAGTGGGTGCCTGCGCTTACCCTGCTTCAGCCTCTGATAATCGCATCTCCAGGGTCCCTGCAGCTCCAGCAGCAGAATATGAAGATTCCTCACCACACCCGTTTTGCAAATGGAGGGATAAGATTTTAAAATCTGACCGTTGACTTGAACTGCCTCATACTCAGAAGCGTCTCTCTTGAGTACCCTTCAAGAGGCCTAGATTTTTAGGAATTGCTGAGTGCCTACGTTGTAAAAATCAGGCTTTGCTGGAATTTTTTAGCATAGGGATTCAAGTTCATTATTCATGTCAAAATCCTGAATAAAGGCAATATTGTTTTATCCCCTGTGTTGGGCAGAAAAGAGGATGGTCTGGCTGACCAGCAGGAGTGTAATGTAGCTGCAATGACACAGGCCCGCATTAGGGGATCTCAAGTGATGCAGATGATCCAGATAGGTTCAGACGTGTGTTTCATCTCCTAATTCAAAGAAGCAACAAAAACGTGTCTGGCAGTCATTGAAATGTAGCACAGCAGTGCTCTCCTTTCCGTCTAGTGCCAGAGAGATTCTTAGTCAGTGGTTTGTACCAGCTGTGCTTACACAATTCTGCCCGCAAGGAAATGAGAAAATGTTTCATGATTTTTCTGACCGGAGTGGAACAAAGGCAAACATCTGGACTGCTGCAGCAACAAGATGGACAAAGGGAAACCTGCTGGCGGTGTTTGTAAGAGGGCAAGTAGATTTCATGACAACATACATACCAAATGTATGCCATATTAACTTGGAAACAGTATCTAAATTAGACTTCTGTGTTTGGCATCATGACTGACAGCTACAAATGTAGGCCTGTGATGGATATGTTTACCTCATCGAAGAAGTCATTATGTTGAAGGTGTTACAAGAAGTTCTTGCTATTTATTTCTCTAATATTCCATTGCCTTCATAAGATAGGTGAGGGCACTTTACCAATGAAACTATAAGCAAAGTGTATTTGTGCATAAGCTTTCAGAGAGCTTCTTTCAAGTATGAGAGACCTGCATATCCAGTGTCAGGGAGGTAAAAATTCTCCAAGTGAACACAACTACTTTTTTGGTAAGATTTTTTGACCTCATGAGTGCCTAACCCCTATATTAGTATGTTCGGAAGAAGCAGGCAGAAAATGCTGGAGTCTTTTAAAAAAAAAAAAAAAAAAAAAAAAGGGAGTTTGAACAATGTTCTGTGATTTTTTTTGTATGCTTACACTAGTGCTCACCAGCATGCAAATCCCAGGAATAACCGTGAAGACACAAGTGCAGGATGTAAGAAAAGATTGGTCATCTTTGACTTCTGGATTTCTCTGACAAAATTTCTCTCCTCTAAGGCACTTTGTCTTTAATGTTCTCTCACAATTATTTCCCTAGCTTCTGTTTCCTTGCAATATTTGGTATTATTTATAAAGCTCCAGCTGCCAGGCTGATACAGTTTTGCAGGAGCCAGCTTTCATTTTTAAAGTGCATTTTTTTGCTTCTCTTTGTTCCAGAGAAAAGTTGACAACATAAACCTTAACACCAAAAAAAATATGAAGATAAAATAAAAGAATGAATGCCAAAGCCATTATTTTAGAAACAAGGTCTTAAGGCTTGTTCATAATTTGGAGGGAGGGGGGAGAATTTTTTTATCATTTGGAGTTAGTGCATTTCCTTGAAAGGAAAAACCATGTCTTTCAGCAAGGTGTACCACAAGCATTTATAGGACCATTGAGATCTGTATCTCTTTTACAATACTCTGAATGTAAGGAACAATAAATTGGCAGTGGCAAATTAAGGAAAACAAAAGGAAAGCAGAAGCAGAACCAGGTCCTAAAGAAGTTATAATACTATAGCGTACTACAGAATGGAGCATGAACTTTACTTAGTTTATTAGGAAAAATATAAAGCAGAGTGATAAACAATTATGAATTGTTGAAGAAAACATTTGCCTCTGCCTCAGTTTACCTGGCTTGCAGTACGGGTAGAACACTTTTCCTTAAAGTTCTGTTGTTTTTAAGAGGTTAGGATTTTTTTCCCCTGCTTTTCTTTAGATCCTTCAACAGACTGACATTTTTCTTACTACAAATACAACAGCTCATAGGAAAAAATTACTAGTAGTCTGTAACACTTGCAAAAAATGCTATTGAATGTTATTCAAATTTTATGCGATTTTTGTCTTTTCCTATTTTTTCATCAAGCTAATTTCACAAAATGAGACTTGGTGCTTGGAAAATGTTTTGAAATTTTGGAATTAAAAATAATTGTTCTAGAAATGATACCTCTTTAAAGAAAGGGGAGCTTACCTCTTTTAAAAAGAAACACCAGCAGAAATAATACAGTGAAAAGGAAAGACCAAATCAATTGTTCCTATGCTTCCTTCCTTAATATTGAATTATTCATTATTTCCTTTAAAAACGCACAGAAGACAACCTTTTTTTTTTTTTTTTTTTTTTTTTAAAACTTAAGACCCCCACTGAAGTTGCACATGAAACAAAAATAAATCCATGCCTAGGAAGCATCCACAGATTCTGACTAATTAGCATACTTTGAGAGTTACCTGTTTTGAGACTTCTCTGGGTTTATATTTGAAAGCAAAATCAGATGCCATTTCCCAGCTGAAGTGCACCCTTATCATTGTAATACCTTACATGTTTTTAGATATGTCCTTTTATCATAGTTTTTTTGGATATGGAGATACTACAGTTTGGTCATATTTCAAGTTCACTCATGTCTGTGTCAACTGGCATTAACCTAAATTATTAGGGTAGGAAAATAAAAAATAAGTTAATTTAAAATATTAGCCTCACAAAAGCATAGATCTGGGATGCTGGGTAAAGGAGTAGCAGTGTTACAGAAAGGCAGCTTCTAGGAGGAAGTGGGCAAATGGCATTTGTCTGTCTATGAATATAACCCCTATTTTTGACAGGTTAGTATACCAGTCAATAATATGTGAAGGATACAGCTCAGGATATAGTAAACATTTCTGTATCGAATATTTGTTTATGAAAAAATCAGACTGACTGTGCCAGTGTTAAATAACTTCTGTAAACGGGTGGAACTGGTTACTTAACTCAGAGGTCAGCCAGGTGCCTCTAAACCAGAAGATTTTGCAGTACTTTTTGTATTTTACATGACCTTCCTTTTCTCTGTGTTCTGGGCAAATTCTGTCATTTGGAAAAATCTCTCTACAGCTTCTACTTTGCGCTTCTCTCTGTCTTGCTGCACCCTGCAGGATGGTGTTTTCCGACAGGATCTGGGGTGTAGAGAGTGAGGCAATATTTAGGGTACATGAGGCTGACCTCCATGGAGGGCTTCGCATAGTGGCACAGCATCTAGTGCATTTTCCTAGGGAACCCAAGAAAGTTGTAGTGATACCTATTTCTGATAAAATATTTTCCATGTGATTTACCTGTACTCAAAGTAGATGATATAGGGGTCTTCCAAGGCTGGGAATGGATGTGAGCAGGGCATTGGCATTGGAATGTCCCATCTCAATGGCATAATTTTCCTTGACCTTCCCCTGCTCCGAGACTGGGTGCTGCTAGAATCCAAAGCAGGGAAACTTGGAGCTCTTTTAAGACTGAATATTACTGGTGCTTGAAGAAAAGAGGTGACATTTCACATTAGAGGCAGATGGAAGAAATATTTATTTGGCATGTTGATTTCAAGTAAATGATGGATGCGGTAATCTGCTCACTGGATTGGAATGTTAGAGTAAAGCTCTGGGGAACACAGAATTATTTGGTCAGAGAGGCAATAAAAAGGGTATAAATAATTGATTTATCGTATGTTTCTGCACCTTTTCCCAAGGTTTTCACCTCCACATACCAAGATATGTGTTTATTATCATATATGATATTTCACAGAAGTACAGTTAATGCATACAAATGTATACCCAGAGCTCATACACAAACCAGCATAAATGTATTACAGAAAGAAAGCAAGCATACTATTAAATTTTTAGTGATAAATATAGCATTATATATGGAAGTTTCTTATGGGAAAGGGGACAGGGGAAGAAGAGTAGGGCAGGGGAGGTGTTCCTGGGTCATAGGTCCTGAACTGGGAAATGAAAAGCTTTCCCTGGTGTGCAGTGGCCTGTGACTGTTTTCTTTCCATCTGAAGAAAAATTATTTTCATGTCATCAATAGTCAACCTTCACAGTGGTTAGTGAAAGACACTTCATTTGCATCTTTAGATAATCATCCCTCTATTTTTTTCACCAAGGAAACAGCTGCTGCCTTGTCCATTGTGCAGAGGAAAACATATTTCATCTCTATTTATGTTCAGAGAATGTCTTGTACAGTATTTTGGTGTCTTAATTTATGACCTATGGTAATAATAGCCATCATCACTTTAATGAACTAATTAGATTAATTACTGTTATTGCACATTATTATTATTACCATAATCACCATGGGGAAAATTTTAAGTATTAGGCATCAAGAATAGTATTATTGAAACTCTAATTCATAGTGTGCCAATATTTTCCCTGTAAGCCCCAATTGTGCGGTGTTAATAATGGAATTAGTTCAATTCATAATTTAGCTGCAGAATTATGAACAGATTTTCTGGTTTTTCAATATTTTTGAATTTTTTTAAATTATCATTTAACAAAATATAGTGAGCTAAATGTCAAGGGAGAAAAATTTAGTCCCTTGCTTTGTATTATTCAGATTAAATTTAAGTGCTTATTTTCTGAAGATGTTTAGGCTCAATATTTCCCCTGAATGGAAGAGGAGTTGTATTACTGCATTTTGTGGGCAGTAGGTACTCACAGAGGCTTGTGCCCAGTATCTTATATATAACTACACCTAGGTTTGTTTTATTATTGTCGTAATCTTAGAATGGATTGTGCTGTGCAAGAATTGTTTGTCACTTGTACTTCGCTCATATTGAAGAAATAAAGTAAAATAAATAAAGGCGAGGCAAAATGTAAAAATAAGGATCGTTCAAGGCTCAAATTATGCAACACCGTAAGTCAAAACAATGTTAAAAACCATAATACAAAAAATCAGCTGATGGGGAACCATAAATGAGAATGGAATCCCTGTGAGAAGAGTAACGTGAGTCGTGTGAAAACACAAAGTTGTGATTTCTGTTTCTTCCTTCGTGACTATACAAAAGCATCCGATACAGCTGATTCTAATCAGTTGAAGACTTTAATCTTATTTTTCAAAGGAGATGAATGGTGTCTATAGCAAAAAGAAAAAAAAAGTCTCTGTTACCTTTTAATGAAGGATGCATTAAAATTAATAATCAGTTGAGTTGAACAACTCAGAAATTATCAAGTGAAGGCAGAACCTGCAGTCTTCCAGTAAAGCAAATGATTGCTGTTGTAAGGGGACTCTTAATCTCAGAAGAGCTGCTTCATTATGAGCAAGTGAAGACAAACAGTCTGATCATAGACACATAAACATACTGCTTACGCACACGAACAGATTCAGGGCTCCACAGTGCTTAGTGCTGTATTTTCAATTCCTGTAGTCGTATTAGTGGTCTTTTCTAAATACTATAAAAAAGCCCTATTTTTTTTTTTTAATTAATTCACTATTCATCTCTTTCAAACACTAGCGTTTGATAAAAACAGAAAAAAATTTGATTTTCTAATATGATAATGATCTCACGGGTAAGTCTAGAGTGTTTGATGCTCACCTGGACAGGATATTTGCTCAGCATACATTCCTTCCATTTTTACACTTGAACATTTGCAACATAGTTTTTAAAATCTTTTTTTCTTTCAGATGGACATACAGTTTCATGTATTAATGATCAGATGAGCCAGAATGATGTACACCAGGGTGCCCTACATAATAAATCCAGTGCTTTTAAGAGGCAGCATATTTAGGGCTTTTTGAACGCTCAGATTTGCTCTGCAAGGGCTTGGCATCTGCTCTGTTTTGCTCAGTAGAAATATCCAGGATTTCCAGACATACAGCAGTGCAGCTGCTCAAACCAGCTTGCCATATTTCCCCAAATTCCAGGCAAATGTTAAGCATTCTTGAGTTGTGCCACCCATGTTAATGTTTGAGCAGAAAATGGAGACATGCCAAGGGAAAGAGTCACAAAACCTCTTAAAAAATTCTTTTTCCCCCCTTTATAGTAACTGAATTCAGGAAAGGACAAGCTATGGATAATCTACATACTGTGGACTACATTTTGTCTACATTCTCAGACCCTGAAGCCATCTTTTGTTGTTTCTGATCCATGGCTGTACCATCATTTGAAAACGGTGGTATGCCAGATGCTACTTTCTTGCTCTCCTTTTTAAGACCCCCTCCTTTCTAAGATCCTTGTGCCTGTCTTTACAAGGTCTTAAAAATCTGGTTTTTGATTGGTGTGTGCTGTGGACAGATCCTTCTCAGCAAGATTCAGCGTTACTAAAGCTCTTAAGGAGGTGATTTTCTTGGGTATAACCTGGATCTTAGTTCAAGGAGATGCCTCATTCTGCACTTTGAGGACAAATTTGCCCAGTCCTCAAACTAAGCATGAGCTTTCAATAAGCTCTGGAGTTTGGCTCACTCCGAAATAGTTATGCTAATCAACTGGAAAATAATTGTGCCATGCAGTGGTGTATAGCCTTCTGATTTAATGAAATAAATTGATTGTGAGGAAAATTTTGGTATTAAGCTGTTTCAAATTATCCATAGATGCCATATCTGCAGTCATGCCATATGTATGGTATCTGTGATGGTCCTCGGCGTGTCTTTCATGTATCTTCATGTGGACAGCTAGTATTGGGATTTGGAAGTAAACATTAGTTTTTGTGTGAGTAACTATTAAATGTGTATGTACTACTCAATTTTCTCCATTTTCTTCTATATATCTTTGCAGCCTTATGTTATGTTGGTTTTATGCTTATAATAGGATCCCTCTTTCCTTTGTTTTTCATTAAATGGTTATACATTTGCTTTTTCAAGTTCAAAAAGTTCAGAGAAAATTAAGTCAGGAAAAAACCTGAATGCATATGTCGCAATAAATGAGACATCTTCCTCTAAGTCAGGAAGAACATACAGTGATTTTTCAGAACCCATTTTTGCAGTCTTTCAATGTGCACAGGTAGTGAGCTCTTTGAAACGGGGAAGGTCTTTTGACTGGATGTTTTGTGTATGTGCCAAATAGAACGGGACTGTGACCCTAGGATCAGTTTTGCCAGTAACAGGAATGGAAATTATGATGATAGTAGTTAGGCTATTTCCTTGTGTTAACACAGTTTTGCAAATCCCATTGAGACAGTCCAGTCAGACGTCAGAATATGTAAAAAGAGATGCTGTGAGAATACATTCAGCCTGACATTCAAGAAGCTGGGAGCTTGAGAACAAGAGAATGATCAAAACCTTACTTTGGAAGGAGTAGAAAATTTGGACCACCACAGAAAATAGGTGTAGCACTTGATTCCAGAAGTACTGTTAAAAATGCGTCTGATGAAGAAGCATTGTATGTCTTTGGGCAGGCTGTGAGAGCAAGCCTGTATCAGGGAATGGCAGGGGAGGGATTGTTCAAGAAAAGATGGCTCTAGCTGAAGGGTAAGACTGAAAAAGTGGTGCTCTTTCACTGCTTATTGAGAGAAACAGTCAATGGTATATGAGTTTGAGCAGAAAGTGAAAGTGAGACCTATTTCATATCCTAAGGATCCATATTTAGAGACTAGATTGATTGAGGTGAAATTCATGTGATGTTGAGGAAAAGTTATTTGAAAGATTAATTACTTTAATTTTGCTCCAGCTCTACCTCTCTAGTGCATGAGAAAACAATTATATTTCTTATAGTTTTTTATCTCTGATTTTAGTTTAACAGGACAGGCTATTTTTTTTTTTAGTCTAAGATGCATGATACGAACCACGTTCCTTTGTCCTTGAAGTTGATAATTCTATTGTTGAAGCCAAGCAAACTGGCCTTCAGATTCTTGCCATGCTTTCCATTTCAATCATATGGTTTGTAAAGACTTACCTTGCCTTTTCCTAAATAACGAATCACCGGACAGTGGAAAAAGATGAGTACTTTGACAGTGTGTGTGAGATGAAGATAAACAGTGATAAGATTGATGATTCATGTAACAACTCATCTATTTCTCTTTGGATATGAAGATGCTCTCCACTCTTATGTTGGAAAAATCTCTAAAATAGGTTGGTAAACCAATGATAAAATCCTAAAATAAAATAAAACCCATTGCAAAGTTGTAGCATTTCAAAATTGACTGTTAAGAAGCCTTTTTATGTGCAATTTCGCTATCACTCAATAGGTAAGTAGAACATATTTGATTTAGTTGTGCCATTTTCAAATTGTGTTATCTGACAAACTTAGTACAGAATACATAATTGGATCATACTGCTGTATTTATGATAATGAATGCTGCATTCGCAATACTTGAAGCCTCACATTAGGCAGATATTTAATTTTTTATAGCTGTTTTTTGACAGGTACCATTTTTTATTCTGAACATAAATCTGTCAGGAATTCTATTTGTACTAAAGGCTTACATGTAGTATATTACAAGTTTGATTTTTAACTGGCAAATTTGTGCAGGCATTTTATTTTCCAAGCAAAGTAGCTTTAAAGAAATACTTTGTAATTACCACTTCTTTATTGTATGTCCTCATTTACAGCATAAAGCGGGCTTTAAAACACTTAAAATTATGGTATTTATCAAAATGTTATATATTCCACAAATAAAAGCCTTCTGATACAGAAAAAAGCCCCACTTCATAATAGTTGCTGGCAATTCATTGAATGTGAAGGAGCAAAAGCACAAAAATTGTAAGTTTAGATCAGACAACTTTGAACTAGATGTGGTGGATGACAGTGTCTATGTGTATTTTTGTTGAGGTTAATTTTATTGGATAGTGAAGAAGTGGAAAATAAGGCATGGAGAAGAATGAAAAAACATGAGAAAGCCCAAACATGGTACTGAGTTTCTTATCTAAATGTAAAATTGAGGGTTCTGACACTTTGCAGGAATTGCCTTGTATCTTCAGAGTGCAGTCACTGTACCATAATCCTAAACAGCTATTGTTCATTGCTAATTAATTATTCATAATACTCAGGTTTTGATGCTCACTCATGCTGCCTACTAGTCTGTTTTGCTGAAGGAAGGAAATATCATGGACACGTATGTGTATGATGCTGAATAACTGGATTCACAGGGCAAAATTTCTCTTCTAGAGAAGCAGAAAATATCTACCTTGGCACCAGATCTCATCTTCTGTTTGTCATTAGCAATATGAATGTAGTGAAAACTAATTACTTTCGGACATGATGCAGAAAGCAGTTTTAAAATATGTATATACTCTCATTGTAGTTTCAGCACTCATGATCTCTCTAGTTATTTTGGTTGCCAGAAAAAAATGAAACAGCTTGGAAATCTCTGGACAGTCCCTTTGGCTTCTACAGTCCCAGGCTGCATTTACCGGAGGAAGATAATTTAAAGCAGGGGAAAATAATTCATCTCTGTTGCAATTGTGTGGTTTGCTTTCATAATGCGTGTAGCCTCTGTAGGCTGAATAATCAAGGACATAACTGAATGCAGATTCCGTTTGCTGGAAACACTCTTGTTGATTTAATGTGGACTTTGGATCAGGCCCTGAGCGCGTAGGGGAGAGCCCGGCCCAGCAGTTGAGGGCTTTAATAGACCTTTCTTCCTTTAAGATGCTCTAGAATGCATGGAAATACACACTGGGGAGCCTGGAGAGTACACAGATAGGTATGTGGAATAGAGGCTTATCTACAAATAAGTCTAAGAAGAGGAAGATTATATTTATCATAAAGCAATTGGGAAAAGCAATGTGCCTGTGAATCGGACGCTGCATCTTCTCCTTTATCTGTTTAACCGATAGCGGGAGAAACACTGATGTGCCCTTGTCTGTGAAGTTTGCATTCCTGCCTCAGAATGGAAAGTCTCCAAAACCTGTGAAACAGTGACACCAAAGTGATGATTAACTTTATAGGCTAAATCGCCTTCATTAAGTTTCATTTGATCAAATTAAAGCTCTCTTTTTTTAAGCACTGCTTTAAAAAAGAAACAATTAACACTACTACTCTGGGACCTTGAGTACAGATACTGCAGTCCCAGAGATTGGATGCTGTCAAAATTTACTGCCTGTATTGTCCGAAGTATGAATATTTTATTCTAAATGCTTTGGTTAAGGCCTGCTTCTCATGGTATGGTAGAATTTAATGAACATGCTTTTCTAAATAATTTTGTGTCGTTTAGTACTTTAGTGAAAAAGTGTGGGGCATATATTTCTCAGATGCATCACGCAAATGCATTGTGCCAATTATTTAAATTGTACTTTGACTCACTCGTGCCATATCTCTGCAGCTAATTAATAACTTCTACACCTGGCTTTTGTTAAAGACACCCCCCACCCCACCCCATTTTGTTTCTTGTCTGCACGTTTCTGCTTTGTGTATTCTTCCTTCCAAGACTCAGTGTTTGCTATAAATTTGACAAAGATGAACAACCATGATGAGTGCACATGGACAAAGACGATGACTGCAGGTGGCAAATGGGGGCTGGAAGCCTAATGGGTACAATTTCAAAGACTATTTAGTCATTATCTGAAGGAAATATTTAGTTACCAGTGTGGGATATGACGATTTCAGCCTGTGTTTGAATAGTAAGAAATCTTGTTGGTGGCTTATGTGGGCTATTTAAAGAACACCTTGCTTCCTGTGCTTGGTGTCAAAAGAAATAGATGACAAAGGATCGGCTGTGGGACAAGGCGGAGAAGAGCTGTGTGAGGTGGGAAAGCTCAGCCAGAGCCCATGGAGGGAGTGACCCCACCTTGCTGGAGAGCGCTGGCAGAGGGCAGCCCTGGAGCGCGGACCCAGAAGGGAAGAACAGATACAGATTTGGTAGAAATACATTTGTCAGTTTTTCTTAATAGGAAAAGCGTTACCGAAGGCAGGAAAAAATGAATTTCTGTCCTTTAAAGTATGCTGGGATGATGGAGTCCTGTTGTGAGTCTGGCTGTGGAGGTGGTTGGGAAAGCCTTGTCTCTGGATGCTGGAGAGATCTGTTGTCTGTAGCCAAAGGGAAGGACTTGTGCAGTGAGGGACCCTCAAGAAGCAAAAACCCAACCCCAAGCCAAGGCCAAATAATCGTGGGGCTGGTCCGACCCAGAGCTGGGAGTGGGCAGCCCTTCTGACCCTTCCCAAGCTTAAGTAGTTGCTGTTAAAAATCACAGACAAAAAACGGACCAGCGAAACTGAGCAACAATTGAATTGTGACTTGCAAAGGAAACTTGCGAGAGGTCTAGAAGGTAATTGCTAAGAAGATGTGAACTAGTGAATTATGCTTTTTAAAATCACATGGTTTTTAGCTGGCCTAATGGCATGTGATTGTCATTTGGTTTCAGGAATAGAAATATAGGTAAATTAATAAGTATCCAGACAGTCTTGTGGCTGATCACTTTTATTTGCTTGTTGTTTTTTTTATTATTTCTTCTCAGGAACATTCCTTGCTGTTCACTGTTATCAAACATTTAAGTAACCCAATTATTAGACATTGTAGGTTTAAAAATAATATTCAGGTTTTAATCTCTGTAAAGAAATTCTCTTTGTCAGGAGAAATGTGATGATGTATTGAAAGAAAAACTTGAAAATGTCATTGTGTTTTGATTGTGAGTTATGTCTAGATTGAGAAATTGGGCCAAGAATTTAGAATTTAAGATACTTATTTGAGCTTCTTAGGAAATTTTCAGGAATTAACAGTAGGTTGGACATCTTTGCAAAGTGTATTTTTCAGAAACGATTTGGTACTATCAGTTTTTGATCTAAGTAAAATTTCATAAAGGCACATTATAAAATATCCCATCTTGGCTTATTTCACTTTCTAAAATCTGTCTTTCCTCTGCTGCACATGTTCAATAAAGCTTTATCACTGTGTTCCTCAGTGTAGATTCTGTATGTTACAGATTGTGTATGTCTAATTTGGTTGGTCTGTTTTCAGTTTGGGTCCAACTGATTGTTTATAACAACAAGGTTTTTCTTTTAAAAAATCGTCCTACTTCTACACTAATTCTGTATTTTTAATTTCAATTTCTGCTGCTTTTTGTACATTTAGGCAAGGAAATCGGATCTTGGTTCAGCTATCTTGGTGGTTCTTTGCCTCGGGAATACCTGAATAAAAGGAGAGTTTAGTGCTGTGTTTTTTAAGTAAGAACCTTTGTGTGAGCCGGTGAATTTTTAAATTATTTTTCTATTTTAATTTTTAGCATTTCTCTGAAATGACTGCAGGCTAAGTACTGCACCGGCAACAGTGCAATTATGTCATATTTAGTTTAGTGGTGGACTTGGCAGTGCTGGGTTAATGGTTGGGCTTGATGATCTTAAAGGTCTTTTTCAGCCTAAATGGTTCTATGATTCTATTGGGCTAAGGACCTGTGGTAGAATTGCTTGAAGTGTTATTTATGAGCATTGCAGTCCCTAGGCCTTGAACACTTCAAGCTATAATATGAGTAATCCTGTGCCATTTTCCACTTTATCTCAGTGCAGCGTTATTATAGTTACAGTTTTCTCATTGTAACTGCACTAGTGGGGAAGGGGGGAGAAGGAACGAGAAGAATGAGACAGATGAATGACAGGAAGGAACCCACTTTTCCAGCAAGGGAGAAGAGCAAAAGATTTTCATGATCTCCTTCTTGGTGTCTTGGTGCTGATGTAAGACCCTGTTCAGCTTTGAACAGAGGACACTTGTGTATATTTAATTGTCAGGAGCTGTTTTGGCCCTGAACAGCAAACAACGTCAGTCTTGTCCTTATCTTTCAGGGAGCAACCAACAAGGACAACTCTGAAACGGGCTTTCCCTAGATGTGTCCCTCTCTCAGATGTGCTTCCTGTGTTCCACTTACACTGATGGCACGAAGAGTGGGAGAGGGTGGGAACCTGTGGCATCAATACACTGAAGACAACGCTAGCACAAGTTTTGGTTGGATGATAAAAGGCAGCACTGACACAGACCTATGGGTTGGAAACTGCAGCGTGTAGAGAGAAGCAGCAGAATCCAGGCAAAAGTGGGAAACTGGGCAGAAATCCTGATCGGCAGCTTTCTGCGCGAGGTCCTTCTTGCCCATTTAACCCCTAATTTGGAAGGAAGTACACAGTTTGTCATATCAATCTTCAGAGGTTGTTGACCCCTCTTATAAAGCATTGAATAACGTGTCAGCTGAAAAGCCCTTTTTCCAAGCCATTTGCAATTTGGCTACCACTGCTACTACTTTCTCAATTGGGCTTTTCCATTGCTTTCAGTAGCAATTTAGAAACAGAACCAGTTCCAGTTCCAGCTGTGTTAAGCAAGCTTAATGGCTGCTTTTTTTTTAAAAATGCTGTTGAGAGGGACTGCTTGCTGGTGGCTGATATTCTCAGACAACTGTTGATTATTTTCTTGTCATTTTCAGTTCATTGGCTGAGGAAAAATGGCTCTAATAAACAGTGACAACTGTTGGTCTGGCAACAAATCCCACTCAGCTTGGAACTTGACACAATATAGCCCCTCCAACAAACCCAGCTAGTCCTTGTTTTCCACTGGTGAGGTACAGCAGCAGTGTAATTCTTAAACACTACTTTCTCACCGTTACTCTCTTTGAGGGTTTCTCTTCGTGTTCACATCATGAATCCCTGCGCTTTTGGTCCTAATCCAGCAAGTTGGTTAGATGGCGTTGGAGTGGCCTGTTCATACAGATCACAGAGAACAATCAAAAAGTAGATGGCAGATACATAGAAGAGAAAATGTAGGGATTTCTTGGGAGCTCCACTGATGATGCGCACACATCGCATGGGTGATTTATAAAACAAAGTATCTGTCTGGATGTTATTAGCAGTCAAAAACAAGTTGTACATTTGAAAATCTCTGTTAGCAAAGAGTGCCCTCAGGCAGTTTAACTTTTTAATCTTGATCTTATTTATTGAACAGAATGTAAATAAAATATCAGCAAGATTAGAAGGAGTGAAAGGCAGAGAAGCTCAGTTACCTGTGTCCTTTATATGATACCGAGGAAGTAATTTGTTCAGTCAACTGAAACGTGTTTCTCAGAGCTGCAGAGAAGTTGAATGTTGTTTTGGATACTATTTTTGAAGAAATATTGTTAGACATGTAGACATATGAATTGGAAAAGGGGTGTAAGAACGTTGTGTTCCTCAAAAATAGTGACTTTTCATCCAGTGTTGTTGGCATCCTCTGATTTTTCATTAAGATGTGTCCATACTTAAGTGATGAAGTATCTAGATAAATCTCCAGCCATGAAAGTCTCATTTCTGATTAAAAGTAATAAATTCATGAAAATATGCTGCTGTGATTTGCATTTGCTATCAAAGTTTAAGTCATGCATGAGTCTGTGAAATGGGAGTGAATAGCAACTCCGGTAAGCTTCAAACTTAAGAAAGAAAGGAGATGAAATCTTCTTATAAACAGCCAAGAAAAAAATGTGAATTGCATATGGGAAACGAGAAAGCTTTCAGGAATGTCCTGCTGCAAATAGGAATAATCTTGGATGCAGCAGACATACGTGGCCAAGAATAATATAAACAGGCTGAGGTTTCTGGTGTGTGTTGAGCCTCTAATGTGACAGCATTATTCATAGACCTTTTGCTGCTACCTGAAGATTTGAGTAATAGAGATTGGACAGAGGAATGACTAAGCAGACTGCTTCCCACAGAGATCTGATTGTCTAGCAAATTGATGGAAAATCCGATTTCCAAGTAAAGTAAAATTTTCTCCACCTGAATGGAAGCTTAATACTGCTCTAAATGGCCAATATCTGGCTATGGGCCAGTTGGCTGACATTGATCATGTTGCAAGGGAACCTGCAGCAGGACCAAAACTGCTGTAGCCCAAAGTAGGCTAGACTAGTTTGCCTGGTGGCCAGTGAGGTCTGAGAAGCACTACCTGCTTTAAAAAGAAAAAGACAGTGACTGATAACACTTTTCAAACGCACTAGTAATCCTGTCAGCAAGCAGGTGATAACATATTTTAGGTGAAATGTCTTGAATCGGAGTTACTTAGCTGTTGTGTTATATATATGACTTTTTTTTTAGCTTAACTTTTGGGTTTTTGTCTTATGTGTGAATCATGAAATAAGTTTGCGCTTCTGAAGATACTAATCTCTGAACCCCGGAGCCTATGGCCAAGATCCTTGTATATAACACATTCTGAAGATAGGGTAGCATGAGGGCTTTCCTAAGCAAACGTTTTTTGTGCTTCTCCATAAATATATATCTGTAGTAAGACATGTATGCATTCCCTTAACCCTGCAGGTGCGGGGTACAGGAGAACTTGGCCCTTTGGATCTAAGTGAGGGAATGAAAGCGTGTCAGTGTTATTAAGCATCTGTATCGCCAATATTACAAGGAAGGGATAAAAGTCAGTTGAATGTTTATGACTGCATTAGCCTCTAGCTAGAGGAAAAGAGGATGGAGTCTGAGAGTCAAGCCATTTTCTGTCACTGGCTAATGAATATTCTCTTTTACTTTGCATTACAGAACCCTCCCTTGTGGTATGGGAGAAGTAGGTGATGACTGACATTGTGGATGTTAGAGTGACTAGCAACAGATTGTTATAGGAAGACTGAGAAATAGTGAAGCTTTAGCAACTGGAAATCAGTAATAAAAATGTACATTTTAATTTAAAAAAAAATAGAAATGTAGGAACACTTTGCTGGAATACCGGCATATTCTAATAGCAGCAGTAGCCTCTTGAACAGAAGCACTGTGGCTTCTCTCTTTTCAACTATGGAACTAATTAGCTGTTGCTACTTCCAATTTTTAACCTCGGTCTATTGGTTCATTTCATTTTTATTCTGTCTTTAATCGTAGCACGTCTATCTCGGCTTTATGTGGCATCCAGGCTTAAAATGCTGAGAATGAGTGAAAGAGCAGACAGGAATGCCTCGAAGCTGAGCATACCCTGTGTGAAGGTTGTTTTCTATGGAATCACTGTAGACACCCAACAGAGACAATTAGAATATATCTACTCCAAAATACCCTCTGGTAGAGCATTGGTGACTAGCTAATTAGAGGCACTTTTACAGCCCATGGAGATAATGAGACTCCACTGCCACCTCAATAGAAGGGCTCACAATGGGCCAGAAAATACCTTGTGCTTAGCTTACAGAGGGCTGAAATCTGGCAAAGAACTTGCTTTCTTTTGAGGCTAGATCCTTTACTCACTCTGATGGCTCATCTGCTACATGGGCTCTACTGACTCTCTTTTATAGCCTGAATTATTATCTTCTGTTGCATTTCTGCTGCAAGACTGCCTTACAGAGGAACGTATGTGCCAAACTCTGCTGGTCTCAGAGTATACTTCTATATGGTCTTCTAGTGTGCTTCTATGGATCTCCGTGTTATTCCAGCAGCCTCCTCCAGATGATTTGTGTGGGAGCTTTGAATCATTTCTTATGCTTTATTGTTTACCTGGTACATGAAATAGAAAAAAAAATATTAGAGATGATTACACAGGCTGTGATTAGAAATAACTGATGTTTAGCAGCTAGTAATACAGACTAATGCTTGAGACACGAAGTTAGTATCAAAGCCTGTTTATGGGCCGGTCAACTAGAAGTCAGTCAATATGGAGATTGATTGAATCTTTGCAGGAGAGAGTTTAAGCTGTCGTGAACTCCTCAGGACACTAATAAAAGGCGCAGCATGTGTATAAGGCTGCAGAGTTGGGGACATTTTTGTGCTGTAACTCAGCAGCGAGGCCCTGGGCTCTAGTGCGTCTCTGTGTAAGGTATCTGAGCTGACTCCCAGTCTGAGTGCTGCTGCTGTGTCCTAGCTATGGAACATAGAGTTAGATCCTGAAAATGTTAACAGGTACATGTTAATAAAAAGAGGTGTTAGAGGCTGGAAGCACACCTTTGCCACCAGCTTCTTGAAGTATTACAAAATGTGTGTCTGGAGAGGCAGCATGGGGACTCTTGCAATAAATCTAGGTTGGCCCTTGGCCGAAAGAAGTTATCGTTGAGCTCAAGGATCTGGGCTTCTCCTGAGGAAATAAAAAAGCCTCATAGTCTCGTGTTTCTAGCTGCACAGTTTACATTAAATTAAAATATGTTTTATCGGTTTAGCAGTCTGAATAATAAAAGCTGTATACAGCTGCACTAACACTGTGCAGTGCATTTTAATGACAAGCTTGTGACTACACTAGAATTGCAACTGCAATTCAGATGTTTCTTAATGTATCCCAAATATTTTATTAGGGCTTCTTTTAAGTATGCATGCCAGAGAGGGAGGGGAGGAGAGGAGTAAATAGCACTTAAGATTTTAATAATTCTTTGTTAAAGAGAGTTAATGTAAGGGAAATATGGAAATTGTATGTTTTCAGACTGACAAGCATAATCATTTTGCCAAAACATGACTCAAATAACTGTCTAAATATTTGGAGTGTCTTCTAATAAAAATATACTCAACCTGTTTTCCACACTCAGATTAATTTGAAAGCAAAAATGACATACAGTTCAAAAGAAGGCATTAAATCAGACAGGACCAAATTGTTCTCTCCTGGAAATCGTGAGTTAGTATTCAGACTAAAGTCTTAAATGTTTGTGTATTTTGCCAGCTGTTTAGCAGCTTGAGGCACTTCGAATAGTTTCAACAAAATGACAGTAAGACTTGGGCAAAGTAAGATTCATTAGTGGAAACAACAGAATAAAGCAGACAAATAAGAAAATAAGACAGGGGGCAGGGGGAAGGGGAGGAGGAAAAAGGAAAATGGCAAACTCCCTTCACCTCATTTTTTTTCCTGAGTTTGAAAGGAGTGTGTGTGTATAAATTAGAGAGTATTCTGCATTCAAAGGAAAGCCTGTAGGCTAAAAATGGATAGTTACACATGGCTTGATAATCTGTGGGGTGAGCGGCTGTTCCTTATGGTGACTTTTCCCTACAAATACAATAAAAATAGCTTATAAAGAGAACACAGTTGTAGATGTTTCAGGCTTTAAAAAATATCGGCTGCTTACTGCATTAGCTAATAACAAAGCATTAGGCAACCAACATTATTTATGAAAGAAATGGGTGAAGTAGGAGGTGCCACACATTACAGCATGTTGTGTCCAAACAGAGCTTTAACAACAAAGAACTTAGCTGCACTCAGCTCTACCCATGACACCATATACTTGTGGCTTTTGGCCTGTTGGTCTTAAGACTGTTGTGTAGTTTGTGAAGTGTTTTATGTGAGCATGTGAAGTAAATGTTCTCAATTAAAAACGCATTGGATGGTTGTCTGCAAACGCAGAATTCTGGATCAGGATGGTCATTGGTTCTTTTGTCTTAAAGCTTTGAAGGAGTTTGTGTTGCGGATTCATTCTGATTATGCGTAGTGTAGTTTATTTGGGCTGCTCCCATTTGGCTGTTGTGTTAGATTTATCTTGTGTTGAGGAAGGTATTGCTGCTTAACTTGCCAAACTGTTCAATCAAGACTGAGTAATTTATGTCTGTAGGGAGAAAGCATAAGAGCAGTCATATGCGCTCAAGCCAGAGGAGGCCCATAGGCGCCCTGGGGAGCATCAGGACAGGGTAGTCTCAGTGCAAGTGAAAGTCCACAGAATAATAAAACTTATTTACTCCTTGTCACACTGTATTGCAAAACAGCATTAAATAAGCCTACTATAAAAGTTGCATAATAAAATCCGCTGCCATCAAACTATAGAAGCCTATTCCTCTCTGGAGGTATTAATACAAATTTTGAGTTCAAGTTTCAGCCAATGAATAGCTGAGATTTATTTTGCTCAATTAGCTTTAGCGCTGAGTGGTCTCTGATTTGAGGAATGTAAATTTTGGATCCCTTTAAACTCAGTAGCAATTCTATATTTAACACTTCTTGTAACCTTTCCACTCCCTTTGCATACAGAACGCTGCTGTACACAAACTCACCAGTGTTTCTGCTAGGATCTATTTACCTTTTTGATGTACGAAGAAATGCAGCAGACTCCTGAGAGCTGTGTTCGTCACAACAAATGCCTCGCATGCACCTCCCTTCCAGCTATAAATGAGGAGTGAAAAGAATACTTGCTTATCTGTCTGTTCCTGAGTCCCTCTTGTTAGCGAGCAATGCAATGAGATCTTGGTGAGTCAGTGTCTAAGACAGCATTTGAAGATAATTCCTAGTGCATTGGAAATGTGGAGCAAACTGCCAAGGTAGTTTTCATGTAGAGGTAAGGTGAATAAAATGCACTGAGGGCAGCTAATATTCAGTTATCATCACTCGCCTTAGACGAGGTAGAGGAGGCCACTGGCAAGTCAGGAAAGCTCTTTGGAGACTACTGTAGCCAGCCATCGGATGTCACTGTTGCACTACCCAACCCCTGCTGAAACACCGTTTCTCTAGTAAAAAGTCTCTCTCTTAAGGAAGATAAATAGATAAGAATTGGGGGAGGGGGATTCTGAGTCAGATTCATCCCCGTGTGTAAATTGAAGCAAGTAACTTACAGAAGATTGAAACAAGATAGGCAGGGTTTTTTCCACCAGTGTTGATGGAGGCAGAGTTCATTAAGGCATGGAGGCAAGTAGTTGCTTGGTTGTAATGAAGGAGGGAGAAGACTGTCTCAGTGACGGATCCTGGCTTGATTCTTTTTAATTTTGATGGATGTACAAGGGACCAAAGCACAAAAAGCTTTAAGCAAGGAAGGAAAGAGGGACTAGGCAGTGTAGAATACTTCTTTTCTTCCTACCTTGGGATGAGGGCACTTTCTGCGCAAAATTGGAGCGTTTCCTCATGCTTCAGTCTTCTTCAAGCCATTGAAAATTGATCATTTGGGCTTATTTTAGTCCTCAGGTGGTTATTGTATTCTTTCTCTGTTTTTGACAATGCTACACTCTGCTCTTAATTTGTGTCATGTTAACATGTGCGTATTGTAATATTTGTCTGATAATTTTGATCAAAGCAGTACATAAATGGGTTTGTGAGCAGTAAGTACTATGGACCTAATAAGGAAACAACAGGTTTCCTAGTGTTATTATATATGCATCTATAAAATATGTATAAGTCTAATAACATAAGGAAGATCAACAGCAACGGTTAACCTAGAGTTCTGTATCAAAACTGATCCCTAATAGACTACCTTGGTTTTACACTTTCTATTTGTGCAGTTACATCCAGGAGGAGAATTTAATCTCTTAGGTTGCCATAGCTTACTTGGGGAAAAAATAGTTCAAATTATCTTAGATATGAGCATTATCTGTCACAAAAGTTGGTAAATAGATACACTGAGTTATAGGGAGATGTCTCAGGGTTTATTGTTAGACCTGGGTTTATTTAACACCTTAATAATCTAGAAGGCACGGTAAGCAGCATGGCAAATAAATTCACAGGTCATATTAGATTTTGGAAGAACTGTGAATACCTGTGAGATCAAATGATAACTTAAAGATCTTGCAGTTAGAATATGACAGAAAATAATAAATAAAGTCATCTAGAAAGTGTGCAAACAGAGAAACTAGTGTTTAATGTAATAAGAAAGCAGTACTTCAACACAAAGGAGATGAGATAGTGAAGCCAGTATGATTTTACAACGCGAAATGTGTGTGAAATAATGGGGAAGGGATTGTCAAGGAATAGTTATAGGGCTATTATGTAATAAACTAGGTGTAGAAAAATGGTAAAGACTGAATTCCTACATTTGCTTGGAATTGCTGTGGATTTCGCATATGAAATTCAAAATCATTAGTGTGGTTTTTCTTTCTTGAAAGCCCCTGTGTTCCTGATGCTATTGTAAGAGTCTCGCTTTTAATTTTCAATGAGTTTTTACCTTGTGGTATTTAAATAAGAAAATTAATTACCTCATAAGACTAGTAAAAAGAAACTCAAGTATTTTTGAAAAGCACTGTGTTTTTTTAATCTTATCTTCATATATATGAGTCTTAAATTGTAAGTAGTACTTTGACAATACAGATCTCTTACGCATGTGAAAAGTTGACAGCAATTGCCAAAAGTGAAGGTAGGTCAGAAAAGGTCAGCAAAAATGATTGGTTAAACAACTAGAAAGGCTGATCAAGAGAAAACACTAAGCTGAATAAATAAAAGCAATTAGCCAAAATGATGATAAAATACATATATATAATGAACATCTGAGAACACTGAAGGATAACTAGGTTCAGAAAACATGCCAGCTTGCTTAAACTGTGAATAGGAACAACAAGGGTGCTATTAAACAAAAAATGAAATCAAAGGATATTTATCAAAATAATGAGTAAATGATGCTAGATGGTAGAAGGACTTAAGGGAGGAACTGGTTTAAATAGTTTCTGAAACTGAGCATAGAAGACCACATGGCATGAAATCTGGCACTGGTAGGGGGATAAGATAGACAGACCCCTTCCCATTCCTAATCCTGAGTACAGTGTGATGGTCTAGAGCCTTTGCACTTCCACACCATACTAATTTTCATTTTACTTTTTTGTGACATGTTATCTTTCCTGAAAGAAGAGCAAGACTGAAGGTAACCTATCTTGGTGAAGGCTACAAAAATGGGCTTGTTGCTGGCAATGTGATTACAGCCGAAAGTATGCTGAAGTCTATATTTTGAAATCTTTAATAGCATAGCCTTTCTGAAAGACAAATTAGAAGACTGGAAAAGAGAGCTCCATTGTAAACCTAGGTAACCCATTATGCTTTGGAGCGTGTTTTAAGAAATACATATCTCAATTCAAAAGAGGCTGTTCCTTCAGTCTTTTCCTCTATTAGAGGCACGATTTCTGTCTGCCACATCCAGGAGCAGATGGGGGGGACTACCCAAAGATTTGTTTGTGCCAGCCCCTTTCTTGCCATAGACACTCATCTTTTCACACCAGCACTTCCTGGGCAAAATTGTGACCTTGGGTAGTATCAATATGTGACTTTGGGGTTGTATGTGCGCGTGTGTTCCTTTTTCTTTCTTTGAGAGGTAGAGTACAGTGTCAAACAGGTCAAGTTTGGGGGTAAAAATATAAAGCCACATACTGTGAGAGAGTTAACGGCAACGAGGAAGCTGGCACTTGGTAAGCTGTCAAAGACTGGAGAAAGAATGTAAAGTTTTCCAAGAGGGAGCTTTACCTGACAATGGCAAGTATCAGTGTAGAGTATAAAATGGCATAGCATGCTGCATATGTACATAGGAGCATCATAGCAGTGGACACGAGAATTTTCATGTTCTGTGAATAAGGAGTTGTTCAAATTTCACACAGAATTGGAAATGTTTTCCTTGACTATATATAATGATGCAAATAACTGCCAGCAGCAGGTTCTCCATAGGTGGCTCTAGAAAAGACAGGAGGTTTTGTATTTAATGAATTTTTAGAGTTGACAACTGCTGGACAGCATTAACAGTTTTTTACTTTTAATGTTGATGTTTTAAAAGACTGCTTTCTGATACATGCTGATGACATTTTTTCTAGCTGCATCTGGAGTGTCTTAATTGGTTCTGTGCATGTTTAGCTTGATTTGCCTTCCAGTGCTTTGCTGAAAGCTTCCCCTCCACTAATGTCCAACCGTGTGTTGTTCTCTCCTATTGTACTTGCGGCTACGTGTGTTCCCTCAGCATACGTATACAAATTTATATTGCTACACAGACAGTTTTGTCTCTGATTACAAACACGATTGCTTTTAAATGTGTCAAGTAGCCTGTTGCAAAGGCTGAATGTGTATGCAAGTATAAACAAGAGAAATTCCTAGATAAATGTGTAATGATTAGGAAAGAACCTTTAACTGAGCCAAAGAAGATTGCAGATGTGCATTCATAGGCTCTGATCCAGCAAAGTGCTTAAACACCTGTTTTACTTAAGAACACAAGCAGCCCAATTGAAGTTAATGGGACTATTCAGGCTTAAAAATAAGCACATAGATTGAATAGTTGGATTGGAGCCAGGAATATTAACAGGCAGGAGCCATTGTATTTATGAATTGTCTTTCTCGTAGGCAGCAAGTTAGTAAAACAATATCTGTAACAGTGGGATTGCTTGTACTTTGTGCAGCCACAGAAATGGGAAAAAACAGGAAGCATGAAATAATTCCACAGATGGGAATTAAAAGCCCCTGAATTAGAATCTGATTCCAGACACCAAATGTTTCAAAGATTGAGGAAGCCACTTTAAAGTTAAGGATTTGGGTCAGGCTGATCATTTGATGTAGTAACTCAAACATAGATTAGGCATACCTAGACTTCAAGTTTCCCTGCCATTAGCTATACCTTTATGATGTCAAATGAAAACTCCCCATGCCAAACTTTCATATCTTATGTGGACCTGTCCCAGGGCTTCTGGCTGCAAGGGAAGGAACCACCATTGGGTTAAAGGGAAACTTTTTGGTTTTTATTTTTCACCCAATGAAAAGTGCCTTTCTAACATGACATTTTCCAAAAAGCAGTAAGACACATGTGTGTGTATGCCATTATCTCTCTTCGGGCTAACGCTGCATCTTCAAACCCACTTCTACCTAATGCTCTGTTCAACTCTTTTTGGCTATCTCGCATGCAAAGAAAACGATGCTGATGAATAAAACAAAAGAGTTTGCTGACTCTCCTGTCTGAAATCACACCAAGTACTAATGAAAATGCTAGGACTGCTTTATTTGAAAACAACACAGAATCTCTGCCCTGATTTCTTTTATGTGAATCACCCTTTCCCATTGATAATAAAATGAAATTCCTTTCCTTACATCCTAATAAATCTGAAGAACGTTATGCAAATTGAAAAATGCACCTTTGTCAGAATGCTGTCAGGTAGCACCTTTCACTCTAGAGGACTATTTGTAAGCACAGGGAAACATCGAGAAAGTAGTAATAAATTGCTCTGGTACACTGTTCTGGCAGCCGTTAATAAATCAATGTGAAGGGGAGTTCTGAAGGGCAAAATGTTGCTGTCGGTAGGTGTCCAATTTAATTTTGCTCAAAATTAATATTTCGGATATGATAAGTGAGCTGGCAGGAACAGATTTCATGATTAATTCTATGGAGTCAAAAATGCTTTGATGGCACTTTAATAGCAGCTTCACTGATCTAAAAGTCCCTTCAACTAACCGGTGTGCTTGAGTTCCCAAATTATATTATTAAACCTCTTTTGTTGGTTTGTAAATAATGAAATGTTGCATATTAAAAGGTGAAGTTAATTCTGCTCCCAGTTCTAACCATGTAAACTAGATGGGGACTTGACTGGAATTAACTTGGATATATAGTGGTTTAAACAAAATCAAGTAAAGGTCAACCCTTTTGAGAAAACGACCATAACTTATTTTGTTAGGTACCTAATTCTCTTGACCCTGCTACAGGAGAATTTGAAAGTCCTGGGGTTTGTGCTGGAATAAGCCAGAGAAATACTTGAAGGTTCATTAGTATCTTGTTAGGGTGGACTGAGGAAGCTTTTAAATGTAGAATGATGTTAACAACAAATATGCATTTTGTTTCATAGTGAGGACCTTTCATCCCTGCATCTTGGGGACCTTTGCAAATGCTAATCAGTGAAGATTTGCAGTACCCTTGTCAAATTTCATACCTAACATTTGTATGTACAAAACCGTTCTCTTTAATGGAGTTGTCCTTTGTATTGGACATTTGCTGATATGCCAGCTTCTGAAGGAGATTCTTCTATTACCATTTTACTGATAGAAAAACTGAGTTACAAAAGGGCAAGTTCACATCTAAGTTAAATGCCGCCTTGAATCTGTAAGTATTTTACAACCTTCTGCTCATCATTTTTCTTGTAAGCCACAGAATTCTTAAATCTTGAGACAGGCGTGGTTCTAGAAATTTGTAAAAATAAAAAGGCACTGTGAGTGGAGTATTTGGATGTACACATGCATATTAAAAATGAAGAGAAGACACATTTATGCAATACAGATGAAAAATCATGCAGATGCATAAAATGTATAAGAAAACTGATTAACTTTAGCAATGTAAATTACCCTTATGTTTATGCATTTCTTCAATTTAGAATATTCATTAAAAGCCATAGAAACAAGGCACGTTGCTAGCAGTTTCCAAGAAGGTAGTATTCAACCTGATTAGCTTTTAGTTTGAGCATAGTGTATATATATATTGAATTTCTGTAGACTCTACAATTTATACCCTTTCTATCAATGTGTACACAGGATGAGTGAAACAAAAGCTTATGTCAATTTTTGCTTGAAAGAAACTATTTGGGTGGAGTTTACACCAGCTCATCTCTCCCAGATTTTGTCTGTTAATGTGAGGAGCTGGATTATGCCAGGTTCAACATACAGCCATTAAAGTCAGGAGACATCAGTGGCAAAAATAATCTCACTGGCAGAAGGAATGTGGAGGGCAGAGTGTTTGGTGCTGGGGTGCCTCTGCTTTCCCCAGCTGGCCTGCGTGCTCTGTGCAGCCTGGGTCTCAGCCTCCCCCAACACACCAGGGGGACGCAGATATGTGTGTCCCCACTGCATAGCATGTGCTCATCAAGCTACGTGAGGAAGATGATTAATCAGTATTTGGCCATTGTAAGTGGGGACGGGAAGGCGTATACAGCTTTTAAAGTGAGCATCGCATCACTGCTGTAGCTGTGCTTTCCCTGTTCTATGACACTGGTCCAGACTTTCCAGCTGGTGTTACTTCTTAAAACCCATCAGATTGAACAGGAGCTAGGGTTTGTGACCCGCTCCAAACCACACACCATGTGCTTCAAACCTAGGTGATACCCCAGGGTGTCCCCTAAGTATTCCTGGTGACATCTGGGCTTGCCAGAAAGGTGTTCCCTGCACTGAGTGCATTTCCTCCATTGTGCCTACCCTCAAGCACATCCCTGCCATGAGCTCTGTTTAGTTTCTAGATCCTGGCTCTGTTTGCAAAGCACCTGAGCCCGGCTTTGCCAGAGACTCACCAGTTTGGCTGTTCAGCTTTGCAAATACACAGAAGACGTCCACTTTCTCTTGTGTCAGAAAGCCATTAAAAAGGAACAATATAAAACAGGCATTGTTTGGCATCCAAACTCCAGCTGTCAATCATGGAAGAAGCATCATTAATTTCTGACGGGCTTTCTTACATATCTGGATGAGTAAATGAAAAGGTGAAAATGAAAAATAAATTCTCTTATATAGATGAAGCACTTGGATTATAAACTAGCCATAATGTTCTGTTTCTGTGGCAACACAGAAGGACTGAAGGCTCTTACAGTAGTACTTCTCTGACTCATTCCTTGAAATTAATGCAGTCTTTTAATTTGAGGCTGTTGGTTTGGCAAAAGAACTTCAGAAGCAGCACTTTGATGTCTTTTTGTAGCTGAGGAAAAGCCTTTAATTAGGTCACCTAAACTTCATTTTCTTTCAAACTGTTCACTTTCACAATTCCTTTTTCCTTTCCTTCCTTTGATGTTTCAAAATATATGCCAGTGATATTTAAGTTTATTTATTATGCACTGGCATTAAACCTTTGCTATTAACATTTACTTATATGCTTGAAAATTGATTAATTAATTAAGTGTACAAGGAGAATTATTCATTCATGTTTCATTTAACATTCTACATGCTCATCACACTGTGTACATATGTTGTACTCAGTAGCAGTAAAAACTGTACTGCATGGAAAAGGGTGTTATGTCTCCCAGCACAATGGCCTTCTTGGTTTTAATTCCATTTGTAAGTTGAAAATTAATTTTGAGTAATTTAGTAAGAACAGACCAACTTCCGAGCTGACCTGCAAAGTCAGGCACAGACAGATCAGCCTGAATGTGGGAAAATACTATGTAAAGAATTCTGTAGGAGCTGGAGTATTAGGTTGCATTATCTACTAATTTTTTATGTATATTCTTTGAGAGGTTTAGAAAAGGAAGGGTTTGTTGATGTGTATGTTTGAATGTGCACAGTTTCGGTCTGAGAGCTTATACAATTACTCTCAGCCAAAGGGGGAGCAGAAATAGTACCAAATGACCTGTCATAATTAAAAGGATGAAATTCAGCCTGCGCAGTGGAACAGACCATTACCCACGCACTGTTGGTGTTCTATATTAGCAGCCCCATACTGAGCACAGTGCTGGTCATGGCTGGATCCTTATAGAGACTGAAATTCAACTCTGGTAAATGCTGATGAATATTTGTAATGCCAGTCTGTGAGGCATCTCATGAATTAAATGAATTTGCATGATGCATTGGTCGCCTTTTGTGCTTGATCTGAGGGTCTGGGAGCTGAAGAAATGGCTCCATTTGGGGGATGACATGTTTGCAGGGAGTTCTTCAGCTAAACTAGGAACTAAAATATTTAGTAGGAAAAAATAGATAGGTTTGGGGGCAATAAGCCAATGGTTTCTATGAATATGGTGCTGTACTGAGAAAAAATTGTAAATTGCCGTTCTCCCATCATTTTTAGATCTGTTCTATCTGGATGTATTTTGCTGTTTTTCAGGGAAACTCCCTGTTTAAAAGACAAATAAGGTATATGTAAGGTCAGAATACATAAATGTGTCCCTTTTCTTTTACATTCAGAAATGTGTCTCCCAGTCACTGTGGTGTTACGTGGCTGTTTTTTTTATCTCATGATGTAGTGATACATCAGAGTATTCAAACAGGGTGGCTAATAGCAGAGTCCCATTATGTTGAGAACAGGCTTCTTAAGGAAGGAAGCTATTTAGGAAAAGTAGCTATGCTTGTGCATTATAGGATATAGAAAAGACTTATTAGTCATCTTAATGCCTGTCTTTTTTTACCAAAGCACCATTGTTCCCTGCAGAACGTTCCCCTTGTTCTCTATAGCTTTAAGTAATGCAGATGGACAGGAAGCCATTGTCACTACAATGAAACAAAAATCTAACAAAGAACAGGATCACAGCACCGTGTACTGAGATTTTAGTCAGGTGCATGTGGTGAGCAGGAAAGCATTGAAGGTTTTTGTGTCTGTAGGAGACGCAGAGACAGAAAGTGAAGACGTCAGAGTGTGATCAGGAGCAAAACATTTTTCTTCCAGTAGGTGGTTTTTTTTTACACAAAGGATGATGGGGGAGCAGGGGAAGGGGGTACTCAAATATAGATGAGTGACATATAACAAAGAAGATTTTGTGATCCACCCTTGGGGAAACTTTGGCAGAAAAATCTGACACCTGATACATCATCTGGTGCATTCCAAAGTGGAAAAAATGTGTTCTTGGCAGTTTCTGTAAACACCCCAGAGACAAGAGTTGCCTCTGGCTCAGGACGGCATGATGGTATTGAGAAAGAAGAGAACTCTTGCAGATGCAGGAAAATTAATGTGAATTCGGTACTGAAGTCTTAATGGCCTCTTTCAGTGCATCATAGGTTGAAACTGAAGAGGCACAGTGTGTTACATTTGTTTTTCCTGTTCCCTCATGCTTTGATTAGACTACACAAATAGAATCATATTAATTGTATGTCATCTTACCATCTGCAATTGAAATTCATGGCTGTACCTTGCAGCCTTTTGATTGAGATGCAAAAGAGCTTCTGGTAGTACTTTTTTGTAAAAGAATTCACTGTCCCTGTTTTTGCAAAAAGATCTATTTTTCCCCAAACTTTTCAAAATTTCAGCAGTCCATTGAATTATTTTGTTACTCAGTGATATTTTTTTCTGCTGACAGGTGATGATTACAAAAAAAAGTCTCCTACACCATAAGGTATTCCTAATACTCATGTTATTGATAAATTGAGGTCAAGTTCTCTACACACTGAAAAATAAATATATGTATTGGAAATCTTCCTGCAGGTTTAGGATGATTGTCATCATAACCTCCTTTGCCATGAAAGAAAATGAGTCTAGGTTATACACAAAGAAGATTGGGGAAAATGATTTTTGCTAGTATGTCTTTTCTAGCATAGATCTTGTGATAGTTCTTCGGAAGATGGCTTTGGAAGTACTGATAAGTAGCTCTTACTGGAAGCAAGAGAAAGCAACAGATCTGTTTGCCAGCACACACAAAGACAAGAGTCAGTTGTACAATATACATTCTCCCTTGTTAAAGTAATACTATGGAGTTTCTAAGATTCCCGTGTGCTTGATGTATTTGGACTCTGGATATTGACTTTTGTTCATAGCATGCTTTTATTTGTACTTTGTGCTCTAAGGATGAACTAAGAATTAAAGATGAAGTAGCCCCTCACTACAAGAAAGACTTGAGATTCTGGAGGGTGTCCAGAGAAGAGCAACAAAGCTGGTGAGGGGTCTGGAGGACAAGTCTGATGAGGAGCGGCTGAGGGAGCTGGGGGTGTTCAGCCTGGAGAAAAGGAGGCTGAGGGGAGACCTTATCGCTCTCTGCAGCTCCCTGAAAGGAGGGTGTAGCGAGGTGGAGGTCAGTCTCTTCTCCCAAGGAATAGGCAACAGGATGAGAGGAAATGGCCTCAAGTTGTGCCAGGGGAGGTTTAGACTGGATATTAGGAAAAATTTATTCAGTGAAAGGGTTATCAAGCTCAGGGAAGTGGCTGAATCACCATCCCTGGAGGTATTTAAAAGATGGGTAGAAGTAGTGCTGAGGGACATGGTTTAGTGATGTTTTTGTCAGTGTTAGGTTGATGGTTGGACTCTATGATATGAAAGGTCCCTTCTAACCTAAGCAATTTTGTCATTCTGTGATTCTAAGATCAGACTTACGTGCCTGGGTTCTTGCTAACTGTTTTGTGCAGCCCTTCATCCCTGTGCAAAATGATCGTCCAGTGCAGTGGTTTTTGATCTCCAGGGCACAAACAGGTAAAGCAAGACCATTTTCAGACAGCTGCACTGAGTATACACCTTTGCTAGAAAATTGTTGAGAGTTCACAAATTGAAAAGGTGTGAAAACATGTTGGGTGTAAGATGCTGCCCGGCCAAGAGGTCTTGACTTGCTGCTGTCCTGTCATGAAGTTTGTGCATTGCTCAAGCGGGTATTAATTTCTCCCATTCACATTTAGTATTAATTATGTACAGGGTGTCAGACACTTCACATAGTCTCAGTGTCTGCACCAATGTAAAAGACAGTAGAGAATTTAATTTGTAATCAGCATTGATGTGTCTGATTTGTAGTATGACCTTGAGTATGGATTGGTTACCCTTACACAGGCTTTTAGCAGGCTTACCTCAAATTGCCTCTCTACCTAATGCTGTGTCTGGTACATTACTTTGTGGTAGTCACTGTAAGACTGTGCGAATCTGTAATTTCTGGGCTATTTTGATAGCAGCCATGGTTAGTGAGATTCTGTGAAATAAATAATCAGCAGTACCCTTTAGTTCATACTTGCTTATCTCATTACTGATAAGCTTGGACACTTGGGACCTTGTAACTAATAAATCATTGACAGCAAAACATAAAGAGTATCTCCCCAACACAGAGGTTCTTTCATCTTTCATGAAGGATCTGTCATCTAATTGACACCTTTAGTCTGAAGTTTCTGAAACCATGTTGCTCTTAATAAATGTTAACTAAGCATTAACCTGTCATTGATCTGTACGTGTTACGGAAAAGCAAAGCCAGCACACGGTGGAGCACTTTAGATTTGCATTTTGCAGTAAAATGCTCTGATTTTTGCAGAATAAAGCAGCAATGCTCAGTGATATGCAAAATAGTCCCCACATATTATCATTGGCAAATAAAGTGGCATAACTGAAGGACAGGCTGCTTTCAGGATAGGACAGTTGTTAGTTTGGTCCTCAGGTGTAGTTAAAGTCCTAGACTGTTAAGGGATAGCTGGTTTTACTAGTTGCTGTACTTAAAAAAATTATTTTATCTTTTTCTTGGTGTTCTAGGGGGTCTTGAACGTTATGAACATCTGTTGTTCTTCCTTTCTTACCTCTGCCATCTCTCTCCATCTTGCCAGGGGTTTCTGTTACACAAACGTTTGATTCCGTGTTCAGCATAAGTAAGGGTAAGAAGTCTCTTGGAAATGTTAACTGGGTTGAAGGCAAAGAAGTGTTCTTTCTAGAGAGCATTAGCCACCACTGAGACAGAAATTCTGAATTAGTTCTGAAAGGGCTGGCTAGCAGCCTTGCTGCCTCTCGGAATGAGAGCAGGGGAAGCTTCCAGTGGCAATGGCAGTTTTTACCTTACAATCTATTACTAGTTATGATACGAAATAACACCGAGACATCAGCCTAAACTAGCCAATTGTTGCTAGGACAGTTGTGCTGAAACATACAGGCTACTGGCAAACTGTGTGGGGCAGCTGAATGGGAAAATGGGCTTTTTTTCTCTCTCGTACTGATTCCTTGAGAAAAATAACTTATTTCATTGTAGCTCTATCCACAATAAAGCTTTTGCAAATATGCCTGTTAAAAGTTGCAAAATCATACTCTTAAGAGAGTCTTATTTTAAAGGCTCAAAGGGTTTTATTATACCTGTCCTTACTACCGTTACGCAATTCTTATAACCTGTAAAACAACTGGGCGTGGAGAGAGGAATGAGAAGAGGAGAAAGGGGCTCACAGTTGCCCTGCTGTAGCAGCTAGTAGGTTTGTTTGATTTTCTGGCTGCCTCTGTATTGTTCTTACTTGGTTAAAGTGCTGAAGAGGAAGATGGGTGTGAAGTATGATATTTAAGGAAATAAGCTGTCTGTGGCTATTAAAAGTGTCTTGTTTTTCATAAAGATTCATTCCACTTAACCACAAAAGAGAGACTTTTAATTAGACTTTTGAGTCCCATTAGGAAAAACAAATACCAATACTTAACTACTCATATATGACATGATGGAAAATTGCTAATGTAATTAGATTTTTAATAGTGTTAATGACTCTCATTTCTTATTAATAAGAATTAAATCTAATGCAAGACTGTATGAAAAATGGTTACTGCCTGCTTTCCTACCCTTAAATGTAAAGCAGTTGTATGTTCTTGAAGTCGTTTTTTTTTCTTTTCTGTGAAGTCAGGTGGCGCTGTGGTATTTTCTGTCGTTGTAGCCTAGCTGGCGTATGGCAGGAATATTTTCAAGTGGATCTAGTCAGCTGGAAGAATTTTTTAAATGTAGTAAGTGGGGTTTGTATTCCTAGAAGTATTGCAGCAAGCGTTAAGTTGCTATAAAAGAGAACGAAAATAAAACTTAAGCTCAAGATTTACAGGAAATCTGCTTTAACCAGGCAGGTATAGGCGTACTAATATGTAGCTGTGGAAAGGTTTTTCATTAAAAATCTTGCCAAAATTTGATTAGTGGAGGAAAGTGTGCTGATGAGTGGGGTAATATCATGATGCAATTATAAAAAGAAGTCTGGACACCTCTGCAGCTGTCAACACCTCCCAGGTGACCTTGTTCAAAATGTGAATCATCTATATCAGGTGACACATCAAAATGCTTCCTGGAAACAGCCCCAGGCTTTGGCCTTTCAAAATCCAAATCTAGGCTGCTGGAACATGAACATAAAAATTGTAAAAGAGTTGTATGACTCTAGCAGTAGACTAAGGAGTAAACTATGTGCTAGTGTAGAAGAAAAGATTAAGAAAAATGGTAGACATATGTACAAATAACTTGAAACATAAGCATAGCTACATATTAAACTTCATTGAGATGCTTGAAAATGAGGTTTCTAGGTAGCTTAAAGTAGAGTACAGTGTTCATTATGGTGCTGCATAGAAAGACAGATATACTAACACCTCAGAAAGTTGATCACTTCTTCAGAGCTGAAGCACATGCATTACTGCGTGTATTGTACGTGTACAGGTATTGTGGGAATGCTTTTTTGAGATTTATAACTGTATGCCATTCCTGGCACTTTTTACTTAAAACTTGATTTTGTTTTTTAGATATTTAAATAACTATACTTCACAGTTGATCAAAATCAAACTTGCTCTACTGACTCTTAATATAAATAATCCAACGTATCTTTACAAAATATTGATTACATACCCTTACCAATGTCACTTTAAAGAAGTAGTGGTATTTTAAATTGTTTCTCTGGGAGCGCTATCATAAGAAGAAGGTATATGGACTAGTTAAGTGGTTTTAGTTTAAATATGAGGACACTCTTGTTTCAGTTGCCTTCAGCGAAAGCATTAGATGTTATTACATTGTCCTAACTATTGAAGCCCAGTTTAGGATCCCAGCCTAAAAGGGAACTTTCTGGGAGTCAAACTCAGTAACTTGGAAAGCGTAGCTCTGTAATTCCTATTTTATTTGTACAGACACAAATACAAGAGACAGAAATTAACGAAGAGGATTTTATGCACATGTTCTCCATTCATATCCAAATCCAGGCTTTACATGCCACTGTCCAGGCAAAACTGCATGAAACCTTTTTTTTTGAAGCAAAAGCCAAGCACCCTGCAAAACAAACCCTGATACTGTGCTCATATTTCTTTACAGCCTAGTGTATCTCTGCTTTCAGAGCCTGCCATGACTTTTGCTGTATTTTCTTAGTGACAGAACATTGCATTCAGACCCTTAGGCTGCCTTTCATCCCGGCATTCAATAATAATGGACAGCGTGTAAAGATCTGTAATCAAAAGGTAAACACTGCAGCGTTGTGTACAAATAACTCTTGAGATATTTATCCTGAAAGACATCCAGGTTAACATTTTAGCTGGGGACACTAGGGAAAACCTACCTGGTGGTGAGCAAGCTCCTTTTTTTTTTGTTTTGTGTTTAGCTGTTTCCCAAGCACATTCAGTCAGCTGTGTGAGCTTGCAGCACACAGCTGCTGCAGGAGTGAAGCCATTTTAACGTGACAGCTCTGAAATTCATTCACTCCTGGTTTTTCCCTGTTCTTGTCCTCATCCCCATTTAAGCAGCAGATGCTGGATGGTTCTACAACCTTGTCTAAACATAAATGTTGTACCACTTTCACGATACTGGTGTAGGTTAATCTTTACGATCCTCTCAGAGCTGGCAGCAGATGTAGGTAGCCTGCTATAGGCGCACTTCCATCGCATAACCCTTTCCTGTATGACAAAAGGAATAAGCCGTATGGTATAAGGTGCTTTCTAGAGGTCCATTTACTGCTGTGCCATATGTCATTCTAAGAATTACAGCCTAACTTAGTTACAGTTGGTGACAGTGTGAGTATACAAGCAGAGGAGCCGGCTGTCTAAGGAAGGGAAAATATAAGAGCCAACACAAATCAAAGTAGATAAAGCAGAGTGGTAAAAAGCAAGGGGGACCAGAAATTCCTTTGTCTTTGCAGAACTATAAAAAATCTGTATCAGCTGTCTTGGTTTAAAGGCCATGCGTAGAGACAGACCCACTGAGCTCCGTGCTGCAAGCCCTGCTGGCAGGCTCTGGGCTGCTTTGGATCTCACCTGTGCGGAACAGAGCCTGCGCTATTGCTTTGGACAGTGCCTCATGTGTCGGGAGGTACCACAGGGATGAGCTGCAGCCTCCAGGTGAGTCTCTGCATCAGGCACGTTCCTTGGATGCCTCCACTTCATTATTGAAGACTTTGCTTCATGGCTGTATGACACTCTGAAAACATCTGTGACATTAACCTCCTCTTCATCATGTGAACTTATGCAGGGACTCTCCTAGCACCACCACTCATAGAGGCCAGTAATAAACTAACACAAGTGGCAGCAGCAGTTGTGTAGTCTTGGCATTGGCAGCCCTCTGATCCCTGTTTAACTTTGTCAAAACCTTTGAGCCTGTATAGAGATTTCCAGGAACCCATGAATCCTGTCAAACTAACCTCCTTCTATTTTAATATGTGCTACACCCCTAGAAGCTAAGCCGGTGGTTTAGATTTCCCAGGTAAGTTACATGTGAGCCCAGATTTTTGGCAGGTTCTGTTTCTTTTTTGATACCCTTAGATATTGCTGAAATAAAGCCATATGAAGAAGGCTTGCATTTCTTACCACGGAATTCCAGAATGGTTATCATTTATCTTATAATTTACTTGAACTTGGGTTAGATGCAAAATGAGAGAGTAAAGAAAGTAAGAATTTAAGTCTTTTTTCCAGTCTTTTCATTTTGCTCCTATGGTCCTTCAGCCCTTACATGCATGATAAAGCAAGCGCTCTGTACAGAAGGTACTTAGGCCATGGACAAAACACCAGGTTAACTCATGACAAATTGAGCTGTCCCGGCTACAAACACATGATTCAATTCCTAAAAGTGATTTAGCTTGGCCCCAACAGTAGCAAATGGGGCCCTCCATCTAAACGTCTGGTGCTTTCCAATGCCTGCCTCCGTGCACAGCCCATTTCTTTAGCTTTCCGATACACTGCCGGATCTCTTGTATGCAGCTGCTGTCATGCAATTTCCTGCAAGCATTTCAAGACTTAGCTGTCCCTTTTTGTACCTGTAGTGTTAACGACCCCTGGAGGAAGCAGGCTGGACGGGGTGGAGTGCTGGTGGAAGTGGTGAAGGTAGGTCAAGCTCTGGCTCTGCCCTCCCTGCTGGCATCCTGCTTGGCAGCTGAGCCTCCTTCTATGCGATTCGCTGACGATGAGGGGAGAGCAGGATATGTGCCCTGAGCAAGGTGGAAGCAGGGAGAATAGTGTGGTGTTCCCGGGGCTTCTCAGGAAGCGGGGTGAGAGTGTTGATATGTCATTAGCCTCTCAGGATTGTGTTCAGGACATCAAATTTTATTTGAGTATATAACTATTTTGGCTTTCCTTTCAAGGTTTCCTTGGCTTCCTGTATCTCTTGTTTTGTTTTCAGATAAAGAAATGAAATACCATGGAGACAAACTCCTTATAAACACCAAGCAGACAGGCAGGTCCGCTAGTTTTCAGCACATTATTTTACATGACATATTGAGTAGGAGCATAGTGAAGGCTGGCAAAACATCCAGTTATATTGAAGCCAATCAATTGTCTCATGCAGTGGATAGAGATGATGCTGTTCATAATAAAAGAAGAATAAGCTCTCTGAGAAACCAGAAGTGACATGCTGTGTGATGCATCTCTCTGTTACAATTTGAAAATCAGAGAGATTATTTAATTATGTTCTGTCTTTATCTCTGATGTTTTGAACAGTAGCAACTTTAATCTGCCTTCCCATACCAGATTTACCCCTCGTAGTCAGAGACCACTAACTACTTCATCATTAATTACATCAAAGTTAACAAGACTACTTACAAATTAAAACAATACTCACTAAGAGTAAGTCTGGGTGAGTCACATTCTTATTTTTAGCCTCAGTTATGAAATAAAAAAAAAATACATGAAAAACATATAATTCTCATGGCAACCTGTTGGTGACAGCAAAGTTACATTTAAGTGCAGTGTGCATTGAAAAACAAGCAGAAATACACCAACCTGAGCCCTGCATATTCTCAGAGAGATGGACTCAACAGATTTTCATTAAATTGCTTAATTATGTTTATATAAAAAGCACCTGGTTTCTTCTAGTTTTAAAGTGTCTGTCTGACCCAGCAATGCCTTGGCTAAGTAAAACAGTGACTGGGAAGAAAGCTGTAGATGCCAGGGTAGGGGGGGGAAGCCTTTTTGTTTCTTTTAGGTAGGAACAAAAATTCTGATTCAGAGAGCAAATTAAACCTCATCTTTCACATGGAGGTACTGTGCTGCCCCACTTTGTGGGCAAATGAAATCAATGAGAGCAGGTGTGGGCATGAAATAACACTTAATGTTGTTGATTAGATCTAACTCACCTGTTTCTTAAAGCCCAGCTGGGGGGTAGGAGCTGTTTGTTCCTATTGTGCTCCGAGCCAGAGAAGATACAGGACCCTCTTGAAAGATGTGAGTGGGCACCTAGGATGGGAGGATTCAGGTATGGTTATTTACTTACCTAGGTAATATCTTGTAGAAAATTGTCTGAATGTAGTTCTAGTTAATTGTTAAAATAACTTAGTGGGATCAGATGTGGGTCATATTTCTACTGAAGTTGGAAAGCTATTTATTTAAAGCTATTCCGGGGAGAAACTGTGCCCTCTGCGCTATTGGGCTCAACGGAGTTTAGAGAACCAAAATTGTTCACTCAAGTATTTATTGAGGCCTGAGATGATACCAGCAGTCAAATACTGAACAACTGTGGTTGCTTTGGCAAGCTTGGCTTGATGTTTGAGTGTTGAACTATTTACAGGTTTATCAATAAAGCTCCTTTTCCCCTCTTCTTTTCTCTCCACCCCCAGCAGAAATAAGCTGGTTTTTTCAGACCCACTGAATCCCAGTGGGATGCTGGGCGTGGAATTCAGCTAAAACCCAGCCACAAAAAGGCTTATGCAAGAAATAGAATAAAAAACAGTGAATCATAAAGCAGCAGCTGAGTCATGCTACTTGGCTATAGCTTGGTTTATTCCTAACTTGCTGCAGATAAATGGATCACAGTGGATGTATTTGGAGTTAAACTTCATGATGAAAGAAGCAGGAAAATAAGTAATGAAACTTAGACTTGTTTTGGGGTTTGTTTTCTTTTTTTCCTGTATGTGTGCAAAGATACAGTAGTGGCAAAAATCAAGTGATTTGCTCCTTTAATTTTGTCTGATCAGCTGTATCTCTAGATTATCATACAGCTTTCCTGAAGATGAATCATTCAGTCTGCTTTAAAAATGTGAAATGATTGATACCAATTTTCTGTAGAGAAAGCCATGTTTAGTTAAACTGCAAGCTTCCCCTAATGAAATAATCTGCCAAAATCTGGGCTGTTGTCCACAAAATGCAGAGAGGCTGAAAAACAAAGCATGTTGATTGCTAGCAAAGACCTATTTTCGCTGTCAATCAGGGCTTTTTATTTCAAGCTGGACAAAAGTTTTAAATGTGATTTTGTAAGCCTTTTGCAGCAAGTCTGTGGCATTTCGGGAAACTCAGGGATCATTTATTCAGAGGAAAAAAGCCTTCACCCCAAATTTTGTCATTTTTCATCTTCTTTGTGCCAGTTTGAGCAGATTCAGTCACGTGTTTCTCATTCCCACAGAAATAGCATTTGCCCCCAAGTTCTCCCTTTGCTAGCCGTGCCGTAGTGAGGAATTTGTTGAAATGAAGTAAAGAAATGGGGATATCTTTGCATCACCTCATAAGCCATATTATCACTCACTATCTCAGGGGGAAAAAAAGGATGAAAGACTCCCATTTTCCTCTAAGGATGGGAATTTTGTAAACCTTTAACTGGCGTATCAACATGCCTTTGGTGCCTTTATCTTATTTGGACTGTAAACTATACTTTCTTGTAAGAAGCCTGTGTCTCAGCTTCGTTCCTAACTAATGCATTGTCAGGAGAGCAGATGGGAAAAGTTACAGAGATGTGTTTGTTTGTTTTTGCCAGAAAAAAATTGCAGGTTGGTTTAAGAACTATTGTTGGGTGAGGAATTGTCAGTAAGACAGTTTTGGATTGATATCCTCCTTGCTTGTGAGACAAGTGGAGCTGGCTTTCTTGAGCTTGACTTTGTCGGTGAAGCTGAGCAATGTTCTTTCCTTATGGCTAACCTGGACTGAGGCTGTGCCTTAACACAGGAAACACGTTTGTTTCCAAAACAATTTGTAGATTCAAGGTACTGGAAAGCTACGTGAAATTCTTCTGTGTATATTGCATGTAAGAGGAAGGTCTTTGGCAATCACCTTAAGTTGCAAGCAAAAACCTACCTAATTTTGTTAAATAGTTCAGATTAGGTGATGACACACTAATGATGGCAACATTTCATTGAGTCTGTCTTGACATTTTCTGTTACCTCTTTTGTATTCCTGATGAGTGGAAATACCTTACTACTTTTCTCTGGGTTTGTAATTAGGAACGGTGCTGTCTGAAGAACAGTTGCTGCGCAGCTCTGTGTTGTGCACTCCAGTAATTTTAGTCCTCTCTGGGAATTCAAGGGGAAACCTGAGGTACCAGATTTGTTAAGCACTTTTCATATAATAAGCTTTTTCTCAGATTCTCAAGTGCTGAGGATGTCTTACTTCTTTGATTAAGAACCTTTTTAAAAGGTGCAAAGTCTTTTTCTGTCTCATAATTCTCACTTGCACAATTGGTGTCTTCCTCCTGTCCCTCTCCCTCCTCCAGCAGATGAACTGTTCTACTAAAAGGCCAATTTAGTCGTCATAAATGGGTTTTCGTAGTCATGATAAAGCAGAGTGTAAAGATGTAGATGTTCGTATGTAATGAGGAACTGTTTAAAGGAGGATTGATTGCTGAAGCAGATTGCCGAAGCAGATAGCTGTTAGTTCACACAGGCATACATACGTAAAGAGAAAATATATGTATACATATGTATAGCTTTGTCAGCGTGATACTGACTGATGGAGAGACTACAGGCGTTAAATAGATATCAACTTGGACAGCTCACGGGAACATGAATTACCAGCAAATCCAGCTGCCCGTCTCATGTCAGCCATCAGCCATTATGCTGCCCCTCATCACGTCCTGTTGTGATGTGACATTGCACTACATCACAGCATTGATACGACACTACACAGCAAAATGCAACATAATCTACCCTGTTGCATCTGGAAGAGGAAAAATAAACATTTGCTGTCTATCAGTTTGGATAGCAAGTCTCTTATCAGCTTTTACAGTGTTTGTAAGTGGGTTAAGAGGGTAAGTGTCCATGGTTCACTAGTTCAACGTGTCTGTGCTGATAACACAAACTAATGTGTGGTTAAAGCTACTAGCACGTTATTTCTCTCCGCATTGGAGTACAGTACAGTGAGCTGGAGGTGCAAACTCTGACAAACATTGGTTATAGCTGCAAGAAGTAGTATCACTGAATGTAGGCTGTATTCACAGATGTTGGTTTCTCTTGGTGGATTCTGGCAGTGGGGAAATTGCAGATACTTTTCATTGTACTGTCTGGCAGGTACAATAGACAATTTTGCTTAATTCTTAAAATTGCAGCTGTACCGCTGGATTCTGGGTCCCTGCTTCTGTCACCTAAATGGTCTGGTGAGGGGTGGCATGGCTGCTGGGGAGACTGAGGAAAATGGGAGCCCAGAACCGGGAAAGCCTCCACTCCAAAGTCCTGCTCTGTTAGCTGACAAGGGAAAGCGTGTGCTCTACAACTTGTGTGGTAGAGATGTGCTTGCCTGCTAGTCATTCATAGCTGTAAAGAGGAAAGCAAAGCTAGGAGGAACTCTGAGGAAAGGTGGAGGAGTTTTGCTTTTTGAAAGGGGAACAGTAAATTTGATTGTTTTACTCAAGACAGCTGGAATGTGAACACATGGCTCTTTGCCTGGTCTTCATTCAGTGCTATCCTGGAGAGCGGAAATTTGTTTTGACGTAATGTGTAAAAGTCAACTCTCATGTGTGCATGATGTTAGAAAGGTTCTTTAAATTACAGAAGTACTGTGGAGCTGTACACGTGATGCAGGATGTTAAGCCCTGAATGGGTTAGGAATCATGTAGCTGAGGCTGTGTTCCTACTAAAGGCTGCCCGTTAGGCAATAGTTTGAATGGGACATAGGGGAGAGGGAAGCAAAGGTAACCTGTAGCGAAAATGAGTCATTTTTGTGTTCTTAATTTTTATTTGCAGAGTATATCACGCTAAGCTTGTATGTACTGCCAACTGGATGCAGCCTGGGCTATGTTCCTGTTTCTGTCACTGATTTATCTCGATAGAGGTTTCTCTGTTTCTCCAGGTGTGTGTTGGTATTTGAGGATGCTGTGATACCTATTGCGTGAAGATCATACTGTATGTTGTTTTCCTAGTGAGAGAACCTGGAGAAGGCGTTTGCATTTGAGCAGAACATGATTCTTCTGTCTCCTATAACACCAGACCTGGTTGGTTGTTTTTTCCAGGGTCTCAAAACCAAGAGATTATGCCAGAGGAGTACGTGAGTTACTTTGTAGCTTGTTATAATCCAGTTTGTTTCCTCTATCTTTGATATATTTTATTGCGCTCCAGACAGCATAAAGATTGTTTTGGAAATGTCCCATTGACTGATCTGGTAAGGAGAAACAGCATGTGAAAATGCTTTGTAAAGCACCATAGCTGGGCTTCAGTGGCAAGGAACAACAGGCTTGGTTCTGCTCCGGCATCTGCCAAATCGAGTAACTGAAACTCCTGTTTGGTACGCAGCATAAAAGAAATGGAATAATACTGTTAGAATGTTATCATGGGAAAATGACTGCACCTCACTGAAGCATGACTGTAATGGTGCAGGATTATGCTGCACAAGCATACTAGTCTTGTGGTATAATCACTAAAACATATACTCTGTGGTGTTCTTCGTAAAGGCTTTATTACAGATCATCTTTGTATTAACATACTGTCATGAGGCCAAAATTGGCATTGTCTTTGTCTGGAGCATTCTGGAGGGGAACCATACTTTCTCCTGCCCCTTTATCTAGGGCTTATAAATGAAATAGCACTTAGTAGGATTTGTAGTCCTCATTAAATGATTGTGATACTGGATTTATCTTGTCCTACGGGTAAAAGCTGCTTGTCCTCTCCATTTCTTTGCAGAGCTGTTCAGCTGAAGCACTCCCAGGGCAGAGCAAATGGGCACAGTGGTGGAACTACCTTCTGGAGGGAATGAGACAAGCCTGTTGTAACGACTTTGCTGCTTGTCATAATAGCTAGCTGAGTAGTGTGGGTAGGAATGTGGCTGTCGGCCACTTTTGCGTGTTTTCTGACCCAGAATCTTGCCAAGGGCCAGTCATTCACTGTTGAAATTAAAGCCCCTTTGACAGTGTCCTGATAAATGTTGTTTTAATGGCAGCAATCCATCGATGCCTGTAGCTCCCGACCACTTCTGAAGTCTCTTCTGTCTTATTATCCCTAGTGCTGGGTGCCACATGATACAGTGAAGATGTATTGACTTCCCGCTAGTTGAGAACATCATTCCCATTTACATATGATAAAACTTTTTTCGGGGAGCATTTTTAAGTTGCACCCTCAATTATGCATTTAACCATTCATGTCATTTGCTTTGAGGAAAGGGCCTCGCTTTGCTACTGGAAAATAAATGTGACAGTGTGCGTATTTAGCTGTGAATTGTTGGGATGGTGTTCTCTGTGGCTTTGAACGGGCGAGCGGGGACAGTGGCAATGCAGCCCTGGAGCCCTTGGCAGCCATTTCACCTGCAGCTCAGCATCCTGCTGCAAAATTACAAGAATGCTCACTGCTCTTTCATGGAGACTAAATGTTTTTGGTGGTTTTATTCCCCTCATGAAAGATGAAGGCTGATCGTCTGTAGAAATATGATTTCCCTATGCACACAAAGCAAGGGGAGGTTCTTTGTTTAGTATCTGCTTTGATGTAGGCGAATTTGTCTGATTGCAGGGGCTGTTACATGGAGCAGCTTGCTGGGGAAAGTTCCTGGGATCATAATATAAAAGCTAAAGAGGTATGATGCTAATAGGGAATGATTGACTTTTGGGAAGGATTTCATCGTTCCAGTGCTGCTCTGACATGTTCACAAATAGCACCTGTAGCAGCACAGGCCAGGGAAAGCAATGCCTTGTGCACCCGTCTGCAAGTGCCGGACCCTTGAGCTGGGTGGTGCAAGGTCAGCTCAAATAAGGAGCCTGCTGAATATTTGTCTCCTTGGCAGTTTCATCTCTCTTGTAAGAGGGTGTGGGGAGAAGACCTGTAAGTGTGAAAGAGGAAGGGCGTTTTTTTTCTGTTAGCAGGACTCTGACTCTCACATGCTGGATGATAAAATTAGTGTTTTATTTTTCTCTCTCTTGTCTGAACTTTACTGGTGCCCACACATAAACTCTTCAGACTCATAGTGGTTTAATTTTTCAAAAGTAAATGTAGCCTCCTGTCGATTCTCCTACCCTTTGTATTTATTTTCTGTGTGCTTCAAAATGAGCGTTTTTCTCTGCATCAGTATGTTCTGCCACCCTCAGTGCTTGGGGCACAAAATGTAAATTTTGTTCCTTCAGAGTTGTCATATAGTCATGATAAATACAACTTCTTTTAAGAGTAGTGAGAACAGAGACTGAGAGGAATGGAGAATTGTGCTATATATTTTAAAAGGCAATTCACCCACACCTACCTGGGAAGAAATAAGCAAGTCCCTTAGGAATGCTTCCTTTCCCCTCCTGCTCTGTAGTCTTCAGACGGGCAATGCAAGAAATTGGTGATAGTTCTCGGTACGTTTTGATTTATCTTCCCTTTTCCCCTTATCCCTGTTTGCCCACTCGGCTTGCACACACCAATCTCTCTGTTACTGTCGTAATGCTCTTCCCCTTTGCACTGATCTCTGTTTCTCATTCCAGTTCCCTTTCGTCTTTTCCTCCAGGCCTTCTTCCAGTCTTGCTTTCCGCCCCTTTCTCCTTAGAAGTGGATGCACACCAGGGCAAACTGCAGGCACATGTGTGCACATCCCTGTAACAATTAGGCACATGGTGGAAAATATGACTTAACCAAGACTTACTCCAGTTAGCCTTCCTTCAGTGCTCTAGAAGGAAATTAGCGTTGGCAGAAGTTGACAATTATACAGTCTGTACTGCTTTAGTTTCAATGGGATCTGAACCAGTGCAAGCCAGACCCAGGTACCTGAAAGCGTCCTGCAATCTTTCTGCTCATTGAGACAGTGCCGGCAGAGTACGTGCAGCTTATCATTTGGAAAAGACCGCTCTCCTGTATTTTGTTGTGGTAGCCAGGAGTAGTGCATTTTGCTACTTTGTAATTATGTTGGCTAGACAGTGATAACTTCGGGATCCCTATCTGAGCATTGGACATCATGCAGGAGGCGTCGCCGGTGGGGAGGCAATTCAGATAGGTCTTTCTGCCCTCGTATCACTTCCTCTGTTCCCCACCTTGTCAAAGAATTTTGTCCCTCACCTGCTTGCAAAGGGCTGTAGTAACTCAGAAACTGCTGGTGAGCTAGGAAAACTTCAGCCATTTCTTTTGCTGTCTACAGAGTCTTGAAGCATCACAAAGTTCTTCTGGAAGAGTATTTTCATACGGATGACTGTTAGCCTCAGGGCTGAACAGTAGGGTGAGTGACAGAAAATTGTGTTTGCTTGTTTTTGGTGCCAACAGTGCAGTTTTCCCCATCTTTTTCCCACAAGTCGCAGTATACAAGTCAGGCAAGCCTACTCGCTTTTGACGTGTGCTGCATACCCGTGGGCTAATGGAAAGAAGAGGGTGTGTTACGCTGGCAGGAGCAGCTCGTAGGGCAAACCTATGTAAGAACAAGGCGTTACTAATTTCAGTACGTGTTACAAATGTCTCTGTGCATCTAATGTCTATTTTATATATTTCTGACCTTTATTTCATGGCCTTTATCACTGTGGTATCTTAGTGCTGAAAGAAGATTTTTGTCTTTGTAAGCTTTAGGTATTGATTTTTCCTGTAACTGTCTCCTCTGATTCAAGGAAAAAGAGAAATATGTAATTTTAACTAGTCCAACTCATTTCACAGCCAGATTCAATATTAATGTACTAGATAGGCATACATCAAATATTACCTTTTAATACCCTTATCAGTGCTTTTAATGCACTGCTTTGTTCTGCAAGCTCAATATGTGGAGGATTTCTTTAATTTTTTTTTTTTTTTTTAAAAATAGGAGGTTAAATGGCATTTCATGTTGATTCTCAGCACTTTAATAGGTGTCTGCTATCAATAGCAGTGTCCTGGAGGCACACATTGAAACCACACTGCCTACACCATTTCTTTAACTGTAACTGTGCTCACGCTTCTAAGGTGGACATGATATTAATTAAGATAAGTCCTTGGGTATCGTATATGAGTTCAGATCTCTGTAAATAGAAATGTCAGTGACGCTGGCAGTGAGCTGAGCGTGAGGTCTTGTCTTCGTTGCCCGCATTACGCTGTGCTGTGTCCTCGGGTGGAGATAGTGGAAGTCTTTGTTTCAGTCTGTTCCTCGAGCAAATAAACTGAGTGCTATCCAAAGATTTGGAATATTTAAAAAGTATTAATCAACCTTCCTAATGGTTGCTATTCAGCTAATCATGCTCAAAATGGCAAATGGTTGTAAAGATGTCAAAGAGATACCCAGAACACCCACTGTTTGAGCTCTTCCCATTCTCATTAAAATAAGCTCTTATGGCCCAGCTAGTGTAATCATGTGATAAAATACTCAAATTAAGAGCATTTAATAAAAAAACATGGTGGGGAGCTTTGTTAAGGATCTTTTTAGTGTATTTTTGCATTCATGCTAAGGACATTAGAAATAATTTAATCATTGCCTGATTATAAGAATGTTAGAAATAATGGGATCATTGCCTTATCACATGTGGGCTAATTCAGAGGCTCATTATTTACTTGTCAGGCATTAAGCATCAAATCAATTTGGCTTGATACTTGAAAGCAGAAAATTTAAGATGAAAGTTGCAATGAAGATTAAGAAGTAAGATTAAACCTAACAAGAGCAGAACAATTTTCTTTGCTAGAGTCACGCCTGCAAACAGATAGATGGATAAAGTCAGTCTTAATCTAATGTATTACACAGTGGTAATATATTGTGGAATGAATGGCTTATGGTTTTGGACAGAGTGATATTTTCAGTGTCTCCACATCTTTGGTTTTCACGTGATCCATAGCTAGGGTTACTTTGAGATTTTCAAATAAAACTTTTCTCACATATTCTTCCTTTAATGAAAATATCTTCCTCTTGAATGGTTTATAAACTGAATACTATTATACACAATCACTAGAATAAAATCCATTCTTCAGTATTTTTGCAGGGTTTTTGTGGAAAAAAGGTTAGGGCCGAGTTCCAAAACTTCAAAGTTCAGTGGGTTGCTCTCCTTTTTCTGTAGCAGTGTGCGGATGTGTGTCTATGTTGTTATTTGTTTTTTTTCTACAGAAATACGTTCTTTTGTGTATGAAAGCAGATTCAGAGAATGAAACTTCCAAGGGTTGGATGCCAAGCCAGACTGAAGGGGGAGAATAAGAACAAACATTAATTCTTTAATGGTGGGTTTGATGGAATTTTATCAATTTCCCCCAAGGGTATCTTAGATTAGGAAACTTTTTACAATGTTACAGAAAAATGGAAATACCAGTGTTAATTATGGAGGTGTGTTCCTCTGCTGCTATTTCCTGGTGGAATTCTGGTTTTCTGGGTTTGAGGTCTTGATTGTGATAGAAGATCATTTAAAAAGAAAGGCTTGGGAGGGAGGAGGGTCTTAAATTTTGCAAAACCAATTCCTTTGCCTGTGAATTATTTTGCAGTTCTTTGCCTTGTCTCTTCTGCAGATTGGACAGCTTATAAATCTACTTGGTAGTCGGTTTATATCCATGTAAAGGCAGAGAAGTCTCTGCTTCACTTCTCAAGCTTCTGCCTTTTTCAGCAGTTCTGCAGAATTCAGCATGTCACCTCTTAGTGAGTGTTGCGGGCGTGCAGTGTGTCTCCAGTGTGTAATCAGATGGGCTGAGCCTCAGAAATGAGCTTTTACAGAGCTGTCAGAGCCCTGCTGCTCCTGACCAGCCAGGTGCTGGACTTGCTTCTGGGGGCTTTCACACTGCAGAATCTTCTTGGGGTGTCAAGTTTTGCCTCGTCTGCCAGAAGATGCATAGGGATACATGGGTGGAATAAGTCCCCTGCATATATGGTGATGCTGAATTAATCTTATTTAATACAAGCTGTCAGACAACATTACTATAATTTATTTACATAACTTGAGGGATTTACTTCACATTAGTTTAACCTTGCAGAATGTGTAATGTGTATCTGTGCCACTGCCCTAGGTTTCCTGGAGTCAGCCTGCTCAAGCGTTTCTCAATTTGCGATTGATTCTTCTTCCAGCTGCTGATGTGGGGGGTGAATGAAAACACTGTTGTTACAAAGATCTGATATTTGGAGCTCTCCTTATTGTTACATTCGTTCAATTAAATGAAGTGCCCTGCCTTGTGCTTAATTCAGGAAAAAATACATTCTAATTAGATTATTTTTCTCCTAAAACAAGGCCCACTATGTTGACCTTGTTTATACAAAGTAAAAATCTATTATTTTAAGGTGGGAAACCTGTATTTTGTTCAGGCGCTTTTGTGTGTAGTGAAAGGTTGGGTTGTTTTTTTAGTGTTTTCTCACTGGAGACACAGACACTATGAGCTGCTCCTTGGAGGCGTTGTGTTCGTAGGTATACCCCACTCATGGCAAAGGAGTTAGAATGGTGAGGTCATAAAGAAGCAGCAACAGATGGGTGCCTGCAGCTGGTCGCTCCTCTCTCTGTGGGCTGTGGGTGTTGTACAGGGCCTCAATCCGAAGGTATGTGTTTGGGTTTTTGTGTGGTTTGTTTTGTTTTTTTTTTAAATCAAAATTGACTCTTCTCTAGCTTTTTTTCCCAATTGTCTACAAATGCTTTCAATAACTCTTTTCTGCACAATCTAAGAGAAAATCCAGATCCTCCTGCTCTTCAGCTTTTTTGAATTTTGGTGTGATGTATAAAATCTATAGGACATACAGTAGAAATTGCTATCACATTTAAAACTCTAATGTAAAATGCACTTTTATAATTCATGAAGGATAAGCATGGGAAAGCTGGACTTCCAGTGTACTGTCTCAGATGTGGTCTTCTGAATACCTCTTAAGAGAGAAATTAGATCCAGAGACACAAAAAGGAACTTGTTTTTAAGGAGAGAGGGTGTTAGATGGCTCCTGCAGAAAATCTGTTACTTGTTGCTGCTTTTAGAGGTCACAAGGTGGAAAGGGACAGAAATACATTCCATGTACGGTAGTTACCAAATGAGGGACTGAAAACAGGACATTGACGCGGCGTCTCCTTTCCAGAATAGAAAAACCTGCCACCTCATTATTGGCTGTAGATAATAAATTTACGTTCTGTGAGGTGCACACTGTGGAGGAAAGGTCTGTTTAATAAAAACAAGAGGTGGTTTGAAGCTCAGAAGGCTTCTCAGAAGGGAAGAATACTCTCATTGCAACAGTGAAAATGAGAAATCATTTCAGCAGTTGTTCCCAGTGCCACAAAAAACTGACAGAATGCCCACTTCTGACAGCATCTCGGCTCCTCTCACCTCTGGGCAGGACTCTCTGCTTCCCCTTCTCCTCCAGCTCCCCCCCCTCTGGCGAGGCAGCTCTAAGGCAAGAAAGCAAACTTTCCTGAGATGGAAGGAGAACCAAGAAAGCTGATAATCTTTTACCCAAGCCAGTATCACTGAGATAAAATAAACACTGTCTGCATCCCCACGAAGGAAACTTTTTAATTTTTGTCCCTTTGCTGCGTAAGGGAGAGGCCAGTTCCTGTTTTCATTTATGGCAAGAGCAAAGAGTAGTACATCCAGAGGAAATTTGCCTCTGCCATAGAATTAAATGCAAGATGCCTTTTAATGACTTAACTGTAGAGCCAACCTGTTCTTTCCATATTTTACAGTCAGATTGTTTGTTTCCTTGACACAGGAGAAAAGACATGAAACTGGTTTTGGCCTTGTTCTCTGACCCACCTTGTCTTATTCTCCATACCGCCCATTCATCCCTTCCCACTGGTGGCAAGTTCAAGGAAAAGCCCAGGTGTTCAGAGCAAGCTGAAGGCTTTGCCTTAAAAGCCTCTGATCTGTTTTATGGAGGAGGAAGAAGATTGAGAGGCAGTGTCTTCCTCAGACTGCCGATTGGCAAGGTTTCCTCCTGCCCTCCCCTGCTGCTATCGGAGCCCCATCTTGGAGATGCTACCCTAAGGGAAGACTAAGTGGAAAGGTAGAAAAATCATTCCAGAACACAGGTAGGCTTCTTTTCTGGTTGAACAGAAATGAAAACTCTTTGCTTTTCTAATTTTGGAGCAGCACCTAAATTAAGGGGAAGAGAACGTTTTTTTTTTTTTTTCTTTTTAATTAAAAACAGACACAAATTGAAGGCCAGACACAGTTTCACATCAGCTCTGTGAGGGTCAATGTCATTGCAACAATGCTCCATTTGATGATATGCCCCATTAAGCTTAGCACTGGGGGAGAAAATAACGTTGCAGGAGGAATATTTATGATTACAGTTGCTTAAAGCAATTTTATCGTGTTCCTGTTGGGTCGTACCATATTTATTCAGTTGCAGCCATTTCCATTTATGGAAGTTTCCTTTAGCAGCAGAAATATTGCCACAGTTTTGTTTCTCACAAGTAACTTGTCAGGAAAGATTAATGAAATTTCTGTTCATCAGGATAGCACTTACATGCTTAGTTATACAAAGGTGCCCTGCACGATAGTTTTGAATTTCCTTTTTCCATTTCATTTCCCTGTCTTTTGAATTCTGCTTTCTAAGTGTCTGAGTTCATTTTCATTATTTCTTTGTCTGTTCCAGTTAAAGTCTTGATTTTCTGTATGCCTTCTATCCACAGTTCTGTAGAGCATTATTTAACAACAAAAGTTTAATTTGCCAAGTCTGCAGCTGGCCGCTGGAGACTAGACTGCTGTCTCTTTATTTTCTCCTAATGACCTAAAACCTTGTAGCAGGGTATGCCCCAGCTCTTCTCTGCGCACGTCCCACTTCCTTGTGTACTGCCTAGCTATTAATTAGGGTAAACTCCATCCTTTTTCTTTCAGCTTTTCAAGTGTTTATTTCATTTAAAACACATGAGCTATATATTTAACTTATGGCAATGATGCCATATTCTCCTAATGCAAAAACTGAAGTTCATAATATTCTTTTTCTTATTAGAAGAGCGGAAAATCCTCCTTTTGGTATAGTACTCCCTTGTTTATTTTGAGCATAATGGAAGTATCGATTTATTAGCATACATATGTACTGTGCCATTTATAACTGGATATTGTGTACTATTTTAGTTAGAAGGCACTATTGTTTCTGCAGAGCAAAAGAAAGATGGACTTGAAGTGTTTTCGCATAGTCTTGAAATCGAAAGGACTTCCCACAGAGAGACTCTCTGTGAGAAACATGTGTTGGCTGCTGAAGCCAAGGGCATAGTCCTGCGGTCAGCTGAGCAGCCAACCCTGGGAAGTGATTGCTTTTCCCCCTTGTTTAGCTGAGCACTTCTAAGAAATAACATACTGTTTCTTGAAACTTTATATAGATCTCACCTCTTAGCCCAATATGTGTAGGATCAGTTTGTAGGATCAGGTTTTCTGCTCCCCTCTGCAGCTTTTTGGTGAAATCTTCTGGACTATAGCACTTGAAATTGTTTTTTGAAGAGCAATATGGACAAGGAGCTGGAATTCAAATAACTACATGGAAAAAAAACCTTCTTGAGCTTGGTCAGTTTTGGGGCAAAGAAGCATTTTGAGAGGATGAGGTTTGTTACCATGGCCAGTTTTGAGGGTGTTGCTATTCCTGGGAAATATGTATTCATAGGTTTTATGGTTTAAAACATGCTCTAAAGCCTTAGAATTCTTTTCGTCATAGAAGTTCTTAGGTTACCAGGACCAATTAATGAGGAAAGTGTAATAAATACAGGTTGAGAGTAGAAGTTATTAATGTTAAGAGAATACAATATCTTTGTGCAAATATTTGAACTGTAAAACTTAAGGATAGGACTTTCTCGACGGGGGATAAGGGATGCCAGCTAGGGTGATGTTTGGGTAAAGGCTGGAGGAACTCTCAGGCTTTTGAGGTCTGCCTGGGTGAGACTGGCTAAGGGAAGTGTTTCTCCTATTGCTTGAAGCAGCAGCAACGGGCCAAGCGTACCAGTAGAGAGGGGCCCCGGAGGGCGGCTGAGTGGCACAGGATAGGCTTTTCGTTTTGTTTCTAGGCATTAGGGGTCAGGAAAGAGTTTTGTAGCTTCTTTCAGTTTTTGATCATAAGTATTTATTTAAAGTTTGATAATGTTCAAGGTGTGGAATTGTAAATGAAAACAGACACAGAGGTTTCAAATTCAGCTCGTCTGCCCAGCGCTGAGTGTGGTGCCTTGGCTGGAGATTCCATGACGGGGGTACAACTGATCCCCTATCTGTCTGAATCCTGGCTTCCACCTGCATGCCCTTCCCTGTCCAATTTGGCCACTGGAGTTACTGTGAAACCTTGCTCGAAACCTGCATCTTATATTGATTCTTTCTTTCTTTTTTTTTCATCTTTTTTCTTTTCTTCCCTTCGGAGGGAAGATAGTAGCAGTTCAAGGAAGTAGGAAATAAAATCCAGGCACAGGAGATGAGCTGGGCTTTTAAAATTTGATGATAATAGCTAGCACGGAGGGGAGTGAAGATGAGGTCTTTCTGAGAATAATGGTAATGCGTATAAGCAAGTCATAAACTGAAAACGGTACAGACTCTAGTAGGTGTTGTCTCTATATATACTGCTAAGGACCGGCTCCGAGTCACGTTTGCTGTAGGACAGTCTGGAGGGGAGTCTACCTCCTAAATGCAGAAGCAGCACAGAGTGTCTCTGCTCATCATCCTTAGAGTTCCTGATTTTAATGACTGTCAACACATCCTACCTGTGTTCTTTGCAGGCTTGACACTGGAGCAATAGTGTCTTATTTAGTGTGTCCTTAGAAAGCAAGTTTATAGCAATATCAACAGTTTCTAACTGAAGATTTGATTACAGAAAATTAAAGGGAACGTTATAAATTGCAACTTGGAGGCGATCTTCAAACTCTGAGAGTGTATCAGCTCATGCATTTAAACTTATTACTGTGAAGCCTGAAGTAAATTACTGCTGGAAAATAGCTATGAAGTGTCCACTAGGCAATTCTCATATGTTTCTCATTTCTGTCTTATTTATATCTTTTTATAATAAAAAAAATAACCAACTCTGAACGATCTAGTGATGCCTATGGTTTGCTTGGTTTAACACATGCCGTTGTTTCTGTTTCCTCTGCTCCTCCTTCATAGTACTTGTTGCTTCTGTTCTTGAATTCTGCCTTAATTTAGGTCTCCAAATTTGCTGCTCCCTGCGGAAGTTGGTGCCAGATCAGGATTTAAAAGAGAAAGCTCATGGATGGGTGCACTGTTCAGTAAATAAGTAGCACCGTTGTCTCTCATTTCAGTCTTAATTAGGAGTGGCTACTGTCTCTACAATCATGTAATTTTGTAACTTTTTTTTACCTGATTATTTCTTAATGTTTTTACCATAGCAAAGGAAAAGGAGTCGGGGCAGTCTAGCTAGAAGTGAGTTCTTGCACTGATCCTGGTAGTCTGATGTAACTCTTCAGGATCTGCTGCCCACGCAGTGAAGGGGATCGGCTTCCCCAGTAAACCAAGGTGCGTTCTTAAATGTTAGGTGGTATGAGTCTCGCACTCCCTTCCCCTTCAAGGACTAAATATTGAGGACCCTTGCAGTGTTGTGTGGCACTTACTTTAAGATAAAATATTCCTTTTCAGAATTAGGTCATAGCTCCTGTGTGCTATGAGAATATGATTTGTTTTTATGAGGAATGGATTATTATGTTTACTACTTAGAAGGCATAAAGGCTGACATTCATATTAACTTTTTAGAAAATAAATCCTGAACTTACTCCACATAAACGAAATACTTAAATAAGGCTGTATTACCAAAACATGATGAAGTGTGAGACTATCCTTTTCCTTTTGACTGCTTCTTCAGCAGTTTTTTCTCAGTTTAAAAAAAAAAAAAAAGAAAAAAATAAAAAAGAACTTATTTTTACCTACTTTTCTTTGCACTGGTTTCTAGTTTGTGGTTAAGTATAGAGAGTCAGGACGTCATCCATATCTTGCTGCAAAAGTTGCCTCACGCTCCCTTTTTCTGAGGTTGTGAAAAGGGATCTTGCCTGGGTAAAGCTTATATTTAATAAGCTTGAATCTTCCCCATAACCTTATCACTTCCTAAACTGTTCTTCACATAGTTATTTTGCATAAGCTTTGACATTACCTTTCAGAGTTTTTTTTCCAGTATACTTGTGGGAGGTTTTTAGTTTTGTTTTTGCCTGTCTGATTTTTTCCCTTGGAAATAGAATATGCCCTAGCTAAGTTTCCAGATATGCTAGGGTTAGAATAAAGCATTTGAAGGGAAAACACTCAGTTTAAGGGAAGAAGTTAAACTTTCACATTGGACTGGTTGTGGCAGCAGGAAAGCCATTTAAATTGGTTTTGCTACTCCATTTTCTTATTATGCCTCATTTAATGCCAGTTTGTTTGCTTCATCTTTCAGATTATCTTAAATTCTTTTTTTCCTGTTTACCAGCTGAACATGTTTCTTTGTAAATAAAACGTTCTTGCACTCACGTCAATGACTCTTGAATTTTCAGAGTGCCTATTAGAAGTTGCTTTCAGCTGAAGAGGTCACAACAATATCACAGATGCACAGATTGCTACCCGATTAATACAATTATCAACATGCAGAAATTATTAGTTGAGTATTTGCATTGAGTATAGCTTTTATTTTAATGCACAGTTTGAAAAGCGTATTTTAAGGAGGCAAGTTTGAATTGAAAATGTTCCCAAGGAATGATTTGTATCTTTTGTGCAGATCAAAGCAGCAAAAACCATTTAACAATTTGTCTGTCTTTGATGAAATCTAATGGGTTTTCTGTATTTCTCTAAATACACGAACTTGACACAAGTCTATTATTTGTTTTTAATGCTGTAAAAGCCGGTGTTATATTACTTAGTGTTCTTAAGACTTCTACAATGAAGATTTTTATTATGTTACATATACAAGCAATTATGTTTGACAATTTGGACGCACACTTGAATTGGCAGCCACTTCAGCATTCTCACCAATAAAAACATTAAGCATGTCTATTAAAAATGTTTCTTCCGTAATTTATTTTTTCATAAGCTTTCAGCTCCACCACAAAAGCCTCCAGTCTCCTTTGCCTCTAATTTTCTGCAGACTCCTTTACAATTTATGGATGAAAACTCATGTTGTGATTAGGTTGTCCTAAAACAAGGGCCATGTTCTGATGGTATAAAGAAAAGGCTAGAATTAGACTGGAGCTTTCTGAAGAACTGTAAAACACATCAAAAATTTGATGTACCAAAGCATAGCATGGTCCTGATGCAAAACCATTCTGAAGTCAGCGAGCGTTTGGGCTCCCGGGAGCTGTGCTGATGGAGAACTGCTCTGTTCTGATTCCTGCTCTCGGGTTGATGGAGATTCCAGGAGCCAGCCTGGCAGGGTCATGGTTGAGTGGCGCAGTAAATATAGTTCTGCCTGTATGTTTCATTTGTTTACCTGTGTCGTAAGGTAGAATGCAAAACTGTAAAACAAGCCTAGCATGAAAAAATGATGTACATTAAGCTGAAGAGTTTCTTGTTTCCCCTACATGTATTAACTGTGGTGAATTAGCCTCTCTATGTCAATATTAATTTTTATAAGTGACCATTTTGTTTGAGAAATTATTTAAATAGGGCCACAGTTTAGTATGTGGTCATCGGTGAATATCATCGGATTAATACACAGATAAGTTCTAATTTGTCCTGTATGTGTGTGTTTATGAGTATATAGAAATATATATGATATATCCATATAGTCATCTATGCAAAGCTCATAGGTATAAATATGGTTGTATACTCTGTACAGGAAGAATGAAAGAGTTCATTGTGATATATAGAATCATCTAGGTTAGAAGGGACCTTTCAGATCATCCAGTTCAACCGGAAACGCAACACTGACAAAAACCATCACTAAACCGTATCTCTAAGCACTGTGTCTCCCCGTCTTTTAAATACCTCCAGGAATGACGATTCCACCACTTCCCTGGGCAGCCTGTTCCACTGCTTGATAACCCTTTCAGTGTAAAAATTTTTCCTAATACCCAGTCTAAACCTCCCCTGGCACAACTTGGGGCTGTTTCCTCTTGTCCTGTCGCTTGCTACTTGGGAGAAGAGACCAACCCCCACCTCGCTACGACCTTCTTTCAGGTAGTTTTGGGGCGTGATGAAGTCTCCCCTCAGCCTCATTCATCATGTGAAAAGGGGAAATAAAAAGCCCCAAAGATAAAGTTCATGGATGGAAATCCTTAACCACGTATTTCTGAGATGGGGGGAGGTGCAAGTTCAGTGTCCCAGCAGGATACGTATGTAAAGCTAAAACAGGTAGTAATGCTGTAAATGTTACTGAGCCAGTTTGACTTGCAGGGATATTGATTTAACTTGTTTCACTGAAGCAACAGTATGTGTCAAGTGAAACACCTGTATTTGTGGCTATGAGTCCTCTGTGGGTGAAGCAGCTGGTGATGAGGATGATGTGTGAACACAAACCAGTTGCCTCATAACTGGATGAATAATCCTCCCCCAAATTAAAGGAATGCCTTGGTATGTCAGTTATCAGCCATTTAAGCGTAAGACTCAAGCAATCCCAATCAAATTAATTTTGTCAATTAAAGTGAGCGAGAATGTGTTCTATGGAGAATATTTTGATTTGGCCCACAGGATTATCTTTGTAGGAAAAAATGAGTGTGCACCCCAAGGACAGCAAACCCTTCTTATCTCTCACTGCCTTCAGCCAAACTCTTAGTTCCTTAATTGCAATAAATACCCAGAAACTCGAAAGGAGTGATTACAACTTGTCTAAAAAAATCTTCTGACTTATTTGCACCCTTTTTGTCTCTTGCTATATTCAGAGAGAATACGTGTTGACTTACAAGAATGTTTGACAGTACTTTGAATGTTAAATGTAAGAGGTCTTTTCAAAGCTAAACCATAAATCATGTGTTTGCCTCAGAAATCTGCCATTCAGAGTTACTTATTATAAGTTATGATGGTCCTATTGGGAATAGATGAAGAAAGATGAAATGCAACATTGGATACTGGAAATGTCTCAGATACAGAATGCTGCAAATAAGGAAATTATAGAGGCTGGAAAACTATTCAGAATATGTGTTTGAATAATGAATTATTCTGTGTAGGTAGCAATGTTTTCTTGGATATCCTACTGATAGAAATAGACATAAAATGTATTTAATAAATGAGCAATTAGGAACCCTATCCGCTGCTTTGGCTGACAGGTCAAAAGTGCTATGAACTATGCTTTATACGTCTGCCTGTCCAGAAATCCATAAAATGGTAGAGAAGGTAACCTTGACTGTGGAAGTTGATTATTGCTTTGATAGGGTTGATAATAGAGACTAGTGCTTTGACTATTTGCATGTGATAGAGGGTGACAGTTTTAATTATCGGCTATGATGGTCTGCTCCTACAGTCAGAGCGTTTGCAGAAGAGAGAGTACCAAAGGGAGCTGGGTACCAGGTGGTTCCTTCCAAGTCTTTTTCTGACTCTTCAGTCCCACAGCTTCCTGCTGTTCAGGGCGTTCGGCCTTCTGTGCCCTCTGTCTCGGGCGTTGCCCTGACACGCAGGCTAAAAGAACATGCTGCTTATGTGTGTCACTGAAGCACATGTTCCTAAATCTCTTTTCGGAGAGGGGAAGAATGAATTTGCATAGAATATTTTAAACTTCAGTGAGAAAATGCTCCACTCGCTGTACACTTCCAGCTGGTTGCCTTCTATTGATATGCTGTTAGATGAGCCTCCTCCTAGTCAAATTTGTGGAAGGCAACGATCTCATGATTTCTAATTTTACAAAATGTCAATAACGGAGTACTCTAATAAATGAAATTTATTGATGATCACCCTTTCCTCCCTGTTGTAGCACGTTTCAGCTCAATTTCGTAACAATTTCTAGCTGTAATATGAAATGTCAGCAATTTCTCCAGCATCCACCTTGTTTCTATTATCCACTAATCTTATTTTTCTAAAGATCATTCCTGATGCTTTGTACGTTTGTAGGCTTTGTACATTTAGCCAGTGATCACAGTGGTATAACAATAAGCTATAGTTTCACATGGAGTAGCTTAAATCTGTTCAAAGTAATAATATCATTTGCTGATTAATTTGCCAATTCATTCAGTGCTCATTTTATATCAAATAAATAATATCCAACAATCATTCAAACATTGATGACATTTCTACTGAGCGCCATTGGTAAAGCTAGTGGAATAAAACAGTACAGCAAACTGAATTTGTTTATGCAGGCATTGGGTCTGAAATCGGGGGAAAATAGTTTGAACGTGGAACTATAGCATCATCTGTATTCATTCATAGCAAAGAGTACTTCAGTCGTCTGGTTCATTGAAAAGTGAATCAGACAGATGGAGTTTTCAGGGGAATTGTTAAAGGGATTCTGTATGTCTGCCTGGAGCTGGAGTAAATGTTTAACTTTTCTTATCTCTGGTAATGACATTAAATGATGGAGAAAACAAATGTTGAGGAAGAGAAGTAAGGAAAATGGGCAAATATTCCATGGCTTCTGCTTTTCTCCTCATGCATGTAAACCAAAGTAGAATAACCTCCTAGGACATCTTGGGGTGTGAGGCTGTAGTGTCAATGGAAAGGTTCCTTCTGTGCTGGCCTCTATCCTCTCTGCAGTTCTGACGTTACAAAGTGTTGTCTGATGGCTGTGTGGGGTCTGCACCACACCTGAGCACAAGAAGCTCAGCTGCGAAGTAGGCTTTTTGTCCTAAGAATTCTTTTTTTCATTGTAAGAAATACAACAAAGCTGTAAATATATCAGATATCATGCATGTGTTCACTGTGTATAAGCTAATGATGGGGATTAATTTCTGTGGTGTGCAGATTACATACTTAAATATTATTAATTTAGGAGTCTGGGACTGGAAGACTTTCTTTTTCAAGAATGTAATTTTTTTTTTTTCTTAGGACTTAGCAGCATTTATAAAAAGCACGTGTAATGCTTTTGTGATGAGGATGTTGTGTGTATGGTCTTCATATGAGCCTGTACTTCGAATGGTCTATACATAGAGCTTCATCAGTAGCGGTAGCTGAAGGTGATGTTTCTTCAGTACTAGATCAGGATGGATTTCCTTACGATGTGGTCTGTTCTGTGTAAGATTTCTGATGTCAATATTGAGTTAAGGAGCCTTAGTCTTTCAGTCAAATGTAGTTTCAAGAAGCTAAAGCGTGGGACTAGGATTTAGTGTTTTCAAATACAGAGGCTTTATGGGAGTCTGGACTCCGGACTGGACCTGTATATTTTATATTAGCTTCACAGATGTTTCTTTTAAGCACTTGGCATAAAAATGAGAAGGTTTTTTTTTTTTAATTATTTTTATTTTTGCTTGAGACGCACGTTCTTCTGTTTCTGCACAGCATCCCAAAGATTTCTAAGCTACACCTTTTCTTGGGTAAAACAAATATGATTTGCTACTAGGGTGGTGTCTGAAGCTCACACTGAGATACACTTTTTCAAGAAGGACCTGCTAAGTGTGATACCTTTGTTAACTCTGCAAATTTTGAACCAACCACTGAGTTAATCTCTCAGCCTTTTTTCAACATATTCTGAGACTTCCAATTATTTTCTCTAGCTGAAAATCAATACCAACATGTGCATGTCATGCTTCAGAGACATCTGAAACATGTGACTAATCAGTATTTTAAATAATCTGGAGAGGTGACATGCATGAGTGTAGATCAAGGGAGAGACCTTGCTTACTTTTAACTGTGATTCTGTGAAGTGAGGTCTTGTTATACCAGCTTGTAGGAGGAAAAGAAAGGGGAGAGAGCTGTGAAACCACTAATTTGCACCTTATGAATATTTACATGCAAAATACTTTTGTGAGTATTTGTGAAATAGATGATGAAATTATACCATCCCCACCAGCAAATGCAGCTGTGAGCAGCTGGTTCTGCACACAGACCTAAATCATGGTTTTCACATGAGTCTGGTTTAGACACAAGCATGCTGGCTTTACTTTTCTGAATGATGTGGATTTTCTATTACAGCCTCTCTCGCATTTTAGGAACTCTTGTCATTTCTGGGGAAAACTTCTACTTGCCTGAACATTGCTGATAGCAAAGCCCTGGAGAGAGATGAGGTCTGTGCGGGTGGTGGTGATTCTCTGGGCACTGGAGCACCGAGAGCACATGTGCTGAGCAGCAGTAGAGTGCCGTTCAGAGGTAAGGACTTAGTTCAGGTGAGGGAGCGCTCTGCCAGGTCTGTCCACTAACATGGGCAAAGTAACACAGGCAACCGACCAGGTAGGACAGTCTTCAAGGCAAAGGTTATATTGTCGATGCTTATATTAAGGCTTTAATTCCCTTACCTAGAAATACAGGCAAGAAAGGTGGAGGCGGACAAGTGGAAGTTCAGTTGTTAAGTTCCTGTAATTCATTCATTCTCACTGTGTATTGTGGCTCTGATTTTGGAACCCATCTGTGGGATCCGAGTACCCAAGTTTTACTAACAGCAATAAGAAGCAAATAGCCATCCCATGTCAGTGGCTGCATCACTGTTAACACATGCTTTACAGGTACACACATAATTTAGTTTATTCATAAGCTGTGCAAAAAATCTGAAGTAGAGTTAATGAAACAACTTTGTATTTTCAGTGGGGAGCACAACTGCCGGTACTTTCCCTTGGGGATAGTTTCCCTTCTGAATACATAACTTGAATACTACCAATGGATCTGAGCTAGAAAATTCAAGTATAGTCTAGATGTGCCTGTTTTGAGAAAAAAAAAAAAAATGATAAAATAGTTATTGGGGTAGGTGGTAAGCTGTATATCTATTTCGTGTATGCACATTTAGTGTATGTATGTATGTGTAGCAGTCACGCTTTTTCTTTTTGCCTTTTGAAATTTCTTGAAGTCTATTTCTAATGATGAAACTTATGCATATTTCCCCCTTGCCTTGTGCCTTATCTAGATTTATTGAGAGTAGATTACATGTCTCACTTCAATAAAAAATACAGAATAATTGGTGTCAAGAAGAGAAGTGAGAAGGTTTAGAAGGAGATATTTTGACTTTTCCAAGTTAAATGGACATATGGTTTCCATTTAAAATCTTTTTTTCATATTATAATGTATTTAAAGGAAAAGGATTAAGGATAAATCTGCATTTCTGACACCTCAGGAGAAGTTATGCCATCAAAAGGAAATTAACATTATGAAAATATAGGACGTAATGCATCAAATATGTATATACATATATACCTATACTTGTCTTTAGAAGATTGTTAGTGTTAACATAGTTGAAGTGTTAACATAATCATCTATGTTTAAGGGGCCTTGAGGAAAAATGGTCATTCTTTAGACCATGTTGTGCACATTAACTATCCCCTGGTACTTTTTGATATCTTCTATGTTGTGGACAAATTCCAACCAGCTACTCACATTCTCATGGTTAAAGACTCTTAAGTTTCATTTGAACGTGATGGTCGTTATCTCTTCTCTCCTAAGCTTTTGTGCAGTATTGCTCTGCAGTATTAAATAGCTGCACAGCACTTAACGACATTCCAGTCTTGTTCATTGCTAAATGCACACGGTAAATTTATCTGGGATGGAAGGTAATGTAGAAACACCATGGTGGTGTTACTGCTTTCAGCAGTGGGTTCCCACAGCTGCTCAGCTTGCCTTCGTCCTGGTCACTCACTTTGCATGGGTGAATCTCTCCGTGGTGACTGTTGCACTATCTTGGCAGAAGTTATGAGCCAGTGATAGTGTATGAACAGAATCCCAGTGTGTGTATCTCTCAAGCCCCCTGTGAACCACCAGCTCCACTATTTTTTGCCTCCCTTCTATGCTGAAACATAAAACAGAAGTTGCTGTTCAGCGGCCCCTGTTGCTCTGGGTGCAGGCTGCCATTGGGAGATGGAGCTCAACTGCATGGAATTAGGTCAGTTGTATTATCACAGGGAGGAAGGTAGTTGGCCTTGTAGTGACACAGCTTAATCTGTTCGCTTGGGATTAATTCTGCCAGGCAGTGGAAGAGAAAAATTTCAGAACTGAAACAGAGGGAGGAAACGCAGAACAAAGCCGGAACAGCAGCTAAAGAAAATCTTGTGCCAGTAGGCTAATGTATCTAACAAGGACTGATATTTACAACCCAGAAAGACTGCCAAATGTGTGCAGGTTTTTAAATCAAGCCCAAATAGTAGTATCAATCAAAATTATCAGTTTTTAACATGCTAATTGGATATTTGTATGGTTTCATAGCGTACCTCAGCAGACTTGCAGGCAATTTATCTCTAAATCTTGATAAACCTCTCTCACTCTACAGGCAATCCTAAAGCTGCTTTCCTATCCCTGTTTTTTACTGCAGTAGAGTTTCAGCTTGCATGTTCAATAGAGTGTTGTCATGTGCATCAGGGAGAAAAATTTTTATTTCCTTCCTCATTAAATAAGCCAATGAGGAAACATAACCCCAATCAGTTACTGCATTGAGTTCAAAGGGTCTAGACAGTATGATGTAGTTTTTAAAGGTGTGTATTTTTTCTTATTAGGCTTGTTCATCCTCAGTCATGTTGCTGTCACTTCTATCTCCATAGTAACCAAAGAAACCCCAAAGTGGACCAGTGAGACATTTTCTAGGTGCTGTACAAACACAAAGGAGCGCTGAGCAAGTTCCGTGGCACTTTTGGGCTACAGAAAGACAAATGATGAGGAAGAGGCACTATAAGGAATTAAGTGAGGATTTGTTTGTATGTAATTCGTTAAAAGGTTTAGCAAAGGCAGTAGAGATTTGAAAGTGAAGCGGGCAGTTTTGGAGCAGGGGAGCGTAAGAGAGGAGAGCAGATAAAGGGAAAGAAGGGCCTGAGAATTTAATAGGTGGGGATTAGACAAGAGAGAGAGGCCGTCTCCGCGGGTCGAGTGCAGACAGGGAGAGCTGTGCTTCACTTTACTGTTCTGCTGGGAACTTCCTGGGTGACCTTCTGGTGCTCCTGTAGCCCATATTTCAAAGCATGGATCTGCTTAGTGCTCTGAGGCATAAATTCCATTTCCAAAAGCATCTTAGTTAAAGAACATCTGCCTTGATTCAGCGTGTTTTAAACTTGCTTGTGAAAATAGAAGTGTTTAATGAAGCGCTTACTGTAGTATTGTGGAGCAGAGAGGCATCCAAATGCCTTTAAAAAAAAATCCCAACCAAACCAAAAACACCAGACTCATCATCCTTCTGCCTCATCTGTAAAATGGGGATAATACTGTCTGTTGCATCAGGAGTGTCAGTCTAAATCCACATGGAAAACAAAACATTTCAGATGATGTTGTACGGATGTGCAGACGTTGTAAGAGATGGAGTAATTGTTAGAAAAATAGCTGTAGTTAATGAATCGGTGAGAAATCATTCTTAGTTAGCATCATTCTCTCAGTGAGTGTATTGCAATGGTTGTGTCCATAGAGCAGCAATTTGGGGAATGAGGGCTGTAGATAACCTGTTTATGATATGAAGACAGTAAGAGATGATGTCTGAAGTATGTCACTTAGCATTGTTGTCTTTTGACGTTCTGGTGATTTGGGCCAGGGAGTGAAATCTTCCCTCATTCCTAGCAAAATTATTCCACAGGGAGCTGTAATAATGTAACACATCCAAACACAGCTCTCTGACGTGCAAGGCTGGCTATCATACTTAATTAGGTGTTTACAATCCATTTCATGTTTTTTGTTGGAAGTCTTTTCCGGAGCTTTTGAGTGCCATGCCGCAACTTGGAAGACATCTGCAGCTGTAATGACTTAATATCAAAATGATAAATGAACTAGTACTGGATATCTAAAATATGTATTTAAAAAACCCCCAAAGTCTTCTTCACAGAAAAACTCTTTCACAGTTCTGTATTTGTCAGAAGATAGCATAAGTGCCCATAAAATTATATATCTATATGTGCATATTATATATATCAAAGGTCTGAACTTCACATTTATGCTGTTATTGCTGTTGACTGAATTAATTTTTCAAGACTTCAGTTTTAATTTGTTAGAACAGCAAAGTGGCAGTGCGTTCTGCTTTTACAAGTCCTCGCCATCTGCTAGAATAGCAATGAACCAGCAGTGGAATCTTACCGTGTTGACAGCTAGCTTAGTTAGGACTATTCAGAAATTGGAGCATTGTTGAAATAAATATTCTGCTTCCCCTGGGCAACCTACTGAAATTCTTTCCATCACTTGTAATTTATGCAGCATAAAGTCAGGATTTGAGTTTCATGTTGATGTTGCATGAATTAGCAGTGTTACACAAGCGCTTCTTCAGGGTCCTGGCGCTAGAGAGAAGGTTAGGTGGGTGGACCTTAGACAGGCTGTGATAGTGCAGAAGAAAGAAAAATGTCTGTTTCTTCATTAAGTTATTTGTTGAAGGTATGTTGTAGGTGAACAAAAGCGGGTTGACTGACTCCCAAACACGAACGTTTATCTTTAACGTAGTACGGGGAGGAGACCAATGCTTAACAAATGGCTGCTGTAGAAAGTTGCGTTGTGCACTCTGAAAGGAAATGAATTAGTTGGATGTTGTTCATTAAGCATTTTATAGTTAACTTGGAACACTGTGAAGCAAGAGCCTGGAGTTTGAGGACTGGTCTATGAACGGAAAAGAAAACAAGGTAGAGATAAGTAGATCATGTTGTAATGTATTTGGTAGTACGTTCTGAGAGAATTCTTTCAGATTATTCCAGAATTAAACCACTACAGAGGAAATTCAGAACTCATTAACTGACATCTTTCGTTTTATCCAGTTGATGTGTAACCTTCTAATTTAAGTAAACACTGCTGCAGATACGTGGCGTACTGGTCTGAGTGAGGATTAACCACTCTTGCTCTACAGTACTCCGCAGTATCCCACTATGAAGCCAGATGACCTTTTCCCTTTGCATTCCACTGGATTTTACATACGCCAAATCAGCCCAATGCATGTCACAAAAGAGCTTCCCATGTGCAAACAGCAAAATACATCTGGCATTTAAAATCAGCATCTTCCTCAAGCTATTCTGTCAAAATGAGAACAACCATAAGGTGCTACGGGTCAATGGTTTGGCGCACTGGCAATAGAAGCAAGTCTTTCCAGCTCATCAGGACTTTAAAAATGGCTTGCTGTAGGGCAAGATGCATTTCAGGCTCAGAATATGAATGTGCAACACAGCAAAAGTAATGAAATTCCTGATAGTATTCATGGTTGTCCATATTTTTAAATGAATTTGGTTTATTCACGTGTGAACCTCTTCTATTTTTATGTTTGTTTTCTTAGCATGAGTATCGTGATTAAAATTTTACTGACCTGGTCATCTCAGAAAGCAAATGTTAAGTTTGCATGTTTTGAACTCTTATAGCAAATTCCAGCATTGTTTTCTATCTGCATTTGAAGCAGGAGCTTGATTTATAGTGATTGGAGGTTTTCCAATTAAGTAGAGGAAGCAGCGTCAGCTTCACTTTTGCTGTATAAACAGTTGATTGGACTTCAAAGATCTGATATGTCAGAGGAAGATGTTTGGTAGTGCCAAACAAAAATAAAACAGTCAATAGTTAAAGGAGCTGAAAATAAAAAAGTGTTTGGCATCGCTAAATAAGGCCCTTGGAAAAGCGACTGCTGGCTAAAGAACTGAATAATTTATTAAGTTTGTACAGTGCTTGTTGAGAATTGCCAGTGACACGGCTGTGTCCTCCAAGCCTTAAAGCCATGAGAGAGTGCCACTATGTTCACTAATGTCATTAGCCCAGTACCAGTTGTCAGTAAGGCTTCACCATTCACTGATCCAAACAGGGAGATATATCCAGCTAACTGTAGAGAGTATCAGGCCCCAGTGACGCTAATTATCATTAGATAATTAGAATTCAATGAACACTGGCACCCTTTTTGCCATGCAGAGAGCGACAGATACCTGTTTGGCAGATGTCAGTGTATGTTCTGTATAGTAGGACATTGCGTTTCACCGTTAAGCAGCGATTAAAATCTAGATGCACAGAGCTTGTTATGAAGCAGATGACTTGATCTTTTCAAGCTTGCAGATGTAGAAAGAATGAAAAAAAAAAATCATGCAGTTATTGAACTTCTCTACATTGGATCAAGGTACAAACTCTGGTATTTACTTTTCTGATTAGGAAGACGTGATTGTGGTCAATGAAGATAAAAAATTAAAAAAAAAATCTGTAATCCGTTAAAACTTTTCTTTGTGATCCGAACTGCCCCATCCCCAGCTTGATAATGTTGTTTACTCGTAGTTAAGAGTATGTTGGAATGTAATTGTAACTATTTGCCATGACTGGCTGTTAGAATGAGAGACCATGCAATTTGCATCTCATATATCCAGAAATTAAAAATGAAGGACTGGCCACTTGACATCATTGTAGTCCTTGAAATAAAGCCTGCTGAGCTCAATTTGTTGTGGCTGCTAAATGACTCTGCTCACCAATTTGAATGCATGATGAAATTCCTATTAGAAGGGCACTATAATAACTGATGGCATAATGAACGTGCAAGAAATATTGTTCTGTTAACCCCTTATTTCAGAATACGAGTTTAAAACAGACTTTTTGAAATGGACACATGATATTTGTTCTGACCTCTGGAAAGATACTCTTTTTCTTGTTTTTTTTTTTTAAAGATACTGGCCGGTGGCCAGAGATGTGATAATTTCAGTCTTTCAACAAGATACTCGGAACCAGATGCTGTATTCTCTGGATGAATTGTTTTTGTACTCTAGATTAACTGCTGTTTCCCCTCAGCTGTAAGAAAAAGGAAAATGAACGTTGGTAGAGATAAAAAGCATCCCAGGCAATCACAGGTGAGAAATGCAGAGCTTTCCACCATCTTAGAAGACAGATTAATAGAAAACCCTTACCTTTTCATCTGCTTGGAAACTTTGTAAACACATAAGCATTTTTGAGTTCTCAACCTGTCCCCTCCCCAAGGTTCTAATTATTCTGTATCAGGAGCCTCTTAATTCTTGCTCTGGGATGGATTTCCGTTTATGTGCCTGTATCAAAGCTTAGGTTCCTGTTTATAGGAATCCAGCTTTGAAGATGATGGGCAAGGTTTTTTCTGTCTAGCTAATTCAGTCTCTCCACACAGCCACATTTAATATTCATCAAAATAAAACATAGTCAAAAGTAGTATTTGAAAGTAACAATCAACAGACCTAATATTGCAAAAGGTGATCCTTCTTTCCATTACCAGTGTTTCTCCCTCCTCTTCCTGTTTCTCAGAAAGAAGCCCAGTGCAGGTATGTACAATATAAGCCAATTCTGCTTTTGAGTTCTTTTGTGAAGACCTCGCTTTTTTCTTTTTATGTAACATTGATTAAGTGAGTGTCCTATGTCCTCAGTGTGTCTAATGCATTAAAAAGCACAGAATTTAATGCTGTAATTATAAAAGCTTAAAGGAAGAAGCCCATTGAATGTACTTTCAGATAGGTTATCAGCTTTACCTTTCCAAATATGTTCTATTATAGAAGCTGATTTCCTAAAGAGTTGTGTCATACGCATATATCTGGCTGAGAGTGGCTCTTGCACACTAGGGTATGAATAAATTACTTCCATAGCTTTAATGCATCTTTTTTTTCTGCATGGGTCTTAGGCTTGCCTTTTTCTTAAAAGCATCGTTTTCCTGATGAATCAAAAACTGTGGAGACAATAGTGAGTATTCACATTTGAAATAAGACAGGTCAGAAAAAAGCTGCAGCAAAGTATGTCTTATCTCTTCTCTAAACAATGGATATTGTTACTACTAATCAACTTGAAGGTAATGAAAAGGAAGAAAAAAATTCATATGTTGATACTCAGAGTAATTCACAACTATTTTTGATGTTATCAATAAATTAACTTCTTATTTTTCTGTACATGCAAAACTTTAACTGTCTCCAGGTCTTTAGTATTTTCAATATGTTTTTTCAGGAAGGGGGTGTTTTGTTTATATAATGACAATATCTTCATATTCATTAGTGGTTACTGGCAGTCATTGGAATGGCTTAGGAGATGCCAGTTGTTGTAAGGAGGCTTTTTTCTTGCAGTGAGGGAAACGGGTTTTCAATTACACACACGTAGCCATTGGAAGAAGATGTTATCTAGAAACAGGAATAGACCCAATGAGAGCAAAAAAAGCACAAGAAGGGAGAGAGACCTGTGCTTTGCATTCCCATTCAAATGGTGAAGAAGAGCAAGGCAGAGAACAAAAGTCAGGGAAGTCGTCACTGCAAGCCAGTTTAAAATAAATGAGGGCATCCTACTGAACAACGTGAATTTTGAATCGGGCTGTTCCTGCTGTATTGGCATCTGGAAATACTGAAGCAGCACAATGACTGGGGAGAGGGGTAACCCTGCTGCACAAAGGCAGTGAATTGTCCAGCTGCCAAGGCCACCTACATCAGCAAGGGATCGAACCCTACCAAGAGTGGCTGCCATGGGGCTGTGACTTTGACACCATCTTCAATTTGTAGTTGTATTGATTTTTCTCATGGCAGGAGATGTGAATAAATCTATTTAGAAAACTGGACACGCAGAGCGATCTCCTGTAACTGTTGCCCAGCAGGTCATTTTGCAAAGGCCAGCAACCATTCTCCAAGTTGTAACATAGGATGAAAAAAAGAAATCATAGAATTCCCTAGGTTGGAAGGGACCTTTCAGATCATGGAGTCCAACCACCAACCTAACTCAGACAAAAATCATCACTAAACTGTATCGTAAGCTCTGTGTCTGCCTGTCTTTTAAATACCTCCAGGGATGACGTTTCCACCACTTCCCTGGGCAGCCTGTTCCACTGCTTAATAACCCTTTCGGTGTAAAAATTGTTTCCAAATATCCAGTCTAAACCTCCCCTGGCACAACTTGAGGCCATTTCCTCTCATCCTATTGCCTATTCCTTGGGAGAAGAGACTGACCTCCACCTCGCTACACCCTCCTTTCAGGGAGCTGCAGAGAGCGATAAGGTCTCCCTTCAGCCTCCTTTTCTCCAGGCTGAACACCCCCAGCTCCCTCAGCCGCTCCTCATCAGACTTGTGCTCCAGAGCCCTCACCAGCTTTGTTGCCCTTCTCTGGACACACTCCAGCACCTCAGTGTCTTTCTTGTAGTGAGGGGCCCAAAACTGGACACAGTACTTGAGATGCCAGTGCTGAGTACAGGGGGCATCTACTGTGTTCCTCAAAATATCAGAGAATAGTGGCTGATCAAAGCAGTTATCTTGAATAGTGTTTCATGCCTTTGTCTGAAATTGGACTTACTACGGAAGTCAGTGAAAGATTTTTTTTCATTGATTGGGTTCTTAAGTGCAGTTCTTTGAAACATTCAGGTGTTCATAAATTTTGGAGTGTATTAAGCACTTAGATAAATATCTAGGTGGTCGTGAATAAACAAGCTCCTGGGGAAATGAGCAGTTTAAGGCTTAGTGTTTATTCATGCCTGCAGGATACCTGTGAGATGGGGCATAGCAAGATAAAAAAACCCCAACTTTCAAGAGGTCTTCCCCCTGGAGTTTCATCCCTGGGAAGGATGCCACACTTCTTGATCGCAGACATGCTAGTGCTCAGGCTTGGCAGGCTGCTGTAATGAGCTTTCTGAGATTTTTCTGTCTCTGCTTGCTCAGTCAATGCAGTAACTGATATCTGAGGCTTTTATTTAGAACTGCTATTCAGTATCCACAGCATCCCCCCAGCCCTGCAAAGCTCCTGCTTTACTAAGCAGTAACTAATGCAGAGTGAGGATGATTTAGATGACTGCTTGCCCATAAGTAAACTTTGGTTCCTGCTTTAAAAACAGTTTTTAGCAAATACTTTATTTGGTTTAATTTGGTGTTCTGCTTAAAAGTAGGTGTTAAAATATGTTGTTTTTTCTAAGGGATCCAGTGTGCATTGGGAGGGGAGGAGAAAGCTAACTTCTATGATTTGGATTTGGGTGTTCAGATTCCCGAGTTTTTCATCTTGCTGGGCCACTGAAGGCTGTAATTAAACCTTTCGGCACTTTGAAATGATTAAGTGATGAGCATTACATGTCATACATTAAATTGAGTATTTTTATTTCTTTTTTCTTAATTTGAGATTTTCAAGTCCCAGTATCTTTAAAAAATAATTAAGAGAATGTGGATTTTATGTGACTATTTTCTTCACCCTCCCACTCATATGCTTAGAAGAGCAGATAATAGGCTTTCTGCACTTCAGAAATGACTTTTTATTCAGGTCAAAGTTGATCTTGCTGGAGTTAAAAATGGATTATCAGACATGGAGCCCTCCCCATCATTGGCTGGGAGTCAGTGCTCATCTGGCAAAACTCTCCCACCGCTTTTTTTTCTTCTTCTTTCTGCTGATCTCTTGAGGTCCTTTTCCTAGCTGTGAGCCACGGCATGCCAATTTCAATTAACATTTCCTTTAAAACAAATGTTATCATCTGCTTAGTGCTGGTGACTTTCCATTTGTAACAAGGATAACAGGAGCATGGCTGTGTCTCTTTCAGTGTGATGTCACTGAGCCTTGGTGAACATTGTTAACCATTATCCATCTGTGGCATTTCTTCAGGTTCTGTGTGATTTAAAGGTCAAGCCAAGGCCTGAAGACTGAATTCTCTGTCTGAAATAAGGACATTTTCTTTCCCATAACAGATTAAAAGCCAAAGACCATTGCTGTTAAAATGATGGGCTGCTTTCTCATCGTGACCACCAGGCCAAGGCTTGCTCTCAAGGTTTTTGGAATAGTGCTGTGCTGTTTGCAGGTCTGTAGAGATACAGATTACATCTGTGTGAATAAATTATGTTGTTTGATTGCTGATTTTACCAGAGGAGAAAGCAGCAAAAAAGTTTTGTTGAGTTATCCTACATTGCATTTTTCTCTGCCTCAGGAAAAGAAATATCATTTTGAAAGTTATTTTGGGTTACTAGAAAATATGGTTCTCTGAAATACTCATTTTACTCTCTTAACTCTTTATAAATGAAGATACATAAACATTTTAAAACATAAATCCAAATACTTTATTTTAAAAATTTGGTTTTGATGCACTTGTTGCTGTGTGAAGTTGAAATAAAAAAAAGGTTAACCCGCTCTTGTTTTGTTCTCTTCCCCTCCTGCCCTGCCATGAACCCCTCTAATTTTGCCTGTAATTGTTTGACTCTTCCCCTCCTGGCTCTTTCTGTGAATCTTTAGCCATACATCAAACACAGAGCTGTCTTAAACAATTGTTGTGGCAGTCCAAATAACTGTGTGTGCCCAAATGTTCAAATCCGGAAAAAACAAGTCAGGAAAATCAACAGTTCTTGGTCTAAAACAAATCTGTACCAGGCTTCTTCCTGACTCTTCTGTGAAAATAAAGCTCTAGTTCCTTTTTGGCCTGAGAAGAAAGTCATATGTCTGGTGTAGTGAAAAAAGGGAAAGCTAAGACTTTGTTTTACTCTCTTGAAGAACGTAAGGAAAAGGGGGAAGGGAGGCCACAGGCCAAAAATACACACAGAGAAGGTTCTGGGCCAAATAATCACTGAATACTGGTTCTTGTCAGTTCATAATTTTTCATGATTATTTGTGCTGCCAAAGCTACATGGTGTTGCAGTTAGCATCCAGGCAGATCCATCGTGCTGCATTATGAACAATGACTCAGATATTTAAATGTATTATTTGAATTGTTTCAGAAATAGAAATCACGACTGCCAAACAGGAACTCCGGAGCTGGTGTGTTGGACGATATTAGTGTTCTGCCCACCCTTGGAACCTCTTTTTAAAAGATGCGGTTTCCTGGTGCTTTGGAGAAGATTGCCAGGGCCTCCATAATAAGTAAAACAGATCAAAAAATTTTGAAAATAAGACAAGGTGACTAGAATTGAATCCACCTGAATTCACACCTGCAGGTGGTGAAGAGGTGTGTTTGTTGTTGGCTACTGAAAAGGCTCATAAGAGCCTAAGAAACTTCTGAAGTGATAACTTAAAAAGATGTTAAGTGCAGGTATTCAAGTGGGATTTTTTTTAGGAAAACAGCACTCTTCAGCTAAATCTTTAGGCCCTTATGAGGGCCTCACTGAATTTAATAAATAATTCTTGACATTTTGCTTAGTATTCTTTATTTTTTTCTTAGAAAAGTGTTTATCTCTGGTGATGTATTCATAATTCATTTCTTCTAAATTCCTTTTCAACTACTTGAGGAAAATTTTATTTTATGTCACATTTGGAACAAGAAATGTAGAGTGCTGAAGAGTGAAGGCTGTTATTGTCACACGACAAAGGCATATATTATTCATACAGTAATACCCAAACTGCAGGAATTGATAGATGGGACTTACATAGTGAACTCCCAAGCAAACTAAAAATACATTTTAAAAGTAAACTGCTTTTTGAGTGGTTAATTCAAAATCAGATGGATTACTGTGAGGTACTCTATGTGATTATTTTTACTGTTGGGACTCAAACTACCTACATGTATTTTCTCACTGAGACTGGAAAAGTCTTAATGCATTTACTTTTCCTTCTGTTAGGGTGATTTAAAATCTGAAAAAAGGACCAGTAGATCAATAATTTAGTGCAGTCGGATGAAAAGTGTCTTAACCTGTTGGTTCGATTATAGGATATTATGAAGTCTTACATGCTGAACTGTGCATTTAGATTGTATAATCCATATTCAAAATAACTTCGAGTGGAAGGAAGAGTGGCCACTGTGGAGGAAATTAATATCTGTGTCTGCTCCTTTTACAATGTATAGAAAGGTTTGATCAGCATGAAAGAATATTGCAGGATTATTCCTCATACAGAGGAGTAGGTGAACCCCGCTTGTTGGTGTTATAGCTACAACGTTAAGAGTTTTTCTTTTGCTTAATCTACTCAACCACAATAAAGAACTTAAAACCAGAGTAATCTTAAATCATGGCTGTCACGCAGAAATTTATGGGAAAAATATCCCAAATAAGTCTGACTAAGTCTCCTAAAATGTTCTCAGTGAATGACCTTACAAATGATTTAGGAGAAGATCTAGAAAAAGTCAGTGCTTTTACTGCAATAATATACCAGTGAGAGTGTAATTAATTTACTATTTGTTGTAACCCTGAGAAGCAGCTAAACATCTTGTCTCATATTCACAAATGATGAGTTGGTACCCTTGCTAGCTAAGATTGCTTCTGCCTTCCTAGGATGCCGAGGCTGAGTGCCTGGGTGTTGCAGTTTCTTTCTTCACTCACTGCTGTGCTTTTAGGAGATTGAGACCACTTGGGCGCATCTCGCAGAGACCAGATAATGATCACTTCTTTGATTCAGTAGGGAATCCATTCCAGATTCTTTTTCTTTTTCTCTCTGCAGCTATAGAACTGAGGAATTGCAAACTAATGAAGTTTGTGTTTTCTGAAAACTAAGTTGTTAGAAATCACAGTTCTCATTTAAGTATCAGAATACAGTATCCTTAACAACTGACAGCCTGGTTCTTAAAGCTGTGTTCCTCTGAAGCCTGGCCTTCTTACAGCCTAGTCCCATGGAAATCCGACCCTTGAATTTATTTATAAAAGGAAAACAGGGAGATTATTCCCTTCTGTTCTTAGTTTTGTGTTAAATTTTCTACTTTGTGTAGCAACTTTGGAAACACACTATTCATGTTTCAGGAACACCGTTCTCCATATCTGTCACTTGCCAGGCTCCTGTTGAGGTGGATTTTGAGTAATTTGGTTTTCTTATGAAGGGCAGAAGTAGTAAGAGTGGTTCTCACTGAGATTTCCATAAGCTTCTGTTTGTTTCAGTGCATGACACGACATTTATCATGATATGCATGCACAGTTTGATCAACCGTAACTACTGAGTAGATGACAAGGGTGTTGTACGAGCCTTTATTGATCTATTCAGCATTTGCTTTTGAGATACTGTGTTAACTTCGATTACAGCTGTTAAATTTTCACTGCTTTTTAATCTCCTCTCTCTCAACTGCAGAAAAACTTTCTTAATTCTCAGAAAACTTGTATCTGGCCCAAAAGATGTAACTTGTAAAAAAAAAAAATAAAAAAAATATCACAGCATGTACTGTATTTTCTCAGCATTAAGCTCAGAGATGAACGTGACTGAAAATCAATAATGTGCCTGGCCTGCAGCCTCGCCATTTATTGATTTGCATGTCGTTTGTCTTCATAGAAAATGCAATTATTGCTTAAATACAATACAGTATTTTGCTAATAAGATACAAATGTCACCACTGAGTAAAAAGGTCACACTTGCATGTAAATGATTGTCAACCCAGTATCATGCTTGTTGCTGCCATTATTTTGAAGAGGTTGTTAAGAAACAGGAGACCTAGTCTTACTTTTGCTGACATTAATGGGAGCTCAGCTGTTGATTTAAGTGGCATCAGTGGTTCCAGTTCTCTGGTCTGACATAGGCACTTTGTGCTTCTTTAATTTTATAAAATGCAGTCAAGGCAGATCACAAAAATCATGGAGGATTTCCTCTACCTGATGCAGGGCCACTGCAGTAGCAGTGATTGTGCAGTGGTTCCATCACTGGTGTGCGTTTAGGAGAAGCTGCTGTGGCTTTCTCAAGATTGTGGTATAAAGCCCAGACTTTAACTCACCTGCCTTCAGTTCTCTGTGACCTGCGCAGTAGGTAATATCAAGACAGGAGTCTGCTCCTTGGAAGCTCCTGAGTGGCACAGAATTTTCAGTGTCTGGACCTTTCTTGTTTCTTTCTCTGTCACTGCGATGACTGTGATGAGTAGGGCCACCATGGTAAGCACTTGCTCTTCAGCTGAAGAAGCGAAGCAGGAGAGCCAACTGTGCATGGACAAAACAAACAAACAAAATAGAATTAGTTTAATGTATTTTTTGCCTGTATAGTTGGAAATTGGAGCCTTAAACAGGTCTTCCAAATACACTTTAGAAAGCTATAGTGAAAATACTGTAAAAGAAATGTTATTTTTCTAAATTAATCTGAGTCTCTCATGGTGATTTCTGCATTGCAATCCAGCTTTTGTAATTTATTACAGTATCTATTTTGGATAGGGAATCTCCCTGAAGTGGTACTACATGGTATTATACGGCAGAATACCTGGTGAGCAATAGAAAAGGAAAAATTTCTCATATTACTATTTTTTTTTCTTCATAGCTTTGTAGCTATTGAGGAAAATCTTCACATAGAAGAAAAAAAAGGGAAAAAAGTGTGAACTCAGCGAAGATTGCTGAATTTGCTGGAAGAGCTTAATGGCCAATGCCATGTAGAGAAACAGCTTTTCATCTTTGTTATAGTAGGATGTGTAACGCCCTAACTCTTTGACGTGATAACATGGTTATTGCTTGATAAATGTGCTTGCATCATTAGTAAGAATTTCAGTTTTTCCTAACTGAAATAGAGAGGAAGGGAGCTAACAACAATTTGAAAACAGCTTTGTAACCTCTTGTACCATCTGCCAGGTTGTCAAAGGCATGTGATTTTACGGATTTTATTTTATTTTAAAAAAAAAAAAAAAAGTATTACTTAGTCAAGAATGGTGGAGTTAGAATACTGGTTGTTTTAAACAGTTACTAATAAATCTTACAATTGGTTAGAACTCAGGATATTATATAGGAAGATTTTTATATTTTTTTTCGTACGTACTAGCAAAGTGATCCTAGGAACTGCAAAGCTTTATATGGCGGTAAGCACTATGCGAGTGTATGTGTCGGAGAGGAAACTGGAAGTCAGAATAATTGTAGACACAGTATTTGGCAATATTGTAAACTCTTTATATTTAACTGAAGATCACACAAGCACTTGTAATATAGATTTTTCAAAAACTCAGTTTTCCTACAACAAATTGTCTGTTTATCAATGGTCTTATGTAATTACCAAGGAAAGGAGGAGATCACCCTATCATCTTGAAAGCACCAACTTCTGGACTGTGTTAAATGAACTGCAGGAGGCCAGATGAGTACAAACTCAGCTAGTTTAAGTTGTATTCCCATTTAAGAACTTTGGTTTCTAGATCTCTCAAATTATGAATAATTCATTGTGCTGTAAAGAGTAAAATAAGGTCAGCTTAATATTTTTATTTAGGTTTCTCAGGAAACTTTGTAGCAGAGGTTACACAGCAGAAGGAATACAATAGATTACTAGGTCGCTTAGCGACTGGTTCAACTCCTTCAGTCAACAAAGACAGCTGCAGGGATGGGGAGGATTAGCCGGACAGCTCATTTCAATTTTCAAAAATACTTTTCACGTTTAAGAACTTCGCACTTCATAGATGTGATTTTTAGTTCTCTATGGGCTGCTAGAAAAGAAAAAGGAGAAGTTTTGTAGGACTCGACTTTTATTTTGCCTTCCACCTTTGATTCACTTATTTTTCTGATACCTTTTTAGATGTTCAGAGGCACTAGGCTGAGTAAATGTATGGCTTCTTAATACTTTTTGTTCTTTATCCCAACCAATTTTTGCAGCTGAGGAGTGTGGATCTACTGAAATAAAAATGCTTTGCAGGATTGCCTCAAATTCTCCAAAATGTGATTTTTACAGGAAATACAGGGAAATTAAAGCAATACTGAAATGTTCAGTATTGCAGTTTTCATTTCAAAGTGGTTTTCCACTTTGATTTTCTTCTTTTTTTTATGGTTTTGAATTCTATCTTATATAATGATAAGAACTAACACAATTCAGTCTAAAATGAACATTTGTGGAATAATTTTCCTCAGGAAAACTTAGGTATTTTGAGGTTTTATTCAAATTTGAACTAAAACAACTCTTCAAAATATCTCATAAAATTTCTGCCCTATGCCAACCTCTGTTTACTTATCCAAGGAGCGTACGTACATTTTGTGGGAATAGTCAGAGAGAGAAAAATAGCAATGCACTTCTTTTGGCTTTGCATTAGGATTTTTAAATATATATATATTTTTAAAAATATGTAGAGAGAGGTAATTCTTAAGGTAATGTGCGTGTCGTTACAGCCTTTTTAGAACATGTTAGGGTGTGTGGAAAGCTCTACTTCCCCTGCGTTTTTTTGAAAACTGTATTTATCAATTCTTACAACAACTTGAATTAAATAAAAATATGGCTTAAATAAAAATTTTTTAGAAATCTAAAGATTTCACTTAAAAAATAAAGCACTGCTTAGTCACATAGATCTTCTATAATTTAGTTTCTCTTCTTGCTTGCTTTTACAGTTTTTTTTCTGCATTGTCCTAAGCAGATAATTTTTAAGAAACATTACTGTGAATTAGTAGGCCCATAAATGACTGTGAAGTTCCAAATTAGTTAACACTAAATGCCATTTTGTCTAATACTTTGATCAAAAAGTCAATATATTTACATCTCTAATCTGAACACAAAATGCCTGTGTTTGGCACACCTTGTTTAGTAAGGGAATTTATATACATATAAAATACATGTACCATTTTCTAATAAAAGAGAATGAAGCCAATTCACTTTAAACCTTTGGCTGTCCTGAATGAAATTTCCCTTTGTGAATAAGAAGTATATTGACATTAATAACAGTATATTTATATAAAGCTCTATGAGTTTGCCCCCTCTCTCAGATGTTTGAGCTAAGATACTTTTTCCCAATGTGCCTAATCTAAATAATCAGAAATGTCAACCTTTGTAATTTAATGTACCTATTTTAATATTAATTTAAATTTTAAAGTACTGTGATCTAATATCCTTGGAACTCTGTCTGTTTGTTGTACATGTGGGTTAAAGATTCAATATGTATGTGTTAAAAAGCAGAACTGACAGTTGATATTTTTTGCTTATTATCATTCCAGCTACTTTGCTCTGAATAAAACTCTTGACGATTCAAGGGTCAGGAAAATCAGTGCTGTTGGTAACCCTGACTTTTTTTTTTTTTCCTCAACAAACTCCCAGGCTTCCCTTAGCTGAAAATATTTTACTCTGTATTGTGAATAAATACTGAGCCTTGTTCTTTTGGCTGGCCTACTGTGCAGGAGATGTTACCTGTAGCTCAGTTAGTATTTTACTGATTCAGTGACAGTATCGTCCATGGTCAAGTCCATATTCATTGGCCCTTCAGCCCGATCCCCTTTGTTACTCCTGCACCCCCTATTACCAGGCCCAGAGGGAACAGGGCCACAGATCTGAAATGCTCCTAACACGCTCTGAAACATGGTCCTGTGCTTCAGCTGCAGCATTCAGAAAGTCAGTGTGATGTTTTCTTTTTATTTTCTTTCTCAAAGTTGTTGGATATAGGTAAGTGTATGTTTGAGATATCACTATTGAAGTAAGATGTGAATTTCTATCTGAAAATAATAAATATGCAAAATGATAAATCAATGGGCAATTAATTCAGTCTTCAGATAATTGCTGTGTTCTATCTTGGTCTTTGAGGGTAAGTTTATCAGTTTTCAGCACTGTGTTCTTCTTAGCTTTTATTTGTTAACCAAACAGAAAGACTTCTTAAAATCGTTTGTTCTCCTTCCTTTTTTTTTTTTTTATTTTTTTCCTTTTTTCTTTTTTTTCCACAGAAGATTTGAGCTAATTCAAATCAAGGAGGAAGATGGCTGAGACCCTAAAGTCGGTAACGTCTTATTTTCCTCTCAAGGGTGGTATTATTGCAGTGGCTGTGATACTAATTGCAGCAGTATTACACTCTGTCAAAGCAGTTTCAGGCCATCCAAGACTCTGCATTTTAAAAAAGACACAAACCCACAAAAAAGCAACAAAGAAACAAAAAAGCCCCAGCTGCTTGAATTTTCCAAAGAAAGGCAGAGGCAAACCTGTGTGTGTCCTAAAGCACTGATTTTTGTCTATTAAATGTCCAAAAGATGCTCCTCTACAAATTTATTGCCGCATACTGTATCAAAGTCAGTTTCCAAATGGATGTCAAATGCTGAGGAAGGTAATTCCATGTGAAAAATACTACATCCTTTAGGAGATTTTCTGTGCCTGTTGGCTACCTCAGTGTCAATAACATGCAGCCATGCACACTCAAACAGAAACCCCTCAAAACTAGGCAAGTGTGAGCTTGATTCCAAGACTTCCTTCCCCAGTGTCTTTCATTATTGCCGTTTTGATACCTATATATCCTAAATATAGGTATCTATATAACCTATATATCCTAAATATAGGTATCTATATGCCCTAAAAATTCTCTGTCTGTCTTTCTCTCTGAACTCATGGCTAAATGTCTCCAAAGAAAAAGTTCTCGCACCCTCTGTCAGAGGACTATACAGATACCACTTTTAGGTTACCAGCACAACAGCAACCCAGGGTCTGGCTCTGCTGGCTGCTGGTTGGGCCCGGAGCCCACTGGTGGCGGGGGGAGGTACCTGCTGGGTGTGGGCTCAGCCCTGTGTTCAGATGCCAGAAGATGTAGAAATGGGGGATTGAAGCTACAAGGGATTTTTCTACATTAAAGAAAAAAACTTCTATAGAAATGCAGGAAAACATATTCCTCAGCTAGTGACAAATTTTACTTTGGAAGTGTGGGTGCCACTTTTCTCGACTATTACAGGACCAACGTTGGATCATCTTCCCTGGTTATTGGCATGCCTGTCTTTTTGGGGTGGAAAACATGGTAGCCACTGCAGTTCTAAAAAATGTGTGTGTATGTGTATTTCTCATTTGAAAACCTGACCTTTCTAAAAACAGATAAAAAATAACAAGAAGAAATTGGCATTTGGCTTTCAGGCTACTAGACCTATCTGTCTGATAGGGAGAATTGCGAAGCTTTTCTGAAGTTAACCCAAAACAGTGAGGACATCATTGTGAGGGCTGTACGTCATTTAAGATCAGTAGTTAGAGTCTATTAAAGTAGATTGTGATGGTTGCTAACCCTTGTTTCCCTGTGAATGCGATATTGCATCATCTGGTGGGATACGTTTAAAGGAATTCATAATCTTAACCAGGGGCTGAAGTAGCTGTGCAAAATCATGGATACTAGGCACAGAGGTGGGAATGATAGGGGTTATTCATGAGGAAGGCTATGGGAATTAGAAACGGAAGGTGTAACACCTGCAACTGTTAATTCTGTCACAGCGAACCACTGTGATATTTTGAAAGCCTGCATTGTGTTGGTAAGAAAACAGTTCATGCTGGTTGATAGAGTCAACTGCATAATGCCTTGATTCAGTGAGCAACTTAGGCATGTCTGCAGCTGTAAGCATGGGTGTTTAAAAGAAATTCATGCACATTTCTCGTAATCCTTCATTAGAATAAAAAGCAAAAACAGTAAAATATTTGTAGTTCTGTTGATTGTACAGTTAGATTTAGAAAAAATATATTGTGCCACTGATGAGATATTCTCTACGCAGAGTTAAAGTACTTACTTTGAAATACCTTCCAATAAGCTACTGGTAGAAATCATCTTCCATGGATCTCTACATTTGGTTAAAATTTCATACCCGCTTAAGTGTTTTTCTCAATTGGAGGCAATCTTTAACAAAGAAAACAAATGGAAGAGAAGAAAGTGAGGAAACTCTTTCCTGGGTATCTCATAATACCTCCAAGGGTTCTCTCATACCCTTTTTAAAGGTGCCATCAGGTACAGCTTTTTTGTTTCTTTTTTGTTTCTTTCTTTTTTTCCCCTTCTTATTGCCTGCCTTTCCGCCTTGAATCATTTACTCTCTTTTCTAGTGCCCATCATGCTCCTCCTCCTCCTGCTCCACTACTGCTGTGTTGTTACAAAGCCTGCTACCAAAATGGCAAAGAAAAGGAGAGAGGGAAGGAGCCAACCATGAATCAGGCAATGAAGCATGCGCCGGTGGTTACAGCAGTAATCTTGGCTGTAGAGCAGGAATTCAGTGCTGATGACAAATGACCAATAGATGACAGTTTAAAATCTAGTGAATGAAGTTAACAAAGTTGTTTTACAGCACTGTGCATCTGAAGTTACAGCTAGGCTCGTATTGTTCGTTATGGTGTTGTGTTTATGACTGACAGTCTTTGGTAGAAGTGAAGACAGTATAATCAGCAAATTAAGATATGCCATCTTTAAATGGAACCACTAAATACACTCAGTCTTTTCCTCCTTCTCTGTCTTTTTAGTGGGCATTGGAGGTATTTAGCTCGTATGAAGAAAGGTGTTTATGTGCTAAAAGAAGGTCTGTTTTGTAGAAGAATGACATCAGTGATTGAAGGGATGAATCCCCTTCCACCCCCATGTTCCCAAAAGTTCGATGCATGGTGTTATTTGTACCTCTTTCTAAAAGCAGTTTGGTAAGGGGTACTTGGACCTATTCTGTAAAGAGGTAATGTAAGGTTCTTGCATTACCAAAATCTGAAGGTGATGACCAGGTGTGAAGATTTGAGCATGTACCCACGGAAAGGACTTTAGAAAAGGGTATCTGAAATCTTTCCTGCCCATTCTTCCCTGTGGTAACTTACTACAGTGGTTTATACCATTTTGAACAGCGTCAAACACTAGAATAAAACTGGGTAACTGCTTTTCAGGTAGTCATTCCCCAGCATAAAGTTCTACTGATATAAGTATTCCTTCACTACTTTTTCAAGGGGGATGTTTGCTTTAGTACAAGTAATGGAATTACTTCAGGGTAAGAGTGCAGTAGCAGTGAGCAGAATCCAGCCAAGACACTTAATTTGGCTCTAGCCGAGCACAGACATTTTTCTGCCTCTTGGAGCTCTGTACAAGTTTGTGAGCAATAATTTAGTCCGTCCTTTAAAAAATGCTGTGCCACGTCTTTGTACAGATTTAATATATATGAGATATATATCAAGGAAAAAAATGTATTAGACAAGTACAACTCTCCAATTTCTCAACACTTAACATAAATAATTGCTGCACTATGAAGATTTAAATGGGTATTGCCACTTTTATAATTAATTCTTTTTTGTTTCATCCTCCTTACTAATTGAAAATGGGCTTTCAATGCAGAATGCTTTGAAATTGTGTGAAGAGATGGAATTGGAAATGAACTTAATTAACTACAAACTGTCCAAATCAATCAGTGTTTCACAGTGCCTTTGTAATGTACAGAGTTCATAATTTACTTGGGATTTGCCATAATACATATGCCATAATTGCAAAGTAATCATGCTAAGAGTGTGCAAAATTTAGTGTTGTGCTCTGTTGGGATGAAATGTCTATGCTTCCACACGCCAAACCGGATTGGGGGCAAAAGGGTGTATTTTTCCATTAACCAAACAGAGGACTTCTATAAATTAGGGCATTTCTCCAAGTCTGGCAGGGCTTTCAGATGTTAATAGTTAGAGAGAAAAACTTCTTTGAATTCAATGTCCAAGCAATCTGGCATTTCAAATGGTAGTGTTCTTGCTACAGCACCCATGATGTTTGCAGCATGGAAACCATAAGCTTATAAGAAGATCAGGGAAAAGAAATCCCATGCAAAAATGCTTTACAACTTTTCTGTAGATTTCCAGAAAGTTTTTGCAGAGTAAAGCTTCTGCAGAATCAAGGCCATTGAATGGCTCTGTGTATTGTTTTCTAGTGGGGTTGGAGAAATAATGCTCGTTAGTGATACAAGTCCAGGATCTAGTGGAAAGGAAGAATAAGGATACCATGTGCTGCTAATGCCTGGGCTGTTTCATATGTTGTGGAGTTATAGGAGGTGTGTTACACTGACACTGTGAAGTTTTTAAGTGATTCTTGTGTTTATTATTTGAAATTCTGAGGGTGACAGGACTGCTAACCCAATTGAAAGATTTTTTGCGTGATTAATTTTTTGGACTATGTTAACAAAGGTTTGATTTCTTTGGCTGGTTTAAAATAATCTGAATATAGCGCTTTGCCCTTGTTATTTGGGGAACAGATGGTGCTGTTTTATTTGCGTTTGTAGATTGCTTGCCCTCTTTGATATTGTAACAGAACCCTTTAGTAACAGCAGCGGCCTTCTTGATTGTGTTCTATTAACAGGACTATGTGAAAGCAGACCTCCGTTTCACTTATAAATATATGCAAGGGAAAAAATAAGAATAATGCGCTCAGACTTGCTGACTGTTCAGAGGAAGTAAGTGCTTTCTAAACTATCAAACAACAATCATCTAAGAAAATAAACTGTTTTGTACTACAACAAAAATGCTACTTGCAAGGCTAAAATATATCCTCCCACTCCATACCAGTACAACCTGTCAGGCCACATAATGATTGTGATATCTAATTTTTGTCCTCTTATTTTCCCTTTCCAAGTTTGTCCTTCATACTCCTGGAGTAGATACCTAAATTAAGAAGCTAGTTTCTTTAGAATCCCTCTATACTCATGATTCATATAGAAAGTTGGCCAGTGCTCTTTAAGGTATGTTTTTTCTGAAATCTGCTCTCTGGAGGAGTGTCTTCTTCCCACTTTCCCCCTTTCAGTCTCACATTTCCCCCTCTTCCCCCCCTTTATTTCTCTCTGAAAAATGAGAATGCAAGGCTCACTGATGGCATGATGCATTGGTGGCAATGTATAGTTATTTGCAGATGTGAAGCGTAAAGCTTGCCCTGCCTGACCAAAATCCTTGCTGTGTGACTCAGCATCCCCTGTCAAGGGTGGGAAAAGATCCAGGAGAAAGTTAAGAAGCTAATGAAGTAAGGCCTGATTGATTAATAGATAGAGACTAGGCTGCCACCCGCTAACGAAAAGGAGTGAAGAAGCAGACAAGGATGGTCCTGTCAATCACATCATTTATTTCCACAGTAACTCAGCCTCATTGAAGAGAAAACAGAAAGTAGCCATTCTTTCCCTCCCTTCCTCCACCAGTTCTCCAAAAGTTGTGCTTTCTGCTGACATGTACTAAAGGAACCATGTTCCTTATGAGGACAATTCATAGTTAAGTATATATCCCTTCTTTTTTATAGCAAGAAGTCTCTGAGGATGCAGTTCTTGGGATGAAGTTTTTTCTTATCTTCTTACTGATATGCATTTTTTCCTGGGATCGCAGGAGGGCAAATGCCCTCTCCAAATGCTGCCAGAATACTCCATAAAACTTCCTGCTTATTCCAGGGGATGACATGAAGAGTGACTGGTAACTCTGTAGCAGATGTGCCTGACTTTTTTTCTTTCTGATAAAAGATGTCTGGGGAACTGGCAGGTACCACCTATTTAGGGAAGGGGTATGAAGCTGGGCATTAATGGAACTCCAGTTACTGTTTCTTCCTGCCAGTGACAGCTCTTTGCAGTGCTTGCACTGCTCTGGGCATGCTAACCTGGCCTTGAAGAATGCCCAGATGAACAAGCTGGCTTCAAGTGATACAATAATGAGCGCTTCTCATAGTCCAGCCAAAATCATTATGCTTGGGGTATTCCCTCCAGATGTTCACCAAAATGTGCACGTACCTCTTTTGCCAGCTAACCGTATGTCAGGAGCATATCTTCAGCTTGGCCCAGCAGGGATTAGCTGGCAGAATGGAGTCAGCAAGAACTGGACTGGCTGTCTGGAGCAGTATGCAGGGAAAATGAGAAGTTAAATATCCAATAAGTGTGATATAAAATGCTGTCCAGAGAGCAGAGGTCAAAAAGAGCCAGCAGGCACAGATAGGGGATTGTGGGAGTGCCAAAGAGAACTGGCTGTTCAAGGTGTGTGATTCATAGTTATGTAGTAATCACTTTGCAAGCTGTGTGGACAGGGAGGCCAGTGACAGCTGAACGGACACATACCTGGGACTGAGCCCAGCCTGCAAGCTCAGGGAAGTTTCCTGGGAAGCAAGTACCAGCCACTTTTTGGATGGTCGGTAAGGTGGCACTTACTGTGATACGTGCAACAAGCTGTCCAGCTATTAGGAACTGCCAGCCGTCTTCACTTCAAGTGTAGCATTGCTGCCATCACAAATATAGAAACCAGGCTTTGCCCTTGATACCAATAAGGCTGAAAACATGAATATTTGGAATATTTAGTGTTAGAAAGAAATAGGTCCCTGATTACTACAGCACTGAGCTAAGTACTTGGACAGGTGAGTGTTCTTGCTGACAGTCAATGCAACCAGTAAGCAGACATTTTGATGAACAGGCAACTGAGCACTGCTGTGTGTGGAGAAGTCGCTATTGATTTAAGTAATCTTATGCCTGTAAAGGATTTTTTCATCACTTACTGAGAAACAAGAAGAAGTATATAAAGATGAGTTTCATCAGAAGAAGGTTATTGCTGGAAATCCTTGTGTCTTTGATTCTAATGTATGAAAACACAGACAAGGCTGCCTAACAGAACAAAACAGAAAGCCAGCTAATGCCCATAAAGCTTCCAGACACTGCTTTTTAGTCCTCAGAGCCCCAGAAACAGATGAAGGGCAATTCAATTGCTCTTAATGATACTCGACTGAATACATGCTGTATTTCAAAAAGCAACTGCTCTAAATGCCATTGACAAAGACAATAATAATGTACTAGTGTCAGTGTCAATGTAAAACTGTACACCATTTTATACATTTTGTGGCTTGTAAACGTAAAATAGTTCATCCTGATATACAAAGGAAAAGCTGACTGAGCTCAGCAGTGATGTGTAGTAGCTTCCTTAGATTTATTTTTAATTTCAGATTTGTTGGTGCAATACAACTTCCAAGAACAGTAATAGCTGTGTTTTTTAATTGGCAAAGCTACACAAAAGTATGGTTCTTTGAGATTGTAATAGATGCTGTCTCTGGAATCTTACATATTTCATACTAAGTTGATGCCCTGGGGGGATTTCTCCATGAAAAGAAACCTGCAAGATGAAACATTGCAGTTGTGAATGGTTTTGTATTTGTTACCATGTCCTATGCACACACGCGTGCAAGAATATGTATATAGGTTTCAATACAAAGCTAACTTAAATTGTCTGTAATCTACTGTAGCTGAATGCCTGTACTTTCAGAAACACAATGGCAATAATAGTCAGCATCCTCAGTAGGTTAAAATCTCTTATGAAGTACCTTCTGTGAATCAGAGCAGATACGGGTGCTGGAGAGGCTATGGACATTGCAACTTGTGGCATTCCTGCTGCAGCACCAAACACAAAAAGCTACTTTTGCAGTTTTCATGTTAGCAGAATTGACCTCTGACCAAAACAAGTTCCTTTAGGACGTCTTACCTTTCTGGCCCTTTGCATCAGAATGCTAGAACAAAGCAGAGAGCTGTCTAACCTATATTCTGTCTCTGAAAGCAGACAGTAATATAGGGTTTGCTGGAAGGAGGTTTTGTTTTTTTTTTAAGAGAAAATGTGTAAGGAATATGGCAGCTTTCTCAGTTTTTGATTCTTGGCAGTTTGTTCTGAGCTGGAGATTGTATGTATTCAGACCATCGTGTTTAATATCTACAAAAACATAGGTGTCATTCTTAAATTATAGTCTCTTTTTGAACCCAGTAACACTTTGAGCTCCTGCGACAACCTACGGCAGCAAGTTCCACAATTTAATGTGTGTATCATGTTGATTTTTTTCCCCTTTTGTTTAAACTGGCTACTGCTTCATTTCTGACCATGCCCCGTGTTCTGTATTGTGAAAAAGTTATATGTATCTGTATTAATTTTCTTCAAACTGTATGTGACTTTCTAAATTTCCAGCGGATTCTTTCCATTGTTCTCCCCTTTATGTAAAGCATATGGAGTAGGGATAGAATGACTCTCAGTCTCCTAGTGCTCAGTCTAAACCATACTGAAAGTCACTGTGTCAGTGACTTGTGTCGTGGGAGGAGATAATGTGGAGTCAGATCAGGGAATCTTTGAGTATCATTATTTTGATTCTTGGTATTTGGAATATTTCTTTTGCTTGTATCAATGGAATAAAAAACACAGAGAAAAAGAGAGAAAAAGAGAAAGTGAAAGGATATTTCTCTACAATTTAGCAGCATGCAGATGATTTTGGAGTAGGAAAGTTACTCTCACAAGAGCAAGACAGACATTATAAATAAAATTCAGGCTAATGCACATTTACACCCTGCAGATTTCATAATAGCATCCAGATAGCACAGGTTCACAGTCATCTTTTAGGAAAGTGGTTCCAAATATTCAAATGTTATTTAAAAAAAACCACCATCAAATAGCTATTTTTGGATTGGACTCATCTTTTGACTGCAAGTATGGAAGGTATTTAAGCAACAGGGGGATATAATTACTCATTCCAGTAGAATCTAAGTCTCAGGTATTAAGTCTGTGTCTCCTAAAGAAGTTAGGGGGATGACCCTAACAGCCACTGTTAAGAACACCCATAAGGAAAAACAAAAGCACTTAGTAAGTAAAAAGGAAGTAGAAAATGAGTAAATTGGGTAGTTTAAACAAAAAAGCAAGAGAAAAGTGAGGAAAAATTAGCATCACATGACTCCTGCATCTCAAATAAAGGATTTTAAAGTATTTAAGGAGCAAACATCACAAACTGCAGACAAGAAAATTGTGGGGATGGTAAACAATGATGTATGTTTCTTACAATACCAATGAAATGCGTGAGGACAGCCTCATTCAGAAGTGAGACTGAAAGTACCAAAGAAGATGAGATATTCAGCTGGGGGACTGAATGTGCAAAAAAAGATACAGTTCTTCATAAATTGTTCTTGATTGGCTTTATAATCAAGAGATTTATCACTAAGTAACGGTAGACTTGTGGATTGACAGTAAGTTTAAAGCTCTGACATCTAGATAGAATTCTGCCTTTGCTGTGCTGGTAACTGTGGAGGATGTTTTTCATTTTTTATTTTTTTTTAGGAAGACATACCAGTCTAGGAAAATTTGGACTGGCACTCCTTAAGAGTAAAAGCCTTTCTGTAGAACATAAATTCAAGGTAGGTAATGATGGTCTTAACTTCTCTCCCACCACTTCAGCGTAGTCGTGTTGGTGGCAACAATTGTGAGAGGTTCTAGCTGAGCTCAGTCCTCTGTTGTGGGAGGTGCTGTGCAAGGACAGCAAGAGACAATCTCTGCTTCAAAATATTTACAGGCTGTGTAGTCACTATAGATCAAAGGAGTGAGGTGTGGTGATGAAGTAACTTGTTTCAGGTTAAACAGCAAAGACTTTATCTTATTTAAAAATAGAAACATGAACGCTTATTAGCAGTGTGAAAGGAGTAGTCGCTCGTCCAGTGAGCAGTGGGTGATCAGCAGGTGTGTGGAGAGGAGAAAATCAAGCTCATGGATTCTGCTGTCAGCCAGTTTTCCGCCGGCACGTACTGCTTGCTCCAGAGGAGCTGAGTCTCTGTTAAGTAGGGACAGTTTATTGGTTATAGGCTATTTAGTTGATTCCGTGCCAATTAGCTGCTATGGAAAAGGCCTGGTCTAGTTTTAATAGTTCATGTACACTGCAGAAAGAAATGCACTCTGAAAATTCGCTGGGAGAGAGGCCTAGACCACTAAGAAAAGTTCTTGTCACTGCATCTTAAGGGATTAATATTTTGCAACATAAACAAAATTGACGGCTGCTATACAGACCTCACAAAGAACCAATAATTAGCCAAAAGTTAGTAATCACTTCACAGGGATGAGTTTCCTTAAATCTATTGCTATGTAAGTGCTGCTGGTAGGTGTTTTGGTCTCCCTGCTGGGTCAGTAATATTATCTAAGAAGGCAGTGCTGAAGCCTTCAGTGACTGTGCAGAAGTTCCCGAGTGAGTAGTGGGAATCATTTGCACGTGAAAGGGCAGCATATGGCAGTGGAGGAGTTTCTGCCCTTCCAATGACTGTTGAACAAAGTCCCTCAACCTCTTCTACCAACCCCAGCCTGAGAGCTCAGATTTACTAGTGAAATGTTATGGTGTTGTGAGACAGTAATATCAGGAAAGGGATTTTACATGCCAAACATTTTATAAGAAAATAAACTCATATCACTGAATTCCATATTAAAATTCTCATGCAGTTTACTGCTGTTCTCTTTCAGAAAACCTCACGCATTCAACTGAATCTCATAAGAATTGTGATAGAATTTGCTAAGCTTGTTTTCATTATTTCACTCATTTTGCTTTATCACTTCATTTCTTGCTAATTGTTCACCGGTTCATTTAAACTAATCAGCTATTTGTTATGGTCATTCATAGTTTGTTTTAGTTTTCTCTTAGGAATCCCTCAGTTCTTTAAGAGATTGACTTGAGCTAAATGTCTTGAATAGCAAGAATGAAGGGAGAAGGAGCCAGCAAATATTCCTTGTACTGCTCTTGGGCATTTATAAGCTGTAACTTCCACTGAAATTAGGAGCACTATGGAATTGAACTGCTAGAAATAAATGTGTCATTGCGGCTGCAAAAGTGACACTTTCTGTGTCTGGTAGGACTGCAGTAGGGTAGGCCTGTACAGCAGCAGCAAACATGGCACTTAGCACTGGAGGAGAAGGACATTTTACTTGTGGTGTGGAAGTAATACCCCTGTGCTCAGGCTCATGTTCTGCTCTCCCCTGTGTGAAAACATCAGCTGGGCTATGGGGAGAGCTTGCTGCTGTGGTGGAGAGAGGAAAAGAGATTTTAACGCAAGTTTTAGAAAGGTTGAAGCTAAATTTCTTTGGTCACTGTTCATCTCCCGCTATTTCTTGAATGCTTATGTACCGTACACAGTATAATGTATTGAAGTGACACAAAATAGAGCTGTGCTAGTAGGCACAGGGAGGCAACTTTTGTAATTTTGAATTATGACTTTCAGATAAAAGTTTCTTGATCAGATTACGCGCATTTTCTAGGATCCTGTCAGTGAAAGCCAACAGGCCATTTTTTGGTGTCAGAAGTTACTCGAAATGAAACACAGAAATTGGAATGAAATACTGGCGCTCTCCAGTACGCGGCAAAGCTTTTGTAGCCTACAGCAAAGCCAAGATTCACCCATGAGTAAAGAGAAATGAAGTTGATACAGGTATCCAAATGTATCATGTTTATTAAACGCTCAGGAAAAAAGAAAGAGACGAAGTGCAGCGCAGGGCCTGAAAAGCAGTAATCATTCTGAGGAGGTACTACCTTGCTATGGTGGAGCTGGGCGTTAATGACTGGCTGTGCCCTGATAAAGGTGCGTAGAGAAGCTGTAGCACCGTGCTGAATCGTGTTGTTGATATTACAGGTTCTGAGAATACAGGCAACTAAGAGAATTGGTTATGCGATTAGGAATTATTTCCCTCCAATTTCTGTGTCTTTTGTGGCTCAGGAGCACGTGAAGGCAGAACTAGACCCTACATAACATAGAAGCCAAGAATTTGCACCAATAAATACTCACAAAATGGGTGAGTCTTTGTGGTTTTTCATGAGCCAAATCACTTGAGGGAATTTTAGGATGTCAGAATGCTTGCTCAGCATTGCTAGGCCAAGATGTGATGTTTCGGCTTGCTTTGCAGCAGTGCTTAGTGGGATGGTGGCAGGCAGTGGGGAAGTAAGCCTTCCACTGCCACTGTGTTCTCATGTGAAACTTGTTACAGAAAAAGCCAAAGAACAGTAAGGCTGTTTAGTTTTGGTTTGTTTCCAACCCCCCTTCCAAGAGTATATGTCAACATTGTAAGCCCAGTCAGAAATTAATTTTCAGCAGTTCCTTCTGTACAGCCTCCACAGTACTCCAAGATGTAGAATTTCCTGCCACCTTTCAGACATTGGCTGACACAATGCAGTAGCTATCTACAGCATATAGTTGCTTTTTACATCTCATCCTTGAACAAATGAAAAGCACCAAGGAATGCCCCACTCCATTGTTTTCTGTTAACATATGTGTGAAAAGCAGCTTATTTTAAGATCAGGCTAAAACTGTCTCTCAAAATTGCAAAGATGATTTGCTTTTGAAATCTTCAGATAGGGAAATGTAGCCAGCACCCATTCTGTCTGTTTATTTGAATAAGCAGGAGAGTTATTCTAGTTGAGAAGTTATGTAGTTGCTCCAGAAAAAGCTATAAACAGTGTATTGCTTAGTCTGGAAAGAAATTCAGCTAATGGTAAATTAAGGTGGCTTTGGTGAAATTTGTTTCTTAGCATATTCAGACTTATTAATAACAACAGTTTTATTGTTTAACACATAAGATGAACTGGAAGAGAGCATTTACGGATTTTGATGTTACAATATGTGCAAGTTTATTTTTCCTTTCACCTCACGCTGATATAAAGTGTTAATCTGAATGCCTCCCTGATGTATCTCAAAATACAGTATCCTGGAATTACTTCTTTCTGGATGAAAATGGTACCTAGGTTCTTGCAAAGTTTTTAGATTAATCTTCCATGGTAGTTTAGACTATAAAAATGGCAAAGTTTTAAAAAGCTTTGATTACCTCAAATAGACCTTCTTTGTCAAAGGGAGGTATTCCTTTTTAAAACAATAAGCTTTAGGATTTACCAGTGATTCACCAGGTAACTCCATTCAAAGAATTTTAGTTCTAGTCAGTACTAATTATTATCAGGCTGCTGTTGAGCCAGAGACAACTCAAATGAAATTTTGTATTTGCAGCATACTACAGAAAAAAAAATATGAAGTTGTCATTTGTCATCACACCAAGCTTATTTATCTCGCCAGCACTTCACGCAGGCTCTTTGCTGAGAAGAAAATATCCAGAGATTATATTTCTCTGAAAGGGCAATACAAAGTCTTTCCTACCAAAAAAAAAAAAAAAATTATCATCGCTGTAGGTTTTACTGGTGCATATACCGTTACATTGTTTTGTGGGCCTATAGTAGAACTCAAGTAGCAATACAGCTCTGCTTAGAAAAGGAGCATACCTTCAGGATAGCATCAGTACCTCTGTTACTCTTGAATGGAAACAAGAGTTAATGTTATCTTAATCATTTAAAAAACCTGGTACGGAATTTTTGTAGAGTTCACTCTTTTGCAGAAGCTGAATTTCAGTGATTTACAAAGAATCAATGTTTATGGCAAAAGCCTCTTGACTGATCATATGGTGAGCTTTTTGATTAAAATAATAAAATGATAATTTAAAGTTCAAAGCTCAGACAGGGCAGAGTGTGCATCTCGGGCACTGCCTCTTAAAAGCCACGTCAGCCCAGAGAGTACAATGTTATTGACTGTTAGGGTAGATATAAGACGTACACATATACGCAATCACTGTGACACACAGACATCTTTAAAATGTAGTGGGCTTGACTATCCTGATTTTACAAGTAGTATATATTTGTCATTTATTTGGGAGTCCAACATTACTGGACATACAATTTATGAAAGTGAAAATACAGAGAATTTCAGAGTTCTCTACAAGCAAATTTCAATACTATGTACTGTAAACCAATACATCCTCTGAGTATGACAGAACAGTTAAACTGTTGTTTCAGATTCTAGATCACACTATTTTCATCTCTCTCTAATCTCATATTCTCCTTTAAATTATAAATTGCCCAAGTGGCAGAGACTAAGCCAAGGGAACTTTTGGAATGTATTTAATACGGTTTTATTAGCTTTACTGCAGGCTCAGGATATGATTTGGTGTGTTGGAGACATATCTGTATTCAATGATGCCTCCCTCAGGATTCATTTTCTTTTAATGAACAGTGAGAGACAGCAGCAGTGTATGTGATGTACTTTTTAGCATGGTTGATGAGTTTCTGCAGTTAAAAAGTACATGTCATTGTTATTTACTCTGTATTATTTATACTGCAAGCTTCTCGGAGGCCCTAGCCCCATTGCACTAGGCAATGTAAAAATACGGATAGTACCTATTTTTTTTAGCTGCTTTTACTGAGAATAAGAGGCAAAGGCAAGCCTTGAAAGAAGTGTGTCAGACTCCTTCCTTCTCCTCAGGTACAGTTAACATTCTGGCACATGCCATTGGCTGATAAATGATTGATGATGGTGTGTTTAACCATTTCGTGGCATTCTAGGAATTGTAACATTGTTGGGCTTTTTGCTGACTTTGTCTTTGTGATCCCAATTTACTACTAATTAAATTCAATACTCAGTAAATTCACTAAATAAAGCCTCAGAAAAAAAGGCTACATGATGAAGGGACAGTGTGTAGAACAGAGTGAATCTGAGCTCTGCAATACTTAATTGTATAATAATAAGTTTAGATTTGAATGTCATTATTGGAAGTTTGGTTTAATTGATATGTCATTTATGAGTAATGCACTACTTTTGTGTAGTAACTGACTAACTTGTCAAGTTTGGTCAATTCTAACAGTCAAGCGTGTTTGTTTAAGCATACACTGAAGTGTCTCCAATAGCAGTTTTTGCTTCTGTTGGAAGAACTTAATACGGGCTTTCTGTAACAAAAATACTAACTGAATGCATACATTATTTTATAAAAACTTTGAATTTTCCACCAACTGTCATAGTGAGAGATACTAAAAGGCAAAGATCTATTAAAACATCTTTAATTTGTTTTAATGACAAAATAAGCCATCTTCTTAAAACACACTGAATGTAATTCAGTAAGTGAAGAGATACCTCAGAAGAATATGAATGAATCATCATAGTGGTTCGTTTTTAAAAGAAGCGGGGTGGAATAGCGTTTTATGCAGTAGACAGAGTAATTATGTCTATTTAAGTAAATGCGTAGGTCTGTGATGGTGGGTTTTTTAGGTCTTTCTAAGTAATGATCCAAATTAATCAGTTGCTATGGCTCAGTATTCCTGAATGCAGATTATCTTCGGGAACTATAATAAATAAACTCCATGTAAGATAGGTTTTAATTAAAACATTTTCTGATGTTTTCAGTTTTGTGGTGCTTTTTCCAACTGTCTATGTTTATAAGGCAAAATTTAGCTTGAAATAAATTGTTTCTAAGTCATATAATATTCAGAGTAATACTAAAATTGTATTGAATGCTGGAGCAAAACTTATTTATAGTGCTCTGTGTTACAACCATTGAAATCCACTAAGATTATCAGCTATGATAAAATTATGTTATTGAAGAGCTTGACTCAGTGACTATGATAAATTTTATGTAAAAACCTTAAAATCTGTTATCTGTTTCTTCCTTTCAGTGGATGAAGAGAGGACTTGACATCCAAATGTTCAAACAAACTGAGAGTCTTTCCACAATGGCTTAAAAGCAAAACTTTCTAAGATTAAACCCCCAGAAAAGGTTAAAAGTGATGTTAGCTATATCCTCTCCCATTTCAGTGGAGGCATGCTGTGCCACAGAGACACAAAAAGAACTGCTAAATTACTGTAGTGCTTCTAACATATTTAGCATTTTTAATAGGAACTCCTATCATAATGAGACACTCTAAAACTCTACTTTTGAATGGATCTCTCCTTTTTTTGTATTTTCTGAGCTTCATATTTAAAGGTTTACTACCTATGTTTGTCAGATTTTCCTGATGTATTTTTAATAATCATCCTAATAACTAATTAAAAGTTATCTGAAATGCAATCTTTATCTCCTCTGCTGCAAGAATTAACCTAATTTCCTAACCAGAGCTACTGTTCTTTTTGATCGTACTGCATGTAATGAAATGGGCTATCTGAAATTCTGGAATAACTGTATGACGGTGTACTTTGATACTACAGACCTAATACTCTTAGAAGAAGAGTTTGGAAAACAAACCTTGTTGTGATACAGGCTTCCCTTCAGGATTTGATAGTACTGTAGAGATATACTAAGACAAAAATCTGATTTACTTGGAAAAGCAGAAATTCCTCCTGGCACGAGAAATGCAAAAATAAAGCTACTTTTGTATATTTTGGTAGTTCTTCAGGTTTTTTTTTTTTTT